>CP092868.1:32202252-32472573 GCA_030710605.1 Cordylochernes scorpioides
ACATATCAGAAATAAGACCTATCATATTTATGATAAAAATCATTGAATTATGACTTATTCTCCTTGTTTATGAATTGTGCGACCTTTATCTCTTTAAATATTTTTGTATTTAAATTTCATATCAAATAAAAATATTCAGAGTTTTGTATTATATTCATGTGAAACTTTGTCATTTTCAGAGATGCGAAAAAAATATTTTTCAAATATAAAATTTACATATATATACTTTTTTTATGTATACACTAATTGCATATCTGACCATTACGAGTTCGTGATTGGTTGAAAATGATAGAAACGATTGTGATGTCTTATCAAAGATCTACTACCAATATGACAAGTTGTTTTAAGACTAGAGGTAAGTTTTACTTATCCTTACACTACCTAGTACGCTCCAGGAACCTGGGTTACTTAAATAAATAATAATACATTACCTATTTACTATTATCATTCTAAAATAAACTATTTTATTTACATATTTCTTATCACATTGATTCGTCCAAGAGGGAAAAGCAAATAATCGTAGAAAGAAACAATATGTAAATGTATAATCAGTTATACAAAGTATTGGTGAAGAATGTGCACTGCTTATCTTCTAAGTCATCTTTTAACGATATTCTTAACTTTTCTGTTAACCTGATTTAGGAATCATCTCTCAGATACACCTATCCCCCGATTTACACGGTAGATACGTTCCTGAGAAAAACGTGTAAATCGGGGGATAGGTGTACACAGAAATAAAAATAAAATGCATTGACAGGTTAAAATATGTAGTCAGCACATAAGCTCGGGATTCCTCGTGAGATGTGTACACAGCGCATGTGTTCAATCATAGTAGCATTTAGTATAGTGCGATAAAAACAACAAAAAAACTTATTTGGAAAACCGTGTAAAAGCGAAAACGTGTAAAACAAGTACCGTGTAAATCGGGGGATAGGTGTATAACGAAAATATCTTTATTTATGGGGCTGCTAACCAGAATGGAATATTTTAGAGCCCCGATGGACACATAAAGCGGAATATATACAAAGCACTATATACATTGTACTGTTGGAGGGGCCTGGGGATGGGTGGCCAAGGGAGCCGGGATGTAGAGGAGGATCAGTGGGGCAGAGTGCTGATCAAAACTCTCAGATATAAAACAAACATATTGGTTAATTAGACAAAAATAAACATTCAGCAACGAAGGATAAAAAGTTGTATGTCGCTAGCACTAATTTGCCTAATTACAATTCCACAAAATGTGATTTACATAACAAACCAATAGTTATATACACCACGATAGATTGAAATTCACCCTATCCAATTATAGTTGCATAACGTACATAGTCCATAGTTGCATAACGTACATTTATATAATATCATTCTGGGGGCAGTGAAAGTCGATGGAGATGCGCGCGCATGGTCATTGCAGTATGACCCGCACAGTCCGAATCGTACATTTAGGCTGAATATGTGACAATAGATTTAGAGTCAGTGTGTTTGGCTCTTGTATCTTTCTCTTAAATGTCACCAAAGTTGGATGGTTGTACCTTTAAAGATACATGTTACTTAACTATTGACCTTGCAATGAAGTCTGTAAATAAGCCTTAAGTTTCTTTCGAATTCGTGACTTTCTCGAATAAATTTAAGGATCCAAAAACAAAGAAAATATACAACATGGAATTTGTTTAATCAATTTTTTTTTTTTTAATCCTTAAGTTAACGATTTAGTCAAAAGACATGAATATTGGTAGAAACTGACTTATTTATAATATGTACGTGAATTGATGAAAACAAAAAGATGTAGGGTCTGAATACTATTCCATATTCATGTTAAGGGAAATGATAACCGTTTCTTCTGTTTTTTTTTTCCCCAAAATTTTCCCTATATATTGTGTCCTCTTTCTAATTATATAATATGGAAATAAGAAGGAAAGTTACCATTCTGTGATAGCTAACAATTTCCTGAATTATACTTTAAAGATTTGAAGCAAATACACAAACATTTTTTAAAACTTTTTTTACACTAATCCCCAAACTTGAATTTGAATTCAGATAAGAATAACTTTGACGAATGTGAAATATATCTTACCCCACATACATAACACGAATTTATTTGAACAACAAATTGAGATTAAACGTCATTGAATAACTTGAGAAACTGATGAAGACATAAAAATTCTTAGAAACGATCTTTCGGAATGCTATTTGAGTGTTATGTCCTTGCACCAAAAAGAGCTCCAGGCCGAGTTTTTCCCTCCCCAAGTATTAAATCGAGGGGAGTTGAGGCCTATTATAAACGGCGCCTGGTCTAGCCTCAAAACAGGATGCCCGTTTTTGCTGTCTATCTGTCGGCCTGCGACACTTCCGTGCGTCGCCACCGCTGCTTCTATAGAACAATGATTTTTTTTTTGTAGCCTTCCACGCATACATACGTACATACATACACCCCTATGGCAACTCCCATTTCTCTTAGCTTCAATCTACCATTTGGTATGGGGTGATGTCGACTAAGGAAGTTTCCACTCGTATATTCGTCCCGCGGTCTGCTGTGCAATCGCTAGTCACGCCAGGCGTGCAGCGGCACGCTTTTTTACCATTGCCCGCCGCCACAGGAATAAAAAACACGCCGCCTCGCGCTTTAATACGTCGTGGAGCCACGCACCGTAGCGATTTCCGTCCATATCGATCCTGTAGTTACAAGTTGTAACTAATGGTCTTCCATTGGTGGAAAAAAAGAACCTTTCTTGCACTACTAATTGGAACTCTATACTTATGCGCATATGATAAGTTGTATACACCGTATATTTTAGAAAACTACAACCTCCAGGATCGAATCGCACATTGGGAATATTTTTCTGAATTAAAAAAAAAAATGTTCCAATGGCCCCTCAATTCTTACAACTCCATCAGTGAATGCATGTAAACAACCAAACAACAACAACAAAAAGCCTTTATTTAGGGTCACTGACCCTATACAGGATTCACCAGAGGTATGCATAAGAACAAAGCAGTGAGACAAAGGAAATAACGATATATACAGAAGAAAAAGAAAAAACAAGAAAGAGAAAGAGGGAAGCAAGAAAAACAACACAAAAAGAGTAGCAGTAAGAAAGTGAGGAGTGAGTGTCACTTGGCCTTCTTCTGAGATATGGACTTGTGGAAACCATAAAACGCCGTAGCAATATACTTATTCTGGGTCATATTGTCAATTATTGATGGAAGTGAAGCACAGAGTGTAAACAACCAAACAGAATCTGTGGCTTACTTGTAAAGTGCAAAAATCGATTTGCTTTCCATGTGTGTAGATATATGGTGCACTTACAGTAAAAGAAATCGCTAGCTACTACTCACCATGAATATCATGACCTGTACCACGTGTATAGTTATTTATTTATTTATTTATTTATTTATGCTTATGAGGTGATACAGCAACGTCTTTACAATAAGAGAGGAGACAAAATGAATCAAATCTAGAAAAAAGAAGTGAGGACTTCTCGGTCATTAAAGTCTGAGAGGCAAGGCCTTCAGCCAGTTCAGGGCTTCCGGGGTGACAGAGTGGAGATTGGAGATTCCTCCATTGAATTTGTACAGCGGGCAGTCATCTAGTATATGGGACATTGATTGTGGGACGTTGCAGGCACAATTTGGATCTTTGGTGTAGCCCCATAACTTCATCAGCTCTGCACACCTTCCCTGTCCTGTCCTAAAGCTTCTAAACCGCTTTAGGACGTGTATAGTAAAGATTGAGGCTGTCTTGCCAGCATTCATATTTCTTGAAAATAAAGGTACTTCGGCCAGTAAATCGTTTTACTATCTCTTTATTGGCCGAAGTATCTTTATATTCAAGTAACGTGTATATAGTATAGAGGGATAATAACAATAATAAACTCTCCTGCGCATGGACGACACGCAAAATCATTATTTCTCTTTTCGAAAACAACAGATTAATGTAAAAAATGGAAAGAAAGAACTCAAGAAATGTGTGAGCGAGTGGGGGTTCCAACAGCTAGCTGCCCCTCTGCTTCCACAATAGCCCCTCCCTCCCTGTCCCCCAACTACGTTCAGATAAAGATTAAAAATAAAAAAACGACCCCTCAGGGGTACCCCAATATTTATGGGCCCCGAAGAACTGCTTCATCGGAGTATAAACGAACCACAATCATAAATCATAACTACAACATTTATTTAATTAGATAAATTGTTGTTTTCCTCTCCCACACTCTATTTCTCAAGCCGTTCTCATAAACTAACAGCTATTGTTTAATAACTGAGTCTATAACAAGACTTAGAACAAAACACTATAAAGGAATGACAATACATCCAGATGGCACAAGAACCTATAAGACATGTAAAAATTGTCCTGTTGTTTGAACTAACACCTACCCATATATTTTCATACCGAGCAATGGCCGCAGCCTTGCAGAAAATTGACATGGACCCAGAGCAGCAGTTTTACATACCCAAGATAGTGGACAATGCTGCTGCTGTGATAGAGATGTATGAGGACATCTGAGGCTCTTCATTGGACACAACAACAACAATACAGTATACACACCCAAGATAGAGAACATTGCGACTGCTGTGATAGAGATGTATGGAGACATTTCTTCATTGGACACGACAACAACATTGTTTAATAAGCTATCACGGAGATTTTTTATGTAGTTGCGATAACTGCAGACCCAACCAACCATTGGCCTTGGCGATAACAACGAAGCAAGTGACACAGCCCAGTTTGAATTGCTTGTAGCTATAGGCCATGTTGACACTTACCCTATGGCTAAAAACCTTTCAAATGGTTTAGTAATACCATAGGTATGATTGATGAAGTAGACTTATGGTGTTTAAACTACCAAAGTGGATGCTATTGCATCATTTAAATTAGATATCGATTTTTTAATTTGTCCTAGTCGGAGAGAGTGAAAAAAAAAAACTCAACTTTAGGATGTACCTCTCTCTACTGAATGCATAATTAGAAGTTAGCAAATGTTGTTTTATCCAATATTTGCCAAACTAATGTTCCGGAAAATTCGACGGGGAAAAAACAGCGGTGTTGTAGCACAAGGAATTAATTGGAGACGTCATCAGTAAATTGATATATTAAAAAAATAATCATTAATTGTATACCTCCTGCAGCGATTTTGGGAAGCATCATTCATGAAATATATTCATAATTTGAACATGTTATTCATCTATATAGTTTTGATGTCTTTTTCGACGGAAGAAGTGATCTTAATTGATCTATAAAAAGATAAATATCCCCCCGGCAAAATTTCCATCTATATTTTTGTCTATAGATACGACCTAGCTACTTAAAAAAGCATATATTGGATCAAAATATAATTTATTTTACCAATATTTCAGTTGGCTGAACGCCAACCTTTATCAAGGTATTATAACATATTTAATGTGTCAACAACAAACTCAGCGCCACATAACGGTTGTTGTTGTTGTTGTCAAATGTTGTTGACACACATTAAATATGTTATAACACCTTGATAAAGGTTAG
Source organism: Cordylochernes scorpioides (assembly GCA_030710605.1). Lineage (NCBI taxonomy): Eukaryota > Metazoa > Arthropoda > Arachnida > Pseudoscorpiones > Chernetidae > Cordylochernes > Cordylochernes scorpioides. The sequence continues at coordinate 32,207,744 of CP092868.1, forward strand.
CGTTTAGCCAACTGAAATATTGGTAAAATAAATGATATTTTGATCCAATATATGCCTTTTTAATTAAAAATTTATTTATGGATTGCTCTATTTTCAAATACATATAATTATTTAGATAAATAAAGACCTTTGTATGTAAATTTCAAGATATCATAGATAAAAAAACATGCATGTTTTAAAAATTTGAAAATTTAAGTATTTTTATTAAATTTTTTCGATATAAATTGAAAGCAATCATAAAAAAAAAAGAATTTTATTATTTAAATTTATTCCTTTACCGTAATTTTCTTTTTTTTTTATTAAAACGCGTTATAGAAAGGGAAAAAAAAGTTTTGCGCTAGTGTGTGTTTGGAATTGTTGCTGACATTTCAGATTCTATCGAGAAAACCCGCGCCTTCGATTTGGGTCAAATCCCTGATTTGCAAAATAAATGGCACAGCGCCATCTGGCGGTTGCAATTTTAATCGAATTCATACTTACGATCAATCCCGCTGACAATTCCCGCGGAGGAAATAATTTGCCGCATATGCAAATTTTCGTATATTCATTGTGATACAAAATTGGACATTTTTTTTTCCTTTAACTATTTCTCTCAGAAACAAAATATTATCATCTAAAAAAACTTTTTGTAAAAGTATCCGAAGACTGAGATCCTTCTAGTTTTCATATCCTATAAACATGATTATATAAGGTTATCCCAAAATTTCGTAAACACTTGCAAAAAATTGAAATACCAATATTATTCGCCGTTATGTATAATGTATTTGTATTATGTATAAAGTAATTGTATTATAATTATATATTAAATATGTATTATAAATATATATACAGTTAAACCTGTAAACTGTTAAACCTTATTTTGAAATATTATTTTTTAGTTGTGTTGTTTCTTTGTTAAAAAATACCGTTGTAGAAAAGGCGACAATAAATCTTGCGTTTTACGATCTTATGATACACCATACACACATTAAAAAACTTTAAAATAGTTTATATAACATTTAAACACTAAAAAAACACCATGAATATCACATTTTAACACATTATAGCAATTAAAACGGTTTTATTCCGTATAAATTTAAACCTGTCTATAGCTCCCCCTCTTGGGACTCACAAAAATAGGGTGCTATAGAGAAGGGGTGCTATAGACAGGTCACTTTTAATATAAAATGTTTACATTTTAATGTTTAAAATCGGGCGCTATAGAGAGGAAGACGCTATTTAGAGGGGGCGCTATAGACAGGTTTAAATGTATATTTTTGAGCGGTACCTAGTAAAGTGATTTTGGAACAAGAATAGGTCTAGCTCTACCATAGGCTAGCTAGCCCATCACACTCTGTTGATGGACTTTTAGGCCGGGACTGCTTATTAGACATTCTTAGTTAACGCCTATATCTAGGGACCCACCTGTTCCCCCAGCGCATGTCCTTGATTGTCTTAATGATGGACCTTGCCCCATTACTAAACTACCAATCCGTATTATCTCTTATTTCACTGACTACTAGAAAACGAAAGTGGCTCTGTCTTAAAACCCACTGAACTTCTCCTCCTAATTATATGTTAACCCTAAACATTTTAAAAACCACACTGCATATAAAAGAATAAACTTTGGGGATCACAATAGACAATAGGGAGTCGAAGAATCGCTTACTAATGATAAAAAACATTGAGGATTTTTTTTTTTTACACAATGTACCTTTCTTTCTTGAGGCCATTCTTCCATAGCGAGATCCCTTCCGAAAATTTCTGAATTTCATCCTGACCTCGTTGTCTTCACACCTTTTCTGTTGAATACCGTCTTCAACACTTGAAGTAGGAAAAAAAAAATCATTTTCTCTTTTTTTTTTTTTGGCCGACCTTTAAAAAAAGTGATGTCCGTGGCGGCAAGAGTTGAACATGTTTCAAGTGAGATGGCATCACAATGGGAGCATTGTTTGGAAATCTTTCTAGAAACCTTTCTTTGTGCCAAGACGGTCCTTTTGGTATGTGACAAGAACCCGACACAGTCTGGCCACAGATTTGGTAGAATTCTGGCGTGCTTCTCGATTGGTGATTCAAACTAGCTGGCGCTTATGTTCTTTGTTTGGCCTGTGCCATAATCTTAGGTGTAAAGACCTAAGAAACTAAATCTTCTTGGTTAAGAGAGACCATAGGATAGATACTTAAGAACAGTTCGCATTCAACAAGCAAGGTGATATTGATCTCGAGTAAGATCTAAAGGCAAGGCCACATTCAACAATTTTACCACCATCTTGGTGGACAGCTATGGACGGTCATATTCAACATCTTAATGGAGTGAGGGCAAGGGCCATTGAACATTCATCATCTACTTTTGGCATAGGTACCTCCCACATTCATCAAGTCTTTCAACCAATAGATGTATTCCTGAATCAATTGAGAATATCAATCAACTTTTTTCACAATTTTTGTATCTTCAAATACCAACTTGGACCTACGCGAATTCATTACTAAATGAAGATTAGAAGAAAAATCCGAACTTCCTGCAATAGCGAATATATAAATTGTTGTTGTTTCTTATCCCCTTATGCAAATATTACACGAATTCCATGAGTCCATGCTCCTCGAGCTGTTTTATGATAAGCAGTAGCCTCTCCCAAAGGTCCTGTTTAGTACATCTAATACAAGCCAAAATGTGTTCTGGAGCTGCAGGTGCCAAGTTACATTTTGGGAAAGTGGGTTAGATTTTGTTGTTTTCTATCTTCAATGGCTTGAGATGGCCTGTTATAAAATCTTATTAGTGTTGTTTGATGCTGTCTATTCCTGATGTTCTGAGCTCCTCCTGGGTCCACTCCAATATATATATGTAGTATATTCTATAGTATAGATGTTATATACATATATATAACGGCAGAGCGCCATCTAGTGGAACAAAAATCAACTAAACGTTGATTTAGCACTTTTTTTCTTATATTTTATCTATATATAGATATAGTATTACTTGAAATAGAAGCTACCCAACATGGACTTGCATATTTAGCAGTATCTAACATTCCTATTTTGTTGTTGTTTTTCTGAATCGCTTTAAATGTTTAACGAAAAAGGGGAAATTCAGCAACCGCATAAATACATGAAGTCGAAACAATTCCTTGTTAGGAACTTCTACATGGAGGGATTTATAGATTGGGGAAACCTTTTTTTTTTTTTTTGTTTTGTTTGCCTGCCTCGTTTTAATTCTCTGTATGAAAATCTGGAGGTTTAATTCAATTTCCTCTCTGAAGAATATTATATCCCCCTGAATTGAAAACAATTCAACGAAGCGCCTGCTGGCTAAAAAGCTGCTTTTCAGCAAAAAAACTTCCCAGAGACAAACAAAACAACCTTTTCCCTGGAAAATTTCCATGGATTAATTCCTCTTGTTTAGCTTCTAGTCATCAACGGCCCCAGTAGCATTGTTTCTCCTTCTCTTCTTCTTTTTTTTTTTTCTATTTTAACATGTTTCTCTTCCCCCCATCCTTTCGTATATTTATTTTTAACAAATAAAGTACTTTACAATAAAAGAACTTCTTAATCAATGAGAAACCTTTTATCACATCGTGAATTCATTCCCCTATATCTTTCTAAATTATTATTATTATTATTTTGTTCTATATAAAATCTTCTATCGTTTATTGTATTTCCTGTATTTGGAGTTTAAAAAATAATAAAGGAAATGTATACTACATTTTGTGATAATGTTTCAAAGGACTGACTTTCAATCTATTCTCAATTAAATTTTAATATCCTTAGTATAAAATTTCATGGAATTCTCAAGGCTTTAATTAAACTAGTTTGTTGTTGTTGTTGTTGTCGTGTCCAATGAAGAGCCTCAGATGTCTCCATGCATCTCTATCACAGCAGCAGAAATGTCCACTATATTGGGTGTATATACTGTATTGTTGTTGTTGTCGTGTCCAATGAAGAGCCTCAGATGTCTTCATACATCTCTATCACAGCAGTCGCAATATCCACTATCTTGGGTGTGTAAAGCTGCTGCTGCTGCTCTGGGTCCATGTCAATTTTCTGCAAGGCAATACAATTACTTTGATATAATATTTATAGGTACTGTTCACCTTTTTATATGCAGAGTCTACGTCAAGTTATGGGAGAGGGTAGAAACCCTGTGGATTAAAAAAAAAAAATAGTGTGATCGAATATTTAACTTTCATATATACATCTGTATTACAAAATGTCCATACAACAAAAAGCTTTAAGACCTTTTAGTCTTATATAGATTCTCCGAACACACACATACACACAGAATATATTTAGGGTACATACAGAGATAACAGTAATAATACAAGTAATAAGCAATGTTATTATTATTTTTAAATCTAATCATATTTAATGGTAATAATGAAATTTATAAACAGGAAAACACTTTAATTAATAAAATCAAGCTAATAAATTGATTAGTCTGGATAAATCCAAGGAAAAGAATATATATGTATAAATCTATATAAGTAAGAGTGGTATATAGCGAAAAGTTGTAAATAACTTACAATCTCTCAACATAGTTTGTTCTACAAGAACACCACCGTTTTCTTAATGATTAGTTACTAAAACATTCGCTAGATGGCAGGAGTGTACGGTAACTTTTTAAATTGGTCTCCCTCGAATTTGGTCTTTATTGAATCAACGCTAAGTTTTACTCTTTTTTTTTTTTTTACAGTTTCTATTTCTCTCTCGCTTTTTGTAAGAACTCTGTTTTTAAGCTAGCCTATTTTATAATGATATAAAGGATTTCTTTCTTTTTTTTGGTAAGTCTGACGTAGGCCCTTATTAACTATCGTCTGATAAGTTTAAGGCAAGAATAGACAGCCTGGTTTTATCGGCCATTTGGTCCAATATATGGATAAAATCGTTCCAATACTTTCCGAGAATTATCGATAGTCATTGATTGGATGTATTTTTGACTTTATCATGGTATTGGTTAATTGGTACTTAGAATCGTTGGTGTCTTTTATGAGATTTTCCTTGTTTTCGACATTTCGATCTCTTGTTTTGCGGGGAACGATACAAAGAAGATCAATATGATCTTCTCTTAAAATGATGGTATGTGCAAGAACATTTTCGCCTGCCCTCCTGTAAGGTTCGGGGGGCCACTCCAGCATTACAACTCGCCATGTGTAAATAATCTGGACAAGGTGACTCGCGAGCTGTGCTCGAATGTAACACCTGCAAATTGAGATGAAATAAATAAAAGAACATTTTCGGTATGTGTGACAAAAAAAAGTCGGTGGATAAGAGGGTAACATCTCGATTCCCGACAGTCATAAACCGGGCTTGAATCCCGCGTTAAAAATTGTTTAATATGTGAATAACCTTCACATATTATTCACTGTTTCAATTATCATGAACTAGGTTGCTCTTGCTGAGCGATACCTATTAATGTGATTTGAACCAGAACGGTATGTGTGTTTGTGAATTTACGGGGAATACTAACATGGCCTCTGTAAGAAAGATAAGTAAAATTGTGAAGCATTTTCCGAGTGTTTGGAAACCTCACAGATAAGATATATAAGCGTGGTATTTGAAAGGATGACAAGCAACAACATGAATCATTTTATACGGTTGGCATACCACAGAGAAAATAGCAATGACCTCTGAAAGGATTACACGCAAAAACATTAAGCATTTTCTGTGTGTGTGTGTGTTTGGAATCTCACAGATAAAATTTTAGATAACCTTTGAAAGGATGACACGCATAAACATGAAGCATTATCCGTGTTTGGAAACACCACAGAAAAAATAGCAATGACCTCTGAATGGATGGCATACAAAAACATGAAACATTTCTGTGTGTGCGTGCGTTTGGAGCCCCACAGAGAAGATTAGCATGACCTCTGAAAAGATAACACGGTAAAAACATGAAGCATTATCCGTGTTCGGAACACCAGGGAGAAATTAGCAATGACCTCTGAAAGAATGACATGCAAAAGCATGAAGCATTTCTTGTGTGTGTGTTTGGAGCCCCACAGAGAAGATTAGCATGACCTCTGAAAAGATAACACGTAAAAACATAAAGCATTCTTCGTGTTTGGAACACCACAGAGAAAATTGCAATGACCTTTGAAAGAATGACATACAAAATCATGAAGCATTTCCTGTGTATGAGCGTGTGTGTGTTTGGAGCCCCACAGAGAAGATTAGCATGACCTCTGAAAAGATAACACGGTAAAAACATGAAGCATTCTCCGTGTTTTGAACACCACAGAGAAAATTGCAATGACCTTTGAAAGGATGGCATACAAAAACATGAAACAATTTCAGTGTGTGTTTGGAGCCCCACAGAGAAGATTAGCATGACCTTTGAAAGGATAACACACCAACACTACCTCTCTGTATGTTGGATTAGATTACATTCCAAGGAAAGTCAGGGATGGCACGATTCAAGATGTGTTGGCAAATTTTCTTCTTAAATCTTACCAAATAGATGTAGAAATTAGGCGGTTTGCATATGTACAAACTGGTACTGACTTTGCCTCATGCTCCATGTTAACTGATCCAAGTTCCAAATAACTTTATTAGGTGCCGCTCAAAAAGAGCAACCTAGATCATCATATTTACAATATACTGTGGGGGATGTACAGGGTTTGTTCATTTACAATTTATATTGATGTCGTTGGGTCCTCAGGTCCTTGGGGATATTGTTCTTGAGAAGGTTTTTTCTGGTTTGTTTGATATTCAAGGTGGGTTTATTTTTCATTTTTTTCCACTTTTCGTCATTCTGGCTTAATTGATGAAGAATTTGTCTAGGTTTTAAATTTCTTATTTTTCTGCATTTGTAGTTTGTGGATGTTAACTGATGGGTTGACATTATTTATATCTGAAACATAGTACAAAGTGAAATTGAACTGGTATATCAAGATGAATAAATTAAGAAGGGAAAAGGCATTTACTGATCTTTCAACTAAAAGTTAATGATGGCTTGCCCCAGCAACGATTAGTTGATATTTATTCTTACAGATGGCGCTGTACGATCAGGAAATGTATTTTTTTCTTTATTTACATATATCTTGTTGAAATGATAAGGGCGAAGACGTTTTTTTTTACATCGATTTGAATAAAAAAGATTTTTTAAAGATATTTTCATCAATAAAAAGTATAAAATTATATTTTAAAGTACTATTGAACAAATTTTATACGTTTCTTTTTTACATTAATGTTACTTTTCATTTAAATAATCAAAGACAACTTCAGAAAACCTTACTGCATTAATAGAACAAATAGATGAAGAGTTTAGTTTATCAATAGTAAACATATTTTTCTTATCATCGCAGTATGTTGTTGATGATTTTTTTTAATGAAAAAGAAGCAATAGCGCTTCAAAAATTAGATATAGTTTCAATTATGATGCACTAGCGCGCCATCTGTTATGAAAATTCGAAACTATTTTAGACGCGTAAGATTCTTTTGGAAATTAAACAATTAAAGTTTCAATTGATATTAATTATAAAATCAAGAGGTGAACTTTTTATTTAGAGCGATATTTTTAAAATGTATATATCAATGAAAAATTGATTAACAATAGCCTGGAATAAATCTGTATCAAATTTTAGTTTATATTTATTCCAATAGATGGCGTATGGTTATTTGGTTAAAATGGTTATAGCTGGTTAGGATAGGTTTTTATATAGTCATTTTAACAGCAGATTTGAAAAATTATTTCAAATATAGGAAAATTGTGCTTTACTATTATATAATATCAAAAAAATCTTGCACAATAGGTTTTTTTATTATATAAAAAGAGAATTATTGTGCAAGGTTTTTCGATATTTTATGAAAAATCTTTATAATGTTATTCTTTTTGTCAATATAAAGTGATGAACATATCTTCCAGAATGTAATTGGATATTTGTGTCCATCAAATTGACAACTGGGGCTTACGTTTTCCTCAACGGCTGTATCTGAGAAGTATGTTTATATAGTCATTTTTACCGCTAGTTTTTTCAAAATTCTTTATAATTTTTATTCTTTTCGTCAATATAGTGTGATGTACATATCTCCCATAATGTCATTAGATATCTGCGTCTATCAAATTGACAACTGGGCCTTACGTTTTCCTCAACGGCTGTAGCTGAGAAGTAGGGCGCTTGAACGCCGCTAGGGAAGGGGCGGAGCTTTGTGTCTGACGTCACTGGGGCTGTCTCTTTAGCACGCCCGCGTGGCACCATGCCGTCAACTACCCGTAAGTACTGCTCCTGCCTTTTCTATTGGTTTCCATCCTTTCTGGACCCTATCCAGAACATCTGCTGTTTCATCTTAACGATCCTTCATTCCTAACACTATTCCCATCACGAAAAACGTTAAGATTTATCGAAACTATTTCCCAAACAACTTCCACGTACCGTGACATCCATCCTAAAGTCTTGGCTGACTTTTCTCTCCCTTCGTTTATATAAATTCTTCAATCGACATCCTCGTCGTTTGGTAATAGAATTGGTCTCAATTGTACATTCCTCTCTTATACTTGGTCTTGAGCCAATTTCACTCTGTAAGGTTTGTTTGGAACATTCAACATTCTAGCTTGATCTACATCCATAAACATGTTTAGAAATGTTTATAAATATAGCATCTCTTTTTTGGATTATACTTAGAAAAGGATGCTAATAAAAAATGATCTTTAAACTTTTTTGAAGAATTTATATAACCGTTTTGTAAGATCACTGTAAGACATTTAAATCATAAGTATAGATATTTGTTCCTCACAACACTTCAGATATATTTAACTTTTTGATTTTACTTTTGAACTCTAACCTAAACCATATATCACTCTTATAGCTTGTGGTTCTACTGAATGGTTAGTGTCATGTCAGAGTAACATGTCATTTGTTATGTGAGATAGTCTAGGGAGGTCCTAGAGCTATAAAGAGACTATGAATGTCTTTATTACGTATTTTACAATGACATATTGATATATTGATGAACAGTTTTATTGAAAAAAGATGAAATCTTGCAGCGTGTGACTAAATTGCTTCTATTACGTCTCTTTCAAACATCAATCAGACTACACCCATCTCAAACCCATTTCAAATTCCAAATCAACCTCATAATATAAAGATTGTTAAGTTAATAGTACCAAAAAGAGTGTTTTGATACAAATAATATCATATATCCGTTTGTTTCGATGTAAATTGTGAGATATATTGTTAAAACAACACTTAATGAGAACATGAAAGAAGGTAGAATATGTATATCTTCAATTTAAAGACCATGTGATTTACATTAGAGATATTGAATCAGATGTTTTGGCAAAAACTTTATCGCTTCATTTCAGTATTTTGTCTATTCCTGTGGCTTTTTTAGATTTGGCAAGGATGTCATTGTTTCTACTTCACTGGTATTAATAGATTCAAAGCCTTTTTGGGTATATTCCTTTAAGTAATCCACTATTTCGACTTCGATACATTAGAGATAACTAAACTTGGAGAAACAGTGGAAAAACAAACATTAATATATGACAAAGATACCATTTACTTAGTGGATAAACAACAGAATCGTTCTATAATACGAACATATGATCGCTTTATGAGAGTAAAAGGTACACTTCAAGTAGTAAGAGTAAACGACAACCATAGTACGACCTATGCGTCAAGTATCCAGGCTGGGTTGTCTCCAAGCAAGCCCTCCTGAAGACACTCCAAGGATATGGAGTCTACTCGATAAGCTTATCTTGAAAACCTACTTGTTTGCCTCCCCGCATAGCAACCGCTCTTTCATTCCAGCCGTATGGTGACCTTGATGGCGTCTCTTGAAAAGAGAACCACTACGTTATGAATGGTAGAAGAAGGGTACATCTAGATACCATCTCTCCACAGACCTCTACCGCCATAATGAGACGATATCTTCAAGATACTTAATCAGTCCCAATGCAGCAGCCAATTAGAAACCACCCCAGGGACCTTAGCATTTGTCATCATTAGGTGTTGATTTTACCCCCGAGGTGGAGCCGTTTGGATAGGGGAGGGAGGGGGGGTGATGAAGAAGCTTTTACCTTATATATTCTTAAAAAAAAAAAGTGTTTGTCACAAGGTATAGCTAACAATTTCTCAGCACCATATTCATAATTGAAGGAAAGGAAGGGAGGGAAAAACGGCGATTGCTAATTAGCACGATAAAACTTATGCCATCGACCCGGAGCCGAATCTTTGTTTAATTTCCTCTTCATTTGGCTGCTGGTGTAATTAGTCGGGAAGCCATTAGGCTTCTTCCTGGTTCCACAGGCAACATGGCGCCCTCCCCTCGAAAACACGGCGAGAAGTAGTGACAGTAGCTTCAAGATAGCTCCATTCTCCTTGTTCCGTTTATGCAACTCTACTGGATTGAAGTGAGGGCCAACAGTAAGCTATAAACTACCTACGGTAGCCACGGTACAAAAATCACGCCTCTACATCTCTCCCATATTAGGTTCTCCTTCATTACAACAACTATGGTACTCAAGTATGAATCTTTTAGAGTTCCCCAACCTCTCTCTCTCTCTCTCTGTAAGCATAAAGAGAGGAGCGGAATGGCTTTCTCCGTCCGCCAAATTCCTCCCTCGGGTAAAACGCCATTACCATTCAGGACTTTTAAATTACTTGTGTGGAGCGAGCGGCGTCATCTTCTTGAATAATAATAAGTGGTCCCTTATTTAAATGTAACGTCGTCGTCGCCTTGCTTCTTTCATTAGACGTGTTGTAACATTTCGTTAATACTTGCTGGTCATAATTGGATACCTCAACATACACTGAATCTTTCTTCCTTTACAGAACAGCCCCTTTTACTAAGAAATTCTGCCTTCAGTAAGAGAATAGGATTGTAAGTAGAATCAGAAATCAAAATTGGATATGACAGCTTTACGGCTCGGCCATTTTTTAAAAATAAAATTGTATTTTTTTTTCCTTCCCCTTCTTTCTCGCGGCGTCTTATTCTCCCGAAATAACGCCGCCCTCCTTCAGCCCCACTGATTGTCCAGAGGCGGGCTTCCTCCCCTCCTTCAGAGATACTGGCTGAAGATAAGGTGCTCCGGTGTTTATTTACTTTATCAGGGTGGCGCCGTATCCTGCTGCCCTTCCATGACTCGGCTGGAACATAGGGAGAAGATAGCCTTGGGAATATACTTTCTTGTTATGAGCTTCGCCCTTGCAATCCAGCATTCGGTTGGGATATAGTAAACAGCCTTAGGAATATACCTTCACTGTTGAGAGCTTTGCCCTTTGCAACCCATGACTCAGCTGGGACTTAGTAAACATCCTTATGAACATACTCTCATGTTCCGAGCTTTGTGATTACAAACCATGACTCGGTTGAGACATAATAAACAGTCTTAGGAACCTAGTCCATGTTGAGTGCTTTCCCCTTGCAACCTATGACTCAACTGAAACATAGTAGACAGAATTTGGAACATATATTTCGTGCTTTGTATTTTTCCTTTGCAACCCATGACTCAGCGACATAGCACTCAAAACACACACATACAGCTTTTGGAACACACACTCATGGACAAAATTTGAAGTTGCATCTTAGAGCATGTATATCGGGATACAGACAATAACTCGGAAAGATATTACAGTAACCTTTATTGAAGATACACGAGATAACCAAGTGTGATAAAAAAAATGCCTCTGTCTCCTTAAAAAAAAAAAAAAAAAAAAACAGACAACCGGCGACATCAAAGAGTGTATGAAAAAATAACTTATAGCCATTCATCCCAAATAGATTAAAGAAAAGTATAGGTGAGACATAGCCATCTATAAATGAAGATAGCCAAGAGGGATATGTGGATTACACAGTGCAGCCAAGGAATTTCTAGAATTCTTTCTCCGCAAATTTGGACACGACAATCTGCAGGCCATTTGAGAACCACGCCCTTCAAGAACTCTCTAATAAAAGGTTGTGAGTTAATGCCGAAGAGGTTGTATAGAAAAGGGAAAAACTTTTGTTATTGTCGAACTGGGATCTCCCATGAACTCCGAGGTTATTGCTCTTCCAAGGCGCAATATTCCAATTTGGCTCGCACGAACCAAAGTTTCTTTCCTGACCCCCCCCCCCCCACCCTTTCTTTTTTATCTTTTCTTTTTTAGTCAATCGACCCGATCACGCCTTCCTTCTTTCGCAGCTTTTACTACGGTGGATCGAATCCAGCTGTCGACAGAATCAATTTACCTCCAATTAACCAAGTGTTTTCCCCCACGGGTACTGCTGATCCCTGAGGGAAATTGCTTCAACATAGTTTCCTTACATATTTATGAGTCATTTCCCAATATCGGGAGGTACATTTAAGATTACGCGGAAACTTTGCAAAAAAAATGTAAATAACTATTTTCAATATTCATAGAATTTACCCCAGTGACATTTTTATTACGCCTCTCGGTTTTTTAATATCTGGTTAGGCACTTATTGCTTGTTTTTTTTCCCCGAAACTTTAGCTAGAGAGTATGGGCATGTATCCATATAGGTTGAAACTAGATAGAATTCAATTCCTATAAACTTATTTTCATTAAATGTCTCTTTTAAACAAATTCCTTTACTATTAATTATCCTAGATATAAGGAAATGGAGAGGAAAGTTCATTATTTAAATCCAATAAACATTTTTCTTCCATTAAGTAACAGCGAGTCTTTTCTAAGTTTTATTATTTTTCTTTTCCCGACTGAGAGACTTGGGGTGTGTTCAAGTTTTCTTAAATTCCCTTCATCGTAATAAGCTCAGAATGCCGAGTGGTATTTGAATTGAGGCCGCCAACTTTTTCAACCTCGGGGAATTCTTCCAATACTTTCTTTTTCTTCTTCTACTTATGCCTTCTTGGTTGCCAAGCAACCTGGTAGATGTTCGAACAGCCTTCAGAGTCTTCACCCGAGCTTTTATTTGTAGATCACCGGTTTCTTGCCAAAGATGAGCTGTTGTCAGTGGCGCCAATGTGTCACCGAAAGAACAAAGAACTCATCACGTACATAGAACAATCCAGAAAAAAAACCTCCATCAAACTTAGAACCATTTTTCTGTATTATCCAAAGATAAACTAGGGATATCCTATGACCTATTTAATCATTATGTTGGTAACACCAATCATAAATTCAATTTTATACACCTATCCCCCGATTTACACGGTACTTGTTTTACACGTTTTCGCTTTTACACGGTTTTCCAAATAAGTTTTTTTTTTCTTTTTATCGCACTATACTAAATGCTACTGTGATTGAACACATGCGCTGTGTACACATCTCACGAGGAATCCCGAGCTTATGTGCTGACTACATATTTTAACCTGTCAATGCATTTTATTTTTATTTCTGTGTACACCTATCCCCCGATTTACACGATTTTCTCAGGAACGTATCTACCATGTAAATCGGGGGATAGGTGTATTTAAATCTCTCCCTAAATATCAATTAAACAAGTCAATAAGTTACCGGAGATGAATTTCTTATTTCTTTTTATTGTCAACTCTAGGTTTCGTAGCCCTTATACAGGAGTAACAAATATACATGTGTGATATCATTGTATTTTTGTACATCTGTAGTAGTGCTACGAAAGCTAGAATTAGCAATAAAAATAAATAAAAAAAAACTCATCTCCCAAGACTTATTGATTTGTTTAATAAATTAAATTTTGATAACAATTTTTTAAAATCTCCTGGATTTATTAATCAAACAAATACCACAGCTTTCTTGAGATGTGTTTCTTCTATCTTTATTAAACGTATTCTCGAGTTTTCAGGCTTCTCTACCCTTCTACAGGACTACATAATAACATATGTTTGGATAACCCAACCTACCTGTAACATATACCACCTACGAAATCAGAAAGAACGACCCTCACATTTAACACAACAAATATCAATAGGATAATTGAAATTCCAGACCAGTTCCATCACATCCTATTTCTTGTGTAATACTAAAAAAAAATGCGTAGATCTCATACTCCGGCAGTTCCCTTTTTGTTTAATTTTGATTGTTAAAGAGCAAAAAGCTTGCGTTTTTGTTAATAAACAAACTCATTACGAAATTTGGGGGTTGGTGGAAGGATGGTCTAAACCGTTGGTTTACGACCCGGGTTCGATTCCTGCATTGGGCACTTTTTTTTTGCTGATAAAAAAAAATGCTCCGATGGTCCCCGATTCTTGCAAAAATCCAACCCCACCAGCGAGTACAAGTAACCAAACGGGGCTTTGAAACATTTGTAAATGCAAAGTCGAACTGCTTTTCACATGTGTAAACATGTGGTACACTTAGTCGCCTTCTACCCAACATGATTATCATGGCTTATACCACGTGTATTAGGGATAAGCGCAAAAAAAAAAATAAAAAAAAATTACGAAACTTTTAATTTATATTTTTTATAATTATCCAAAATTTATATAGTATAGATGGTTGTGAGACTGCTTATACTACTATGAATGTTCTACATGTAAAAGTAGTTCGATTTTGTACTTATGTTCCATTCATCTATGTATCATGTTCCATAGACCCCGTTTGGTTACCTATATTCATTGGTGAGGTTTTACTTATACTACTATGAATGTTCCACATGTAAAAGCAGTTCGACTTTGTACTTTTGTTCCATGTATCTATGTATCATGTTCCATAGACCCTGTTTGGTTCCTTATATTCATTGGTGAGGTTGTACTTATACTACTATGAATGTTCCACATGTAAAAGCAGTTCGACTTTGTACTTACGTTCCATGTATCTATGTATCATGTTCCATAGACCCCGTTTGGTTACTTATATTCATTGGTGAGGTTTTACTTATACTACTATGAATGTTCCACATGTAAAAGCAGTTCGACTTTGTACTTATGTGTTCCATGTATCATGTTCCTTAGACCCCGTTTGGTTATTTATATTCACTGGTTGTACTTGTAAAAGAAACTAGAGATTTTGGGACGATTGGTTATCGCTGTTTCCTTACTTATTTCGGACATTTTGGCTTAAAACTGCGACAAATAGACCATGGAGTAAATAATTAGCAATATTCTTTATATCTTGACTTTGTCCTTTCACATTACTGTGTTCTTCCAATCTCGATGTGTCCGTCCGCCCGGATGTATTTTTTGGCCTAGTGGTCTATATTGTCGCATGCGGCAATCACAGCCTGGTTTCAAACCCTGATAGCAACAACTTTTTGTAACGTTCTCTTTATGTAGCGTTTTAATTCTTCGAATAAAAATTCAATCCTTACCAGTAAGTTAGGTTGCAAGAATTCTCAACACTTTTTTAAAACACACACATATATATACAGTTAAACCTGTCTATAGCCTCCCCTTTAAATAGAGCCTCCTTCACTATAGCGCCCGATTTTAAATACGTATTACAATGCGATTTACATTAAAAGTGACCTGTCTATAGCACCCCCTCTCTATAGCACCCTATTTTGGTGAGTCCCAAGAGGGGGCGCTATAGACAGGCTTAACTGTATATATATAAACAACGGTTTAGTTGATTTTTTTTTTAAGAGAGTCTGTGGACGAGTGGGTAACACCCTCGATTCCCGACAGCCATGAACCAGGTTTGAATCCTGCATTGGATACTTTGTTTTAATATATGAATAACCTGCACATATTATTCATTGTTACAAATATCATAAACTAGGTTGTTCTTTTTGAGCTGTACCTAATAAAGTAATTTTGGAAGAAGTTTAGTTGATTTTTGTTCCACTAGATGGCGCTCTGTCATCTAAAAATGCTTATATGAGCGGTCAGGTTATGCCTCTTTTTGTTTTAATATAAATATATAATAAATGACGATTTTTTTTCATACAATTACTGAACTGAATATATGAAATAGATTTGTAAATTCATCTTTTCATCAAAAATAGTCTTCATATGTAGGCTTATATAAGCAGAATGAACATTCAATAATTGTAGCAATTTAATTGGCGCAATCAATTAGCCAAGCCTTCCTAATTCTTTTTCCTATTCACTTCACTAATTGTATAATTCGTCCATTATTTTATTATTATTTTTTAAATCGTTGAATGTTTTTATTCTCAGCATACAAAATGCGACATGTATTGTTTACTTAGCATCAGTGATTGTAAGTAAACATACCACGGGATCTTGACCAATGAAATCTAAATTTAAATGGTTTACCATTCATAAAAACATTCGCAATATCATCCACAATGATTATCATGAGACCAGTCTTTAGTACTATCTTAGAATACGTCAAAAACAAGGTAGGTATGATTGCAATATTGTAAGTTTTATTGTCTATATTTTAGCCGGAGAAAGAGATAGATTTTGGCTTAGCCACTTTGCCAACTAAACACCTCTTTGATAGATTTTGAAGATTCCATGTGAATCTCATGGAATAAAGTCCTCCCTACACGCTCGATTCCCGACAGTCATGAACCGGGATTGAATCCCGCGTTAAAATTTGTTTAATATGTGAATAACCTTCACATATTATTCACTGTTTCAATTATCATGAACTAGGTTGCTCTTGCTGAGCGGTACCTATCAATGTGATTTTGAACCAGTCCTCCCTAGACTGAAGAGGGCCATGGTCTCTAGATAGACCCTTCTCAGTTTGCCAAAGATGGTGTTGTGGCTTTGTCAACGACCTGAGGCTGCTAGTTTGTGGCGACGGTCAATAGATGACGTCTAAGTTTTGACGTATATACAGCCAAACCTACCTGTCTTGGAAGTTTCCATTTGCTTCCAAGCAAAAAGAAACTCGCAAGACAGGTTGAGCTAGTCTTTCTTATGCAAATTAAATGATGCTCTTAACACATATAGCCTTTATATTTAGAGACTTGAAAAAAATTAGACGTGAACACGTTAGACAGGTTCAGATGTAAAAGAAAACTGAATTAATAAAAAATGCAAATACTCCGGGATAAATCCATGTATAAGAAATTTCCTCCAATTTACCCAGACTAGTCTATTTATTAACTTGATTGTCTTAATTAAGTTTTCCTGTATATAAATTTCATATTACTATTATATATGTGATTAGCTTTAAAAATTATAATAATAGCAATGCTTATTACTGGTATTATTACTGTTATTCCTTCATGATCACTACATTTCTGTTACTCAGAGAATCTGTATAAGACTAAAAGGTATTAAAGCTTTTTGTTGTTGTAAATTAATACAAAAACAAACTGTTTCAAATACATTTCGACCTCTAAGACAAGTTTTCCTGTATTTAAAACATTTATTTTGTGGTTTTGAGAGATTTGAAGGGAGGATTAACATGTTTTTTGAGTTGTTTTCTGAACAAAAGGCTGTTCTCCAGTGTCCGACAATGTTGTTTGTTATCCAGTCTACACAAATATTGTTGACTTGTAAGCTACCGTGAAGATGGCCGACGTGATTCCAACAGATTCAGCACAAACATCTTCTAATTATTATTATTATCATAAATAATTAACCTAATTAGTGAACTCTTTTACTTTAATAATTATGAAATGTTTTTTTTTTAAAGAATATATTTGTCAGTTATGATTATAAGCTATTAAAATAACTACAACTATGCTTAAAATGTGCAAATAAATAGTACAAAAGTAAAATTGTACTGGGATCAGGTAAATAAATTAATCAAGAAAGATTATTTGTCAAATTTTGGAATAATCAAACGATTAGTTGATATTTATTCCGGTAGATGGCGTAATGCAAGATCAGATTTCTTTTAAATTTGAAATGCTTTTTTTTTTTTTTTGTGAAGTGTGGAGTACAAGCGTATCAATGATTCTTCTTGGAAACATGCCTGTCGTTGTAATACATAAAATGCTTATAATTTTATTTTTCATTAATCTCTTGCTTTTTTAAAAATTATTTTCCGTGTTATCTAAAGAAGTGTGTGTGTATGTTCGAGACGTCGCCTTAACTATGCAAATATATTTTAGGAGTCTCTTTCGTTTGAATCCAGGTTTCTGGAAGGAGGTAACTTTATCTCCACACTTCGGAAAATGTCCAGAGATAACGCTAATTCCGGAGTTGATGGAAATTTTCACCATCAGGATGGTAGAAGAAATCTGAGAAGTGGTGCAACAATGGTGGTGGTGCTCCAGGCGTATGTCAGGTTTTTTTTCTCGTTTCATTTTTATCCTCATCATAATTTTGGTAGTGACATTACCTCGTTGCTGATGACGTGGCAGTTTTTTTAGGAATGTTTGTAATCAACCGCGATTTTTCGTAATAGGTCTTTTTTTATATAGTAAAAGTATAGTAGTAGAACCTCCCTGTAAAGGACAACACCTAATTGCAAAGCCAAAGTGTTCTTTAGGGACAGGTATCCTCTTACCGGAGAGTTGCTAAATAGTAAAAATGGTAATTTTGTAACTGAAAACTGACCTTTATAGAGAGGTGTCCGCTAAAGGGAGGTACTACTGTATATATAAACGCGTTCGTGGATGCCTTTAGGGGGGGATAATAGCGCTCTAAGTCAAAATAAAATAAAATGGATAGTTTTTCTTGATTTATCAAGAATTGGGTTGGCCAAATATCAGGGAACAAGTTAAATCAATGTTTAGTTGATTTCTAGTCCACCAGATGGCGCGCTCTGCCATCTAAAAAGCACATGTGCTTTTGGTCAGGATATGCCTTCTTTGTTTTTAATATCAACACCTAACCTTTTATTTTTTTTTCTATTGTTTTTTTAATAGTTATATATATGTAACGAGTGGAAAGGAATACATGGCTAGCATTCATAGTTCTTAAAAATAAAATACACTTCGACCAAAAATATTTTTATTTTCTTGATGTTTCGACAAAAAAATCTTTTGGAATAAAAAGTAAAGCATTTGACAGAGCATTATAAATTTATCTGTATATAGTAGTGTATAGGTTTTTTGTCGAAACGTTGAGAAAATATTTTCTTGCCGAAGTGTCTTTTATTGGAAATGGATTGTCCAGATGTTGGAAGGATAGAATCCTATCAGCCAATGGTTATCTAGCCATCTGCCAACCAATGAGAGGCCTATCGTCTGTGCGTCAAAATTCGACGTCAATCTTATCGCGTCATCGGTATGGCGACAATTTACATATCCTATGACATATTAGGTCAGATATGTCTACGATCAATCCACATTGATATCGCGTGGTATGAAAACTTTCCACGGTAAGATGCCTTTATCCTTAGAAAACATTCTGTTATATCATTTTACAATTTAAGCTGTTTTAAACTCTTGTAATTTTAGCATCAGTAATGAGTATGTAAATTTAAAAATCACTTTTTTAAAGCTACTTTTGTTTAGAATATAATATCAGATTGACTCTCTCTTTTATACAAACTTTGTTATACAAGAGGAAGGTTTCGGAACAATTTTTTTTTTCTCTCTTTTAAAAATACAAAACCTTATACTTGCAATGAATATACATTTTCAAAGAGGGAAGCCATCGGTTCAAAATCACATTAATAGGTACCGCTCAGCAAGAGCAACCTAGTTCATGATAATTGAAACAGTGAATAATATGTGAATCACATATTAAACAAAAATTTAACGCGGGATTCAATCCCGGTTCATGACTGTCAGGAATCGAGGGTGTTACCCACTCGTCCACCGACTTTATTTTGTTGAGGGAAGCCATGAAACAAACCTTCCCAGCGATTTTTTAACTGCTTTAGACAGAATTTAGTATTATATTATAGTTACTATATAGAATATAGTAAATATATGGGCGTTCAAAAGAACTATGAACATAACACTCATTGACAAAAAATAAGAAAATTGTATCTTTTAGCATGTATATCGGGATTCAGACAATAACTCTGAAAGATATTACCGTGACCCTTATTGAAGACACACGTGATAACCAAGTGTAAACAAATTTGCCTCTGTCTCTTTAAAAAAAAAAAAAATGATTGGCGAAAATCAAAGACTTACCACTTCTACTTAAGTTTTGTCCATGAGTGTATGCTTTTAGAACTGTGAAAAGTAATGTGTATGTAGATTTCCTCAGTCTATACCTCTTATTGATTTACGCGTACAAATTATGATAGGATGACGATGCACATGTATAAATAAACTATGTCTATCCCATAGATATAAAAGGACAAAACGCTGCAGTAGTCTGTCCCATAGTTTCCCAATCATCCAGCGATATCCTGTTCTCACTATGTGACAAGCTGTCATCTCATGCTAGATTGACATTTTGTCGTCACCTATATGGTATGTGTTACAACAGCATGGTAGTTTTAATGAAAGAGCCCTAGACTATTGATAAATCTCTTGTTGTTGTCGTGTCCAATGAAGAGCCTCAGATGTCTCCATGTATCTCTATCACAGCAGCAGCAATGTCCACTATCTTGGGTGTGTATACTGTATTGTTGTTGTTGTCGTGTCCAATGAAGAGCCTCAGATGTCTCCATTCATCTCTATCACAGCAGCAGCAATGTCCACTATCTTGGTTGTGTATACTGTATTGTTGTTGTTGTCGTGTCCAATGAAGAGCCTCAGATGTCTCCATGCATCTCTATCACAGCAGTCGCAATGTCCTCATCTTGGGTGTGTAAAGCTGCTGCTCTGGGTCTATGTCAATTTTCTGCAAGGCTGCGGCCATTGCTGGGCATGAGATTATATGAGTAGGTGTTAGTTCCACACCAGGACAGTTGTTGCGTGTCCTATAGGTTCTTGGATATATCTCTTCTTATATGAAGTCAAACGTTGGGTAGGACCGACGAGAAAAATCACGAATTTCAATTTTTTTTTAACGTATAGTTATAGCTAGGAATTCAAAATTTTCGTCTACGATAGAACTATTTGTATACGTTAGCGTCAAATACGTCCAATATACGTATGGTAGAGAGAGAAAACGCTAAAGTTTGCTGATGGCAATGGCAAGAACTGGGTAAATGGAGTGTTGAGAGGAAGGTAAATTTCAGGAAATGGTAGCAGAAACATGTATGAACAAAGGGCATATAAGAAAGAACAAATGCTCCCTGAAGATTTAGTTCAATGGTGGCAGGTAGGCGACGGTCCAAAGAAGCAAGCAATTCCCCGATCACAGCCATTAGCGACGACGACCCATTATAAACACCTTAATATGCTGCTGCACTATGGGCTGACTGACTGATCCATTAGGGAAATGGATCGTTTAACGTTCACTCGAGATAAACGTCCGATATCTTGACGTTGATGACCTGGGTGATGTTGCATATACGGTCGTTTAGGTTGGATTGGTGTATGCTATGGTCACCCTAGCGTTTGCCATCAGAATTGGCAGCCAATGAAACTGCCAAGCGACTAAGTTGATATGGAATGTTGTTATTTTTTTACGTCCCACGCCACCACCTACCTCCGCTGCTGTTGACGTATGCTCGCCATAATAAGAACAGGGTAAATTAAGTTTGCTTGGGGTTCCTCTTTGCAACTCTTGGCTTGCTGCCTGCTAGCTCTTGCGAAGGTTTGTCCTCATCGAGTGTTGTTTGCCTGAGGTAAGCAACACCAACAGCCACACTAATCCTATGACATTTTATTCTGAACGAATCTATCTGGACTCGAAAAATCCTTCACTTTGGTTAGTAGCCCATAAATTTCCTCTCTTCTGAACGAATCCATACTTTCTGGACTTGTCGCACATATTTACAGCGATAAAGCTCCCGCGAGTTTTTTTATCAGTAAAGATAAATATGTGTTGTTTTATTGCATTTATTTTAAATGGAATCGTTGCTACATGACTAACATCAAATACAAGATATTCTTCCAGTTCTGCAACAGATATATCGGTAGATTGCACTTAACCAAACATCCATGTTAGCAGCCTTTAAGAAGAAAAGAAAGACTGACAACAGCTATAAATGATCTGTGATGTTCAATGTATGTGATAAACACAAACGTACATTAAAACCTCCCGTCAGTAACTACCTCCAAGAGCGACCGACCATACTTGGCCACTAAGAACCAGGTTCTGACGTCAATGAATGCATCATCAGTCTACAGGTTGCCGCTGCACGAACAATGGCTATCTCCCCCGCCGTTAATTTATTACCCCTCCCTCCTCCTCCCTTCTAACGCCCGATTTGGGGAGCAAAATTAGACAAATACGGTAGGGGGCCCATATGGCTTGCTACCCTAGCTTGGTCGATCCCTTAGTGCGTGAGCAAGTCCCACTGACTAGCCAACTTACCTTTTGATATTGAAATTTATTCGTTATCTCCCAAACATTTCCCAATACAGTAAAGAACAGTATAAAAGTGAAATTGTTTTGAAATCAGGTCGATAAATCAAGAAAAAGCATCTGCTAATGGCAAAAGGCATCTGATGAAGACGTAAGCCATCATCAACTTTTAGTTGCACGAACAGGAGATGCCTTTTTCTTAATTACTTCAATATTTATACGTATTTGCCTAAACTTGGACTTGTATACCCATTTCTTGATTTCTTACGAATCCTCTAAGACCAAACTTTTGGTCGAAATGTGTATGTGGCTAGATTTTCTTGATTTATCATATATATACTCGGAGAATCTGTATAAGACCAAAAGGTCTTAATACAGCTTTTTTGTTGTTTGTTTTTATTAATATAAACTTTTTTTAAGACCTTTTTTTTATCGATCTTTTAACTATATGAAGTTGAGATACACTCGACTCTTGGCCTTTCCACTCAGATAAACAATATAATAAAAAAAAAAACAAGTTCCAAATGAATTGATGGAATATTGGATAGATTGATTGTAAGGGCCGGGCTTAATGGCTTATTGTGTAGCGACCGCCATTAGGCTTGCTGACTGGCTAGCCCACGCTAACCTGTCCAGCCAAGGTCGAAAAGCCCTGGGGCTAACTCAGGGGGATCAGCCAGTACTCTAGCTTCATTCTGTTATTGATAATACCTCACTCACTCTGGTCCTAAGGGACGGATGGTTAAAACTCTTGATTCCTGACAGCAATGAACCAGGATCTAATCCCGCATTGTATACTTTGTTTTAATATATGAATGACCATATATATATTAACATACTATATACACTATTTTTTAAAAAGGATGAATAGAATATTGTGTGTTGTGTGAATATATTAGGGGACTTTTCTATTAATCCTTCTCTAAAGCTTTTTATCTAGTGTTTTCGAGAAAGGGGAATTTATCGAAAGATTAAAAATGTTTTAAAAAACGAATTAACAAACTAGGAATTGTGTGTGTTTACAAGTTTCCTACGCTAAGGAATCGTAATCTAATATGCGTAGAAATTTATATAACTAGTATAGACGATTTGTTACAGTATATAGTATTGTGTAAAATGTTTGTGAGAAAGGAATATTTATCGAAAGTTTAAAAATATTTAAAAAACAAAAACGAATTAACAAACTTGGAATTGTGTGTGTTTACAAGTTTCCTATGCTAAGGAATCGTATTATAATATAGAAGGAATTTATATAAGTAATATCTAGTCTATCGCCGTAACCACTTGGCCACATGACTGCACATAAGTAATATAGAGAGAGGGTTTTACAGTGTACACTATGGTTTACAGTATAACCTCATGTAATAATCCTTTTTTATATAATGGTTATATAACGATAGCTTTCCCCATATTCATCGCTTTTTTGATTTGTTTGTAATTGCTTCCGTATACTATCTGTATAACTTTTTTTATTCTTATCTTGATCTGGGCGAGCAAAAGTTTCCTCTATTACTGTGTAGACTATAGGTACAGCTGGAACCTCCCACCGTCTTAAAATGTAGATAGCCTTGGTCTCTCCAGGAGGTAGTCTCTCTTTGGATTCTTCGTAGATCGCGAAATGCGTGGTGTCGCTGGAGACCCACTGGCGATTCTCCACCAAACTCTTTGGAAGTTAAATTAGGTTGTCTTTAACCAAGGGTTTTCGGTCGCTCTTGGATATGGTTGCTGATGGGAGGTTTTACTGTACGTTTGTGTATGTTACACATCACAAATCATTCGTCAAATCATATAATCAATCATCAATGGGCTCAAAAATCATACACTTCTGTTAGTAGCCCGTAAAACCATATTTTCTATCACAAATCATTTCTAGTTGTTGTGTGTCCGGCTTTCTCGCTTATCGTATTAATTGTATTATTATTTTACTCTTTATCAAAGTACCAAGCCAGTACTGTAACTTAGAATAGTGTTTTTCTTTCCTATTATTGACTTTGTCAATAAAATGTTTTCAATTTCTAATTTCGCCTTCGTAAAGGCTGCTAACCTGGATGAGTGGAATCTACCATCAACCTAAGTTGACGTAGATGACTGTCGTTTGTTTTAAGACCCACTTCGTCACCCCGTAGCTCTGACTCATCCTTTGCTTGTGCACTCACTGTGAGGCGGTATGTGGTGGCTACGACGTCCAGGTATGAGAGACTAAGGAATATTTCCTTGACCCGTGTGATCACGTTGAAAGAGAAACACACCATATATTTCACCACCAGCTGCGCAAGCCTTTCGTCACAACTTGGCGGCGGCCTCTTTTTTCCCCCTCTGTGGCTCCTCTACCCTTACATGGTGGCCTCCTTCCTACGTCACGGACCGCGCGTCATTTCCGCTGGGCGGGCGGGCGGGCGACGTGACGGAGGGTGAACGGCACCGACCTTGGCTGCCCCACCTACCTACCCCGGGGGGAGGGAGGGAGAACTGTTGTAAACACCACTCAGCTGGCCGACATCAGCCTGTTTGTCTGACCAAGGCGATTTTCTTTCTGCACATTCCTTCTTAATACATTTTTTCAAATCGTAGATAACTTATAATTAGCCTAATCCCTATGAAACCAGAGCATCCATAAGAGACCTTTCTAAAATGTATATATATTTCTGAAAGTGAGCTACCTCTCATTGGAGTTTATATTTGACCATTTGACCAGGACAAACCAGTTTTGGTTTTAAAGAATATTCGCCGATCGTTGAGATGGATGGTCATTTCTGAGATGAGTCACTCACTTACTGGAAAGTTTTACAATAGAGAACTTCAATATACGTTATATAAGAGCCTTTTTTTATAACAACAACTTGGTTATAAC
Source organism: Cordylochernes scorpioides (assembly GCA_030710605.1). Classification (NCBI taxonomy): domain Eukaryota; kingdom Metazoa; phylum Arthropoda; class Arachnida; order Pseudoscorpiones; family Chernetidae; genus Cordylochernes; species Cordylochernes scorpioides. Next base: position 32,232,637 of record CP092868.1, read on the forward strand.
ATTCTAAACTTCCATATGAAGTTATAATGTCTCTGCGAAAAAAAAAAAGGAACATCAATAAAAACAATAAAGAAAGAAAAATGTTTTAATATTAAGAGAACAAAGAACGGGATCTTTAATTTTTAAATAACCTTCTGTATTTAGTTATATAATCTTATCGGGGTTCAAAAATCATCCATTCTGGTTAACAGCCCCATATAAATAAAGATATTTCCATATAATCTTATGGATTTTAATCATATTTCTTACTTTTATAATGTTGTGCTACGTGCGCGCGCGTATAAAAAGCTAATAAATATATTTTAAATCGAAATGATCAAACTCTTCAATCAAAATTAAATAAACACCGTGTTTTTTAAACACCAATTGTTTTAACCATGTTTATAACAACTGTGCATATGGTGTTATAAACATCAAACTATGAGGATCAAGTGGTGTTGTTATAACGAGGTTCGATTATATTTTTCAACTTTATTTATATTTACAACAAATTTACTTCCAAGTAGAAGATGTAAATGATTTGATAATCTTAACTCATAAGTGCTGTACTCTCTTCTATTTGCTCCAGTTAAATCTGCCAGACTGCTACAAATTGTGTAATACCCTATTTATGTATGCCCCTTAAGTGTGTCTGTTTAAATCAGTGTTTACTGTAATTCAAACAATTCATGTCCTTTTGAATATGTAAAGAAAATGTAGTAATTGGTATTACATCACTTTGGATTACATCATACCTATCCGTAATCAGTTATATATATAGTGTTGTTTTATTTGCTTGCTGATTGGTTCTCCCCTGTTTCACATATGTAAATAAGATGTGTTTTTTTTTGGTTGAGATATATTGAAATTTCCCCATTGTATGTGCAATGGATTAAAATGCTATAGTATGTTCGTTGCACCACACATATCTGCAGCATTTTAACATCTGGGATTTATATTTACCATTCAAAAGAAAGAGCTATGGGTCTTTGTTCTTAAGAATATAGATGTTGTCAAGGTAGAGGCATTCTCTATAATGCTCTAGTAGTGCATTACATTTGCTGTACTGCAAATATGGGCAGTATTTGAAGAATTTATGATCAGGGACTTACATTTTTCCATTCACGAGAAAGAGCTATGGGTATTTGTTCTTGAGGTGGTTATGTTGGCACAAGGTAGAGGTACAGTAGAACCTCCCTGTAAAGGACAACACCTAATTGCAGAGCCAAAGTGTCCTTTAGGGTGAGATGTCCTCTTACCGGAGAGTTTCTAAATTGTAAATATGGTAATTTTGCAAATGAAAACTGTCCTTTGTAGAGAGGTGTCTGCTAGTGGGATGTCCTCTAAAGGGAGGTTCTACTGTATATGTTAACATTCAAAACTTCTACATCATTGAACTACTAAAGAAGATGCAACATTTTAGTGAACAAAAAACATTGTTATAAAAGAAAATAAGACCTAATCCAAATAATTTATTAATGTGTGACATTTCGGCAACAACATTGTCACCATCATCAGACAAAAGAATAAATCCTCATTCATTCATTTATTCTTTTGCCTGATGATGGTGACAATGTTGTTGCCGAAACATCGCACACTAATAAATTATTTGGATTAGGTCTTCTTTTATTATAATCTATAATCCAAATTGTGCTTTATCAAAAAACATTGTTATTAATATACTTGTGTGTTTTTTTCAGGGAAACTTTGGAATGCTTGATAAAAGCTCCACCTGGACCAATGGCCAAAGTTCAAGTAGTCACGTGTATGAAAATGCCAAGAAAAGGAAGTTAGAAAATTCAAATTGGTGGTGAGTTGCCATCAAGTAACTGGGTGAAGTAACTCTACTCCTGAGCCAAGAGAATAGCTATTTTTAAAAGTTCCATTCCTAGTAGATAGACTGTCTGTCAGTATGGTGGATCCATGGCCACAGATATGTTCTTTTTCTACACTTCCTCTCACTGGGTACATCCAACTTCTTCCTTCTCAGACATATAAAATGAAGAAAAAGGCATCTTCTTTGTCATCATTTCACTTTTGTACTATTTGTTTCACATATAAAATGGAGTTTTGTAATTTAGAGAATTTCTACTTTAGTTGTGTTTAGACTGGAAGCACTCCTCAGTAGCAGACCACTGACTTAGCTTCAATATACACTCATGGACAAAACTTAAGTAGAAAGTCTGATGTCACTGGCTGTCTTGTAGGAGACAGAGACAATTTTGTTCTAGTGTGTCTTCAATAAAGGTCACTGTAATATCTTTCAGAGTTATTGTATCTGAATCCTAATATACATACTAATAGGTACAACTTCCTTAAGTTTTTGTCTATGAGTGTATATTGAAATTTTATATAAAAATGATTTGAAATATTATAAAACATCTACACAACTAAAAAATGATAAGCAAAAAGACTTATTCAGTCAAAAGTTATGTTCATGAGTGTGTAGTTGATAATTGACTTCAAATCCTTAAGGATTTTTATTTTAATTTTCAATTAAAAAAACACAGTAGAATATTTAAACTTTTATTTGGTCTCTTGTATTATGCAGAAATACAATTTTATAGGAATAAAATATATATAACATATTTACATATAATACAACTTTTTTTTCTATATTATCTCCTATTCATAAATAAAATGGAGTCATCCACATATCTTTTAAAATAATAAGACCTTCACCAACATATGCCTTGGCAAAATGGTTAGCACAATAATTAAAAATCTACCAATATTTTAATGAAAATGAAATTGTTAACTCCTATGAATTCAAAGAAGATATTATTGACATGAAGCTAATTGGAAATCAAAGAATTATATCTTTAGATGTTGAATTCATGTTTACTTCAATCCCTATACCCACAATTATGGATGCATTATCTCCTCCTATTCATTATCTAAAGTACTTTCATGATGGTGATGGTCCAAATTGACAGATTTTGATCAAAATCAGTGGTTCTAAAAAAAGTTAATCTTCAACAAAAAGAGTTAAGGAAAGAAACTGAATCTGAAATTTACCATTTAATTCCAATGCTCAACTGACCTGCAATGTATACACAAACTATCATAGATTTTAAGTCAAGGGCCCATTTTCCACCAGGTTCCCAGAATGGTTACACTTCTGGTAAAGCGGTGACATTGATTAGAATAGAGACTCTTATAAAAACACCTTCTGGAGATTTAGCAACCCACTGAATACGCTGAGAACTATTTCAGAAAATAAAAATATAGCAATAGAACTCTATAATTTCTACAGATCAATTGTAAATAGATTCATACACAAAAGAGGTAGTGAGGAAAGTTTTAGAACATATGTGTAAATAAATCCCTTTTCAAATAAAGGTTCACGTGCACATTCCCCATGTGAGAAAAAAAAATTACTGTATTATTTTGTTGTTGTATGGCGAATCCATACAGGGGAATGGGCCCTAATAAAAGCCTTTTTGTTGTTGTTGTTGATTAGAATAGAGGTCCATTTTACTAGCCTTCCAACAACGTACTAAGGAAAGAAACTATGTGGAGGAGAAATTTTTGGTAAACAACTGACATGGTTTCTTCAAGGCGGCCGGAGAGTCACTTAATCTTTTCCTGGTACTTCCATTGGGAAACCCATGGCTTGACCTCTTAAATTTGGTGCCAACATTATCATTGTACAGTAAAAACCTGTTTAGGGACATTTGGTTCTAATTCAAAAAATGCATTTGCAAGACAGGTTGAAATTGGTTATAATTCTTATGCTAAATCTTCCTCTTTTTTTTTTGCTTATCCCTAGTACACATGGTACAGGCCATGATAATCATGGTGGGTAGAGGTAGGTGATTGTTTTTACTGTAAGTTTACCACATGTTTACACATGTGAAAGGCAGTTAGACTTTTCACTTACAAATATGCCAGAGCCCTGTTTGGTTACTTGCACCCGCTGGTGGGGTTGGACTTTTGCAAGAATCAGGGACCATTGGAGCATAATGTTCTCTTATTATAGGATATTCAACACATTTAGCTTTTAGGAACTTAAAATTTAGAAGTTAATGTGTTCTAGACAAGGTAATATACCTATGAAAAACTAAATTAATAAAAAAATAAATGGTTCCCACTGAAAAATCAACTCGTAAGACCAGAAAAATTGCCAAGACAAGTGTTGTTGTTGTTGTTTCTTATCCCCTTGTGTAACTTGACATTCTTAGACTAATTGGCCATTAGAAATGGTCTTCTAGTCCTAACTCCCCTTGTGTAAAGATTTACACAATTCTATGAGTTCATGCTCCTTGAGCTGTTTTATGATAAGCAGAAGTCTCTTCCAAAGGTCCTGTTTAGTGCATCTAATCCAAGACAAATAGATGACTTATACTACAGGTTTTATTGTATATGTAAAGTTGGGCCCTAAAATGTTGACTTACCAGTAACACACATTTTAATGATTGTCTTCTTAGGTTAAGAGGGATTAATTCTGTTTCATGTTGGCCTATGTTATTTGGGCATGATCTTCTAAGACCCATAATGAGCACATGAGGTTTGTATTTGATCCATTTTAGTTAGTAATGTTTGGGATGCAATTGCAAAAATGGGGCAGGCTGTATTCTAGTATTGTTCTGATAAGGGTTTCATATGTAATCTTCAGGGTCTGTTCCCTAGACAGTACCTTCAAGGTGTTTTAATATTGTAAACACAAGGTAATAAGACCGAATCCAAATAAATAAATAGTGTGTGTCGTTTCGGTAACAACGTTGTTACCTAAACATCACACACTATTTATTTATTTGGTTTTATTACCTTGTGTTTATAATCTATAATCCAAATTATGCCTTATCTGTTTTAATATTGATTTTTCTGTGAGTGATGATTATTGACCAATATAGCTAAGTGTGTGTGTTGCCAACGCTGTCCAGCATGGAGTATGGAAACCCAAGCCAAGTGGATGACATCAGCTCCACCAGCAATTTCCTGGGAGAGGCCTCATCCCTTCTGGCACTAGATCCTGCCTCCTCCTTGTTCCCCACCTACAATGCTCAAAGTAACTACACCCGACAGGTCTCTTCCAAGCCTTCAACTAGTCACTTCCTCAGGACCTCAGCCATCCGACTTCTGGACTACCAGGTAATTTCAAACAACAGAAAAACTAATTTTGGAATCTTATTTTTTCCCCCTATTTTTTTAAAATTGAATATCCATACTTTTTTTTTGAGACCTTCCTTAAAGTTGAATTCTTGATATGTAACCTTGGGTTTAGTAATAAATTTCTTAAATACAAGGTACAGTAGAACCTCTCTGTAAAGGACACCCAGTTGCAGGGTCAAAGTGTCCTTTAAAGAGACATGTCCTCTTACCAGAGAGTTGCATAATAGTAAAAATGGTAATTTTGCAAATGTAAACTGTCTTTTGTAGAGAGATGTACTCTATCGCGAGTGTCTTCTTATGGAGGTTTTACTGTAATAGGACCAAATCCAAATAAATAAACATCATCAGACAAAAGTACTGAATGATTTGTTCTTATTACCTTGTGTTTATAATCCAAATTGTGTGCCTTATCATAATAAATTTCTTGTTCTTCAGGTCAAAAGAGATTTCTCTCACATTTTGCTTTCATTTAGAAGTTTCATTCAAGTTTCACAATATGCAATAAAGTTTGATACAGATATGTTTTTATCATATGTAATTTGGTTTTAAGAGCCTACGTGTAAATATGTATGTGAAGAATATGTAAACAAGAGTTAGTGTAGGTTACCAAAAGTATTGAAATCAGTTGAATTTTAACTACCTCCTTGTAAAGGACAACACCTATTTGAAGAGCTAAAATGCTCTTTAGAGAGAAGTGTCCTCTTACTGGATAAGTGCTATTCTTTTATGTTAAAACTATTGAAAAATCTTTATGATATTTTATATTTATTTATTATTATAGCATATTATATCCTTGTTTATCATTTAGTGAGTGTTTATTGTAAACTAGTTTTTAAAAAAACATTAAACATTGAAAATGAATTTCATTTTTTAAAAAATGATATATTCTTTGTTCAACTTTGATTTTCTGAATTGTCAGCTAACAGGAATCAATGATGCATTGGAAATGCATTTGTTGTTTGGAGGTATCTGCTAGCACAAACATTTTCAATTGGAAGAAAATTTTGGTGATAAAAACTGTCCGTTGTTTTAAAGGTGTCTATGGGAGGTTCTACTGTAATAAGAAATTTTTAGAGAGTTTACCGAAAAATAATCTCCCTCTCATCTTTTTCCTCAGAAAATTGAATGAATGATTGTAAGACAATAGCATCTACTTGCTATATTACAAAATTCTAAATTGTTATAATCACCCAATTGGAAAACAAAATAATCCATGAATGCTTGTTCAATAATTCAATATTATAACTCATGTCCTATCTTGGCAATTTATTATACAGTAGAACCTCCATGAGAGGACACTCTCGCTAGAGGACACCTCTCTACAAAGGACAGTTTTCATATGCAAAATCACCATTTTTACTATTTAGCAACTCTCCAGTAAGAAAACACCTTTCTATAAAGGACACTTTGGCTCTGCAATTAGGTATTGTCTTTTACAGGGAGGTAGTTCTACTGTATTGTGGTTTCTCCTGTAGATGGACTTGCATGCCTGAAACAGCTAGAGATTTGAATTAACATTGTTAAAAAGAAACTTATTCCTTGGAGAAGCCTGATGTATTCACTTTAATAATGAATGCTTGTATTTTTTTTTGCTTATCCCTAGTACATGTGGTACAGGCCATGATAATCATGGTGGGTAGAAGTAGGCGACTGATTTTACTGTAAGTGCACTACATGTTCACACATGTGAAAAGTAGTTCGACTTTGCACTTACAAATATGCCAGAGCCCCGTTTAGTTACTTGCACTCACTGGTGGGGTTAGACTTTTGCAAGAATCCGGAGCCATTGAAGCATTTTTTTTTTTTAATCAGAAAATAGTGCCCAATGCGGGAATCGAACCATCCTTCCACTGACCCCCTAATGCTTGTATTTCTACAGGATATTTCCACTGACCCCCTAATGCTTGTATTCCTACAGGATATTGTGTTAATCATATTGCTATCTTGAAAGAGTGCACTAATGTTCTGTGGTCTGTTCAACAGCAGCCTACAACTGGGCCTCAACAGCGATGTGCTGTGAAAAGGAAAGCCACTGAGCTGGACAATGGTCCGCTCATCCCGGCAGATCAGCCTACCGCAACCAACACCACCACCACCAAGCCGCGTCAACGGCACCAACACACTACCGCAGTGGTTAGTTCCAAAGCCACCACCACGGCACCTTCCAAGGCAGCTTCCTCCTCCAACAGCGAGGGGGACTACCATCTGGTCCAACATGAGGTCCTCTACTCCGCTACCAACCAGTATGAGGTCCTGGAGTTCCTGGGGAGAGGCACCTTCGGCCAGGTGGTTAAATGCTGGAAGAAAGGCACCAATGAGATTGTAGCCATCAAGATTCTCAAGAACCATCCTTCCTATGCCCGACAGGGTCAAATTGAAGTCAGCATCTTGCACCGTCTCTCCCAGGAGAATGCTGATGAGGTAAGTGCCTCATATTTACTACACATGAAGATGGCAAATCCAAAGAAGTAAACTATTGGGTGGATGTATAACTCTTACAGCATTTTATTCCCTACAACCTTTTTCTTCTTTAACAATTGGCATAATATCTACTTTTTTTTTTCTGCTTATCCCTAGTACATGTGATACAGTTCATAATATTCATGGTGGGTAGTAGGTGACTGCTTTTACTGTAAGTGCACCACATGTCTATACATGTGAAAAGCAGTTCAACTTTGCACTTACAATTATACCAGAGCCCCATTTAGTTACTTGCACTCGCTGGTGGGGTTGGACTTTAGCAAGAATCTGGGGCCATTGGGGCATTTTTTTTTTTTTTATCAGAAAAAAGTGCCCAATGCGAGATTCGATCCTGGGTTGTAGCGGTTGAAAACCAATGGTTTAGACCATCCTTCCACCGACCCCCATGATATAAGAGATTTTTTTATTGAAGTCACAACATATTTAATTAAAAAGGCATATATTGATCAAAATATCATTTATTTTACCAATATTTCAGATGGCTGAACGCCAAAGTGATATTTTGATCCAAAATATGCCTTTTTAATAAATATTTATTTATGGATTGCTCTATTTTCAAAATATTTACATATAATCTTGTGTGATGTGCAGCTTAATTTTGTCCGGGCCTATGAGTGCTTCACCCATAAGAACCACACCTGCCTTGTCTTTGAGATGCTGGAGCAGAACTTGTATGACTTTCTAAAACAGAATAAGTTTAGTCCGCTCCCTCTCAAGTATATCCGGCCCATTTTACAACAGGTTCTGACAGCCTTGCTAAAGTTAAAGGTAAGTTTTCTTAGAATAATATCAACCATGATATCATCTCTAACATCTTTTTTTTTTGTGTATCCAGCAACTGGGACTCATCCATGCAGACTTGAAGCCAGAAAACATTATGTTGGTTGATCCAGCTCGTCAACCATTCCGAGTCAAAGTGATAGATTTTGGCTCGGCCAGTCATGTATCTAAGGCAGTGTGTTCCACTTATCTACAATCTCGTTACTATAGGGCTCCTGAAATTATCCTGGGTCTCAATTTCTGCGAGGCCATTGACATGTGGTCCTTAGGATGTGTGATTGCTGAACTCTTCTTAGGTTGGCCACTCTATCCTGGTTCTTCAGAATATGATCAGGTACTGTTCTTCAGCTCTTTCTTCCCCATCCCAGTCTGACCTGTAGACTGTGTCCAGATAAGATACATCAGTCAAACTCAGGGATTGCCCGCTGAGAACATGCTCAGCAAAGCCACAAAGACGAACAGATTTTTCTACAGGGAAAATGATAGTCCATATCCTTTTTGGAGATTGAAGGTAAGTTTTCTTCTTATATCTTTTTTTTTGTAGCTTATCCCTAAGTACACGTACATGCCATGATAATCATGGTGGGTAGCATAAGGCGACTGCTTTTACTGTAAGTGCACCACATGTCTATACATGCGAAAAGCAGTTTGACTTTGCACTTACAAATGTACCAGAGCCCCTTCTTACTTTGTTTATGAAAAGGTAGCAGTAACAATACTGTTATGGAAACATCGCACACTATTTATTGGGATATGGTCTTATTACCTTTTGTTACTTTGTTTAGTTCTCAATTTATAAGACTCTGTAGGAACCACACATTTCCTGTTTTAAATCGGATTTGATTTCATTTATAATTACACTGGTGTGCCTCCATTATAAACATCCATCTTTATAAAAGCAATTTGGGTATAACATCATAATTCTCAAGTTTCCATAGTTTTAACCATGGTTATATCAACAATTATAAGTGATATCTTCTATATATAAAAAAAAATCAATGTTTGTATGTTTGTTTGTTTGTATGTCCGGTATACAAATCCGCAGTAGTTCACTAATTCAAACCAAAATTTCCATACATAAGTAAAAAAATACGGGGAAGACGATAGGCTATTTTAAAAAATATATAAATCAATTATTAAAACTATATATTCAAATTATTCTACTTAGCTCACGAACAGCGCCCTCTATCAAAGATTAGATTAAATTATGCTAATGATAGATAATGCTAATAACAAACAATTATTTAAAAAAATCTTATCTAAATATATATCACTCGGGTAGATATGCACACGGGTCAATCCCGGGGCGAAGCCCGGGTCACCCGTCTAGTATTGTTATAAAGAGGTTTAACCCTTGCCATCATTTAGAAAATAATATTCAGGACCATAAAAAAATAGGTCTTAAAAAGCTATTCTGATTTAAATTGAGAAATTACTGTATTATCTTGTTTGAAAGTGCTTTTTTTTCTTTTTCAAATTTAGACAACAAAGTTACTTTCATGTGCTTTACAAGAATTTGTAAATTAATTTACTCTGAAATAAATTGATAAAGAGGTAGCAACTGAAATATTTTGAGAAAAAAATTTTTTTTTTTTTCTTTACGGATCTAGATATGCCCTTTTATATATAAACTTATTTAATGGATCGTCTTTTGACTCCAATTAGAAATAGAGCTTATATGCAAATATTTAAAAGTATTAAATTTAGAATGATGTTGCTTATAGAGGCATTGCTCATTCACTTACACCACAGCCAATGTTGACGGTGTGTTTAGACCCCAGAAGAACATGAAGCTGAGACCAATATCAAGTCCAAGGAAGCCAGGAAGTACATATTCAACTGTCTGGATGACATGGCTCAGGTAGGTGGTCCACCTCACTATGGGAGGACAAGACAGCTACACGGCCATGTGCAGGTCAATGTTCCTACGGACCTGGAGGGAGGGGAACTTCTGGCTGAGAAAGCTGATCGTCGGGAATTCATCGATCTCCTCAAGAGAATGTTGACCTTGGACCAAGACAGGAGGATCACCCCTGGGGAAGCCCTGAACCACAACTTTGTCTCCCTAAACCACCTCCTAGATTACGGCCACTGCAACAACGTCAAGGCCTCGGTCCAAATGATGGAGGTGTGTCGTCGCAACCGCCATTCTTCCTACGACTCCAACGGCAACCCGGTCTCCATAGTGAGCAACTTCACAGCCAGTGGAACTGGAAGCGCAGCCGGCAGTCTGACCTTGGGTCATCAATACCAGCTCCAGCCTGGCTTCTACCAACCTACAGCAGCCACCACACAGCGGGTCCCTCAGGCCCCTCCACAGGCCCCCAGAGGACAATACGACCCCTTCCAGTCCATGTGTGTGGGATCCATTCTGTGCCCCCCCACAGCGGCTTACCAGGCTGCACCACAAGTCCAGCTTCAGCCCTCACTGCTCACTGCCCAGCAATACGTGCCTGTATCAGTAGTGGAACAAAATGGCAGGCAGATGTTGCTGACACTCCCAGCTCAGCCTCGCACAGCTGCAGCAGCGGTTCAACAACCCACAGCCACGGCTGCCACATTGCTCCCCCCAGAGGACACTTGGGGACGCTCCCTGGTGCTGGAGAGAGCGGCCTTGCTACCAGAGCAGCCCACGGCCGTCATCCCAGTGGTAAGTCGTCGCACTGGGACAGCGCTAAGAAGAGGTGCACCAACTGTGTGGGGGCAGGAGCTACACGAGACCACGGTGTACAACCCCAACTTCCTCCCAGCCCAACAACAAGCTCCCCCCTGGAGTATGGTTCCTCCGCCCTCACACCGCCAACATCTGGTGCACCAAATAGCCGCCCCTATACTGCCTGCCAAGCGACAAACACGCAACAGGTGGGCACCATTATATATCTCCTTTAGTTCTTTTATAAAACTTCTATTCTCTCTTCCTCTAAGTCTTTCTCTATCAGTAGATAGAGTACATACTTGTTCGGCAATTACTACAATAGGAACAATGCAGAGAAGATTAGCATGGCCCCTGCGCAAAGATGACACACAAAATCGTGAAGCCTTCTTATCAGTAGATATGGGGCAGTGTTTGAACAAACATGGCTAACTTGATTAAAGTCACAAGCTGGAAAACAAGTAGCCTGCCCCTCAAATCACAAGTTAGACTTCAAATTTATAAGAGGAAAGTACAGTATGAACAAAACTTAAGGAAGTTGTACATTTTACCATGTATATCAAATATAGACAATAAACTCTGAAAGATATTACAGTGACCTTTATTGAAGTCACACAAGATAACCAAGTGTGAACAAAATTACCTCTGTCTCCTTAAAAAAAATAGACAACTGGCGACATCAAGACTTTTCACTTCCTTAAGTCTTGTCCATGACGTACTTTTTATTTTAAAATGTCAAATTCAGTCATTGCATTGCATATTAAACTCTAATGCTAAATGGAAATAACTGAATTTCTGGCATTTTTAAATAAAAAGTACACTCATGGACAAAGTTGCAAAGTCTTTGAGGTAGCCGGCCATCTACATATATATATATTTTAAAGGAGACAGAGGCATATTTGTTCACACCTAGTTTTTCTCATGTGTCTTCAATAAAGGTCACTGTAATATATTTCAGAGTTATTGTCTGAATACCAATATACATGCTGAAAGGTACAACTTTCTTAAGTTTTGTCCATGAGTGTAGTTTAATTAAAAGTGGCACATTTTGAATTTTAGGCCTAATATTTTATTGTATGATATTTCAATGAACATATTGCTCATCAAAATATAATAAAATGTTATATCTAAAATTCAAATATGCATTTTGTAATATAAATAATATATATTGAAAATGTAAAGCTTCTAAAATAAGGAGAATATTACATTTTTAATAAGTTTCCATATCTACAGTAACTCCTACCTTTAAGATGGATAAAACCATCCATTTCTCTGAGTGGATGTCAGGTTTTGCTGAGAGAACAGCTATTGAACTGATCTGTTGTTTCTTATCCCCTTATGCAAGGATTATACAAATTCCACGAGTTCATGCTCCTCGAGCTGTTTTATGATAAGCAATGGCCTCTCGTAAAGGTCCTGATCTAATATAAAATAATTGAACAGTTAAAGCTGTCTATAGCACCCCTCTAAATAGCGCCTTCCTCTCTATAGCGCCCAATTTTAAATGCGTAGTACAATGCGATTTACATTAAAAGTGACCTGTCTATAGCACTCCCTCTCTATAGCACCCTATTTTGGTGAGTCCCAAGAAGGGGTACTATAGACAGGTTTAACTGTACCTATATATTATTGTCCATGTCTATCTCTGGTATTGAGAATGTTTGGCACAAAGAGCGAAGGTATTGCAGGTCCGGGAAGGACAAGGTGGAGATGCCCACGCTACAGATCAGCGCTACCCACCTCTCCCCTGTAAAGAAGCGAGTGAAGGAGAACACACCCCCCAAGTGGGAGTCCTTCCATACGACCACCACAGCTGCCCCCACAGCAAACAGTGGAAGATGGGAGGGCCGGACCCACCGCACCGAGAAACACCACCACAGTCACCAACCACAGCGACAGACCATTGTGATCCGAGACACACCCAGTCCAGTCAGTGTCATTACCATCTCTTCCGACTCAGAAGATGAAGTCCCCCCAGCAGCTGGGAAGAAGACAACGACCCAGTGTGCCAGCGTGGTACCGTTGAGTCCACCTAGAGGGGGCCGCAAGGTGGTGAGCTGTGTGACAGTGGGGGACAGTGACTCGGAGCCCAGCCCTGCTCCCATCAAGCCAGAGCCCATCACCACCAGCTCCCACCATCAGAAGAAGCGGCTATTGGCCAAGGCACACCACTACTTGTCTGTGCCCACCAAGCAGGAGATCCAGGAGGACGACAGCAGTGGACTTCACATCAAATGTTTCACTTCCCCCACCACCATCCGCCTGAGGGAACCTGTGAGTACACACACCCTTCCCTAGTTACACTCTGCTCTGTGAATAAGGCTCTGGGACATACCTAATATATTAAAAACCTCACTAAAATATGAAACTATGGATATAAATAACTTTTATAATATGATGCACTTGCGCACCATCTGTTATCAAAATTCTAAACTATTTTAAAGGCGTAAGATTCTTTTTGATATTAAACAATTTCTACTGCCCTTACTGCAATTGAAAAATTAATGAGAGGGCCTGGCTCATCAGTGGTGAACCCTCTCAGCGGTTTCGCCAGTTTAATCTACCATACCGCTGTTATATTGCATTTTTGGAACTTCCTTTTATAGTGATACTGTTGATAGACTCTTTGAATGGGTATTTTAGAAGAACTATGGACATAAGCTTTGAGAACAGTAGAATTACATACATTTATAAATATATAATATGCTTCGAGCAATCGCTCTTCCGCAAATATCAAATTGTTTCTTTTATTAGAACATTTATAATATGATGCACTTGCGCGCCATCTGTTATCAAAATTCTAAACTATTTTAAAGGCGTAAGATTCTTTTTGATATTAAACAATAACTTTCCCATATAACACAAACCTCAAATAATGCCTTTAATTAAAGATCTATTTATGGATTGCTCTATTTAAAAAAATATATATTAAAAAAAGGTATAGATGATGTGTTATATTGTCTTATAAGCAGCAAATGTATATATATGGAGGACTCACCTGTTCACACTGCTGTTACAGACCACCACCACCCTGACTGTAGCCAATGGTCCTAGTAGCCACCTGGTGGGTCGTCACCTCTCCCCACAGCCCCTCTACCTCACCGCAGCCAGCCAGCCTGAAATCTACAGGTAACAATCTCTCCATAACAACACACAGTAACAACACTAAACTTTTTTTAAAAGAGGAAAATTAAAAATCAGGTAAAAAATTGTCTTTTAATTTTAAATTTGCAAGCTTTCGAGCAAATATACTGTTCTTCAACGGACTGATATTCTATGTACAATCACTTAATAATCTTTATACAAAAGCTTGCAAATTCAAAATTAAAAGAAACTTTTTACCTGATTTTTATTTTTCCTCTTTCAAATAATTTCTGGTTAACTATTATTACTCACATAACACTAAACTTCAAATAAGTTATCATAATAGGTAGGTGTTTATGAATGCTTATACTGAAAGTACTACAACAGATTGTATGCTAAGAAACAGTTTGTATGCTAAGAAACAGTTTGTCTACTAAAAAACACAGTTTGTATGCTCCTAAACACAGTTTGTATGCTAAGAAACAGTTTGTATGCTCCTAAACACAGTTTGTATGCTAAGAAACAGTTTGTATGCTCCTAAACACAGTTTGTATGCTCCAAAAAAAAGACAGTTTTTATACAGTAGAACCTCCATGAGAGGACACTCACGCTAAAGAACACCTCTCTATAAAGGACAGTTTTAATTTTCAAAATTACTATTTTTACTAATTAGTAGTTCTCCGGTAAGAAGACACCTCTCCCTAAAGGACCCTTTGTCTCTGCAATTAGGTTTTCCTTCTTTTACAGGGAGGTTCTACTGTACTAAGAAACAAAGACACGGGAAGATTTGCTGCCACACACACTCTGGAAGAGGCAGCAGATGTGGAGAGAGAGAGGACAGCTGGTGTAAGAAAGAATACCTGTCAGATGGTGGTGTGGTTATTCTTCTAAGGAAAGCCAGGTATTTCTTAGAGAAGTTTCCTACTTATATAAGCTTCTCTAGCACATTCTTAGACCTCCTAGAACTTTCCAGATTAAAAGAAACCACCCATAAGGCCAAACCTCTTCATTTCAACATCCCTTTGAGATCAAACTAGGTTAGTAAATGATGATCAATGTTATATTGACGAGTATTCAGTACTCTTTCTTTTGAATTTTTTTTTTTTTTGTTTATACCCAGTATACGTGGTACAGGCCATGATATCATGGTGGGTAGAAGTAGGCGACTGCTTTTACTGTAAGTGCATCACATGTCTACACATGTGAAAAGCAAAAAAAAAAAAAAAGACCTAATCCAAATAATTTATTAGTGTGTTATTTGGATTAGGTCTTATTTTCTTTAATTATAACCTTTAATCCAAATTATGCTTTATCATGTGAAAAGCAATTCAACTTTGCACTTACAAATGTGCCAAAGCCCCGTTTGGTTACTTGCACTTGCTGGTGGGGTTGGACATTTGCAAGAATCAGAGCTATTGGAGAATTTTTTTTTTTTTTCAACTAGAAAAAAGTTCCCAATGCAGGAATCGGACCCGGGTCGTGTAGCGGTCGAAAACCAACGGTTCAGACCATCCTTCGACCCGACCCCCTTCTTATATAAGGAGAACAAATTACTACAATTATATTAAACTGAAGACGAGAGAGACTTGGCTCATCATGAGCTAACACTTAAAAGCTTACCATTTTAACTTAATAAAGAAACTTATTGTAATTATCTTGATATTGGTATACAGTAGGACCTCCCTTTAACAGACACCTCTCTATAAAGGACAGTTTTTTTTACTATTTAGCAACTCTCCGGTAAGAGAACAATTCTCCCTAAAGGACACCTCTCTACAAAAGAGAGTTTTCATTAGCAAAATTACCATTTTTACTATTTAGCAACTCTCCGGTAAGAGAACAATTCTCCCTAAAGGACACCTCTCTACAAAAGACAGTTTTCATTAGCAAAATTACCATTTTTACTATTTAGCAACTCTCCGGTAAGAGAACAATTCTCCCTAAAGGACACCTCTCTACAAAAGACAGTTTTCATTAGCAAAATTACCATTTTTACTATTTAGCAACTCTCCGGTAAGAGAACAATTCTCCCTAAAGGACACCTCTCTACAAAAGACAGTTTTCATTAGCAAAATTACCATTTTTACTATTTAGCAACTCTCCGGTAAGAGAACAATTCTCCCTAAAGGACACCTCTCTACAAAAGACAGTTTTCATTAGCAAAATTACCATTTTTACTATTTAGCAACTCTCCGGTAAGAGAACAATTCTCCCTAAAGGACACCTCTCTACAAAAGACAGTTTTCATTAGCAAAATTACCATTTTTACTATTTAGCAACTCTCCGGTAAGAGGACAATTATCCCTAAAGGACACCTCTCTACAAAAGACAGTTTTCATTTGCAAAATTACCATTTTTACTATTTAGCAACTCTCCGGTAAGAGGACAATTCTCCCTGAAGGACACCTCTCTACAAAAGACAGTTTTCATTAGCAAAATTACCATTTTTACTATTTAGCAACTCTCCAGTAAGAGGACACCACTCCCTAAAGGACACTTTGGCTCTGTAATTAGGTGTCCTTTACAGTTCTACTGTATTGTAACTTTTGAAATTATTTCAAGAATCTTAAACCATTATAGGATAAGAATTTTGCCTTTCCATATTAATAACCAACCAGATTTTTACTTTTATAGATATATATATTAAAAACAAAAAAAAGACATATCCTGACTGTGCTCACATGAGAAATTTCTAGATAGTAGAGAACCATCTAGTGGAACAAAGATAAACTAAATGTTTATTTAACTTGTTCCCTGATATTTGGCCAACCCAATTTCTTAATAAATCAAGAAAACCCAACCACAAAGGCATTTTGGGATGTTGGCCCTCATCAGCGTATTGCAGACTGTACCTCTATGACCAAAATTTGATCCCAAAGGCTTCCTGAGAAATCAAGAAATGGGTATTTAAGGCCAAGTTTGCGTAAATACACTGTTCATGTGAAAAAAATAATTTGAAAATAGAAAAGAGGTCAGGTGTTGATATTAAAAACAAAAAAAGACATAGCCTGACCACTCTCAGATATATATATGGGAAAAAGTGAGACAAAATATTAAAAGAAAATAAGACCTAATCCAAATAATCCATATCTATAATCCAAATTGTGCTTTATCATGTGAGACAAAATATAAAATGGTCAGGTGGCGATATTAAGAATAAAATAGGCATTTTTGACCACTCACATAAGTATATTTAGATGGCAGAGCGCCATCTAGAGGAATAAAAATCAATTAAATGTTGGTCTTAGATTATTCTATAATATTTGACCAACCCATTTTCTTGACAAATCGAGAAAAGCCAACCACGTACATGTTTCAGTCTGTTGGTTCTCTAGTCAGTTTGGTATAAGCTGTACCTGAATGACAAAACAAATCTGGTAAAATATGTGGCATGCCATCTGTACACTCCAGGAACTTGCCGACTTAATCAACTTCCTTAAGATTATGCAAAAATTCTCTTTTTATTTCCCTTATAAAGGTTGTTCCCTTTGTTGGTCTAATGAAGTTGTGAATATTTCTTTAATTAGCGGAAGAGTAAAGTAACTAAATTCACACAATATTACTTATACCCTCTATTTCTTACCTTTCAAAACATACGTTAACACTCACCATCTTAGCTAGAAAACCAGGTATTTGATGTAACCTTTGGATTATAGATTAGAAACATAACAAGACCAAATCTAAATAATAACCAATCAATTTGGATTATAGATTAGAAACATAACAAGACCAAATCTAAATAATAACCAATCAATTTGGATTATAGATTAGAAACATAACAAGACCAAATCTAAATAATAACCAATCAATTTGGATTATAGATTAGAAACATGAAGTGATAAGACAATCCAAATAAATAAATAGTGTGTGAAGGTTTGGTAACAGCGTTGTTATCATCATTAGGCAAAAGTATTGAAATATAAGGTAAAAAGACCAAATCCAAACAAAAATTAATCAATTTGGATTATAGATTAGAAACATGGGGTAATAAGACCAAATCCAAATGAATAATGTATGAAGTTTTGGTAACAGCGTTGTTACCATCATTAGACAAAAGTACTGAAACATAAGATAACAAGATCAAATACAAACAACAAATGGATTTGAGTTTGTAATTCAAATTGTACCATATTAATTTACCTATGATTATATATTTAACATATCTTAGATATATGAACAAATGTATGATAAGGGGATTGTGTGTATTACAGGGAATATTGCCACCCAGCGGTATATGTTGCGGCTGGACAAGCAGCATATCCCCAAGCCCAACACAAGTATGTGTTGACAACAGCTACTGAACAGCTGCCTGTACCACCTCCAGCGCATCATCATACTAGCGCAAGGCCTTACGCCGGCTCTACAGACCCTCTACCTGCCCATAGCCAACCTACTGCGGTGGTAGCAGCCCCTCATTATGGTTATCCAACTAGCAAACCACCAGTAGCACAGTACCAACATCCACTGTACCACATGCTGGCTACAACCTCACCAACTCAGTGATACAGCCATTGTGATACTCCTATATGAGGACTCACTACATAGATATTCTTTTATATATATATATATGATATATATATATATTCTTTTTGTTTGTAGAGCATATATTTTATATTCTTGCTGCTCTTACAATGTATTATTACTCTCTATGCATTATTTATTATAAACTAGTACTCCCAAAATAATTGAGAGGTTTAGTCACACCAATTTTTTAACTTATTGTTTATAGTTATACCCCACCACAAACCACACAACAAAACTTCCCCATTCTACCTATTTCTTCTCTTTATTATTATTTTAAAAAAATAACAAAGACTATATTTATATATTAGGAATCTAATTTATAATATTATTTACATATATGTATATATATATATATGTAGTACACAACATGGGGAATATTAAAAAAAGCTTACCTTTTAAAAAAAAAATCTAATATTTCTATGTTGTTATTCCAATACTATAGGGTGAGCTATTCTTATTATATTTAAGACTGAAACATCTTCAGTTTTTATGAATGTAGATGATATATTAGTGCTCTATTTAAATATATATATAATTTTTTTTTGTCTTCTTTGATATTATATAATAATACATATATGTTATTTTTGTATTTCCATGAAGGCAAAGCAAGCCTAATACAATATGTAGAACATATCATGGTTTTCAGCTACATTAGACAATGTGATATGTTGGTGATTAAAAAAACCCTTCGTAGACACACAGATGATAAAAAAAAAGAAAAAAGAGAGCTTTAAAAAAAAAATTAATATATCTATATATATATATATATATATAAACTCTATTTAAAAAATTCTCTTTATTATATTTAAAGTCTTTTTTTAAGACTTAAAAAAAGCCATCTGCACAAATGCCTTGCTCATGTATCCATAGTGGAAAATTATTTAAGTGTAGTGAAATGAGTAAAAAAAAAATAAGTGCGTAGGGAATATATATATACACTTTTTTTTCTCTCTCTTTGTTTGTTTAGTATAAATGTTTGGGACTGTTTTCTCTTTTTTTTTTTTCTTTCTTCCCAAACGCAAATAATAATAAAAAAACCGCACCACCACTTAAAAATTTCTCAACTTGGCTCTCCAATATTAAAAAAAAAAAAGATAGAAAAAGAATGAAGAAGAAGAAAAAAAAAAAAAAGGTGAATGAAATAAATGAAATCTACAAACTTTTCCAGTGCCTTTTTTCTCCCCACTACAATATGCACGCTGTTCTTGTCGCCTTTATACCAATTCTAGTACAAAATAAAATACCACAAGAGTGGTTTACTCTTTAACTTTTTCCTCTCTTTATACTCAAAAGAGTACAGAGGGAGGGAGGGGAAAGGTATAGAGTTTAGAAGTACTTTATTTTTAGATGTGTCGTTGTCTTCAATAAAAATATATGCAAGCCGTAAAAAAAAAAATCTCCGCTCGTATGGTAAGCTGCCATTGAAAGTATACACAAAAAATGAAAAAAAAAACACCAAAAAAAAAAAAGTGTAAAATAATGTAAATAGATATATATTTAGACATTATTTATCAAGTGTTTATATCAAAGAGTAACTTCTTAATAATGCCTCCTTAGGGAATTTTTTTTGTCAAGTTTTTTGATACTTCTAGAAAATTTCTTCCCCTAATCTTGGTTGTCAGAAGGAAAAAAAAAAAAAAGGTTTGTGAAAAGGTTTCTTCTCATAAAGCCTTAAAAGAAAGAATTACAGAAAGGAATAATCCTTTTTAGAGAAAAAATAAAAAATAATTTGAAATTCTTATTATTTTATTTTAAAAATTGTGTACCCCTCTTCCTTTAAAAATAATAAACAAAAATATAATAATAAATGCACCTTGACCAAAATGAAATTGAAATTTTATTTAGAAAAAAAATTGCTAATTTGTAATATTGAATTCTTCTATGATGTTTTTTTTTTTTTTGCAAAAAAGAATTATTATTTGTGGCCACTGCTAGAATTCTATAAAGACCGTGGCTGACAAGGCTCTTATATCTACACAAGCTTGTAAATAGACTTTTATTGTAATGGTCTTATGTACGGGTCGTTAGTAAATAAAGCATTCCTTTTTTTTTTCCTTAATGTCTCTTGTTTTTTTTTTTATTTCTTCCCTCATATCTGTTGTTTCTTATCCCCTGTTGTTGTTGTTTTTTATCCGTTTGTGTAAAGATAAATGAATTCCATGAGTCCATGCTCTTCAAGCTGTATTCTTATCCTCTTATGCAGAGATTACACAAATTCTACGAGTCTGTGCTCCTTTAGGTATTTAAAGATAAGCAGCCTCTCCTAAAAGTCCTGTTTAATACATCTAATGCAAGCTAAAATGTTTTCTGGAACTGTAGACACCAAGCTACATTGTTTTTTATCCCTATTATACGTGTACAGGCCACGATAATCATGGTGGGTAGAAGTGTTCTGGAGCTGCAGGTGCCAAGCTACATTTTGTTTTTATCCCTAGTACATGTGTACAGGCCATGATAATCATGGTGGTTAGAAGTTGGCGACTGCTTTTATTATAAGTGCACAACATGTCAATACATGTGAAAAGCAGTTAGACTTTTGCACCTACAAATGTGCCAGAGTCCCGTTTGGTTACTTGCACTCACTGGTGGGGTTAAATTTTTGCCAAGCCTGTTGGAAATTTTTTTTTTTAATTAAAAAAAAGTGCATAATGCATGGGATTTAATCCCGGGTAGAAGAGGTCGAAAACCAACGGTTTAGACCATCCTTCCACCCACCCCCTTGTTGTTTCTTTTCCCTTCTTGTGTAAAGATTACATGAGTTCATGCTCCTCAAGGTATTTAATGATAATCAGCTACCTCTCCCAAAGGTCCTGTTTAGTACATCTAATGCAAGTCAAAATGTGTTCTGGAGCTGCAGGCGCCAAGATACATTTTGAGCAAGTGTGGGGTAGATTTTGTTATTATTTTCTATCTTCAATGGCTCCTCCCATATCTAACACTGCTATATACAAGGTAATAAGACTGAATCCGAGTAAATAGTGTGATATTTCTGTAACAGCATTGTTACCATCATTAGGCAAAAGTACTGATTAACACTGTTATTGAAATGTCACACACTATTTGCTATAGATTTATTCTTATTATTTTGTGTTTCTAATCTATAATCCAAAAATTGTACCACTGCTATATACAGTAGAACTACCATGTGAACACCTCTCTAAAATGGACAGTTTTATGATTGAAATCACCATTTTTACTATTTAGCTACTCTTCAGTGTTTTTTGCTTCATTTTATATTCTTCTCAAGCTTTCAGGTTTCAAAAAACCTTTCAACCCCGACAAAACATATACAGTTAAACCTGTCTATAGCGCCGCCCCTTCTTGGGACTTACCAAAATAGGGTGCTATAGAGAGAAAGGGGGCGCTATAGACAGGTCACTTTTAATGTAAATTGCATCATACTACTATTTAAAATCGGGCGCTAGAGAGGGAGGCGCTATAGACTCCAGTAGAAGGGTTTGTGATACCCAAAAACTTGAAAAGAATATAAAACCAGAAACTCATCTTCGGAAACTGTTTTGTTTATTAACACAAGGTAATAAGACCAAATCCAAAAAAATAAATAGTGTGTGACGTTTCAGTAACAGCGTTGTTACCATCTTCAGACAAAAGTACTGAATGCCTTATTACCTTATGTTTATAATCTATAATCCAAATTGTGCCTTATCATTTTCCAAATTCATTCCCAATACATATATTTGATTAATATAATAATGCTTTTTGAAAAAGAATAAGTGCACCAAATGGAATTTATTCTTTTGTCGGATGATGGTAACAATGCTGTTACCGAAACATCACACACAATTTATTTGGATTAGGTCTTATTTTCCTGTCATAAAGGAAGAACTTGATACAATTTCTTATAATTATACGTATGCACCTCTACAGACCTATAAGTTTATGTTGTATAGGTTTCCTGAACCCCCCTAAGCTACCATCCATAGTTAGTACAGGGTATTTGACAAAACCAATCCAATACAATAGCAGAGTGGTCTGGGGATTAATTTGGTAAAACCATTGAGAGGGTTTACCATCATTGCAGTAAGGTCTGTAGAGATAATACTTATCATAAGAAACACATTGACAGAAAAAAATGACCATTACAAATTACATAATCAAATCTTAGTCCCAAGTTATAACATAAGAAGTTCAACAACAACACAAAAAACAACACAGCACGCAACAACAACACAGCACAACAACACTAACAAGATTTAGAAGAGGCCATCTCAAGCCATTGAAGTTAGAAAATAACAACAAAATCTATTCAACACTTGCCCAAAATGTAGTTTGGCACCTGCAGCTCCAGAACACATTTTGGCTTGTATTAGATGTAATAAACAAGACCTTTGGGAGAGGCTGCTGCTTATCATAAAACAGCTTGAGAAGCATGAACTCATGGAATTCATGTAATCTTTACATAAGAGAATAAGAAACAACAACACACAAATAACTATAGTTGGCAATGAGATAACACATCAAAAATAGAATACAGTGGACCCTCGGTTTACGAGCACCTTGGAGTACGAGCTTTTCGCAGTACGAGCAAAATTTTTTGAAAAATTTTACCTCGGATTACGAGTGAAATTTCGCATTACGAGCAACTCGTGATGGTTGCCCATAATCGTGATGGATGAAAATTCACTGGGATCCCTCCCTTCAGATCAGATTCGGGAAATATGTAAAATGTGGGAAACTGTGCAATTGTTCGTAGCAAGAAGAATTGCCCGAGTTTCAATTATTAAAAATAAGAAATTAGTTTCGCACTACGAGCGTTTTGGAGTACGAGCATGGCTCTGGAACGGATTATGCTCGCAAACCGAGGGTCCACTGTATTGTAAAAAAAAAACGAAACATAAATCAACTAATGGGATTTTATCATGTACCAAAAGTGGAACCTCTCACTTTAAAAATGCATCAAACAATACATTCAGTTTATATCACTGCAGTACAAACCATAATGATTGTGATAATGAGCTACAACATCAGTTTTGGAAAATTCAGACAAAAAAAAAAAACAACCTGTATATCTGAAATTTTTTAAACTAGTGTTGAGGCTCATTCTTATTACCACTATTATGTTTTGTTGTAGTGAAGAAAATACTTACCTGTTTTTAACATCAGTTCAAGAAGACTTTCTCTTTTTACTTTTTGTTTCACAAAAAATTTATTAAAGATTAAGAAAAAAAATTATCAATTTGAGTCTCATCATATCTTTATCTTTTAATTAAACTCAACCGACATATATTAAAGCATGCAAAAACTTTTCCTACAATAATTAAATTTGCATATATTCAATTCATAAAACATATTAACTTTTCTTAAATAATATATTTACATATTTTCTTTTAATAAGATGATTACATACACAACAGTTTTGTAAATTCAAAACTATTATAGAAGTATGATTATTTTAAAAGTTAAACAATATCTACTGCCCTTACTGCAATGGAAAAATTAATGGGAGGGCCTGGCTCATCAGTGATGAACCCTCCCAGCAATTTCGCTATGCGCCAGGCCCTCCCATTAATTTTTCCATTGCAGTAAGGGCAGTAGAAATTGATAAGACACAATTTGGATTATAGATTATAAACACAAGGTAATAAGACCAAATCCAAATAAATAAATAGTGTGTACCATTTCGGTAACAGCGTTGTTATCATCTTCAGACAAAAGTACTGAGTGAGAAATTTTACCACAGTATCTGTGGTGTGTATTTATTTGGTCTTATTACCTTGTGGCAGTAGAAATTGTTTAATTTTTAAAAGAATCATACGCGTCTATAATAGTTTCAAATTTTCATAACAGATGGCACGCTAATGTATCATAATACAACAGTTTTGTACTGGGGTGGTAAACCATTGTTTTAATGCAGTTTTAAAGGGAGAGGTGCCTCTTTTGATAAATGAATATCATCCTGGCATGTTAGTACATTCTGTAATATAAGCTACTTCTTCTTCTTTCTTATCTCCACACTGGGTGAAGTAGAATGCGTCTGCCTTTGTCATTAAGACTGGGAGCACTACTCAGTGGCAGGTTGACTTAGCTCCAAAAAAAAATGGCCACCTCAGACATGATGAACAGATGCCATGTGCAGCTGCTCCTAACATGGAGTACAGACGCTGCTCATCCTGTATCTCTGGATTAGGAGCCCTTACAGGGTACTATCATCCGGGCCAGCTGAACCCAGGTTTTTTACCGAGCTTGTTACTGCTCCCCCTCCTCCTTTTTCATATAAGCTACTGAATACATCAACTAGCATGATTGCCAAAAAAAAAAAGCTCAAATAATTATTATGATTTAAAAACAAATACAGTAGAACCTTCCTGTAAACAACACCTAATTGCAGAGCCAAAGTGTCCTTTAGGGAGAAGTGTTCTCTTACCAGAGAGTTGCTAAATTGTAAAAATGGTAATTTTGCAAATAAAAACTGTCCTTTGTAGAGAGGTGTCTGCTAGCGGGGTGTCCACAAAAGGGAAGTTCTACTTTATATGGTATCTGGAGAGCATTAGTACAGTAGAACCTCCCTGTAAAGGACAACACCTAGTTTCAGAGCCAAAATGTCCTTTAGGGAGAGGTTTCCTCTTACCGGAGAGTACCTAAATAGTAAAAAAATGGTGATTCTGCAGATTTAAAGCTGTCCTTTGTAGAGAGGTGTCCTCTAGCAAGAGTGTCCTCTCATGGAGGTTCTACTGTATCTATTTAAAGAACATAGTGGAATCAAGAATTTCAAACAATTAGAGGAAATTGAAGAGCACAAATCGAAAATGAAGAAACATGAACCCATAGAATACATGGTTAGATTTTTCTTGATTAATAAAGAAAGGGGTATTTAGCCAATTCTGGAATAATAAAAAAAAGCAATGTTTAGTTGATATTTATTCTGTCAGATGGCGCAAGCCATCAGCAAGTTTTAGTTGCATAATCAGGAGTTGGCTTTTTTCTTAATTAACCCATAGATTATGATAAAACACAATTTGGATTATAGCTACAAGAAAATAAGACCTAATCCATGGATTAATTATTGTAACTATAACCCATAGATTAATCATGACTCCAAGAGAAGTATCCCATTATTGTTGAATCAGATTTCTGCATTTTTTTTTTTTAATGAAAATTTCAAAATTATTTTAAATTTTATGTTATATAATAATATATACGGTAGAAATTCCCTGTAAAGGACAACACCTAATTGCAGAACCAAAGTGTCCTTTAGGGAGAGATGTCCTCATAGCGGAGAGTTGCTTCTTCTTCTTCTTTCTTATCTCCACTCAATGATATTAGGGTATCAAGCTTGAAACTTTTGATGGTGTCTGCTGGGGATGAATAGAGCTCATCAATGGATGAGTCAATACAGTTAATAATATCAAAATTGGAAACTATTTTAAAGGCGTAAGATTCTTTTTGAAAATAAACAATTTCTACTGCCCTTACTGCAATGTAATTTTTCCATTGCAGTAAGGGCAGTAGAAATTGTTTATTTTCAAAAAAATCTTACGCCTTTAAAATAGTTTCCAATTTTGATAACAGATGGCGCGCTAATGCATCAAATTATAACAGTTAATAATATGTTTTGGGGTTGCAGGTTGAGAATTAAAGAGTTGCTAAATTGTAAAAATGGTAATTTTGCAAATGAAAACTGTCTTTGGTGGAGAGGTGTCCACTAGCAGGATGTCCTCTAAAGGGAGGTTCTACTGTATTTAATTACATTGATTATCTCTATTATTTCTACACATATTAATTTTATATAATCTACTTATATATTTGCCTTATTCTGTCTGTTTGTTTGTCTGTTTGTCTGAAGCTCACGGATAGAATGCGCGCTCATTGGCTGCAAGGGAACACGTGTCCTCCCTGCCCCCCTCTAGACAACCCTGTTATTCAAAAACCATACATCCAAACGCCATGAAATTCTGGGATATTATTAGGTATATCCCCGGAAAGGTTTTCGAAAAATAATTTCTTGAATATCTTGAATATCCTTAGAGTTATTTGCAGAATTGTAGATATAACTCGCAAGCAGCGCCGCCAGACGGTGATAGGCCTAAGCTTGCTGCTCCACCCCTGTTGACCTTGGGTCGTCGTGTGAGTCACAGCATGATGCAACAAAAAACACTCTCTGGGGATTGCGGCGTCAACAACCTGTAAGTTTGTGCCTCTCTCATAAACCTGTCTATACAGACCACCCTGTCTATAGCGACCACTCTAGACAACCCTGTTATCAGCTGTGTGATACATCCACCTGTCTATACAGACCACCCTGTTAATAGCGACCACCCAAGTCAACGTTTTTAGAATATATTCGCACTCGGGTAAACCCCGGGCGTTGCCCGGGCCATTCGTCTAGTTAAATATATTTGACAACATTGTACCGGGATAGTTGGTGACTTTAGTAGGTGGCTCCAGGAATCCAAGTTACATCGAGACACCACTGTGATGTTTAGCATTCTGTGCTCCGGGAAACTGGGTTATAAATATTCACTGTAACCACACACCACTTTGAACGTTGGTGCAAGAGCCAACCAATTTCAGAAGGAGCCACAGACACAAAGACTTGGGATCACAAACTACGAGGAAGACAACGAATAAACATAATAATTTTAAAAGATAATTTTCTTGTTATTAACTATTTTATATACTTTTCTTTTATTATCCCTAGTACACGTGGTACAGGCCATGATAATCATTGTGTGTAGAAGTTGGCGACTGCTTTTACTGTAAGGGCACCACATGTTCACCCATGTGGACACTTTGCACTTACAAATGTGCCAGAGCTCCGTTTGGTTACTTGCACTCGCTGGTGGAGATGGGCTTTTGCAAGAATGAGGGACAATTGGAGCATTCTTTTAATTAGAAAAAATGCCCAAAGTGGGATTCGATCCCGGGTCGTAGCGGTCGAAAACAAACGGTTTAGACATCCCTTCCACCGACCCCCCCTTTTTTACTTTGATTATGAAAACCCGTTCTGGAAATGTATACAATACAAAGAAGAATGAAATCAAGATGGATGACCCTATGGAACTGTAACTGGGAGCAACAGTATTAAACTGTAAATGACAGCTACCAAGTGAGATGGGGGTCGGTGGAAGGATGGTTAAACCGTTGGTTTTTGACCGCAACGACCCGGGTTCGATTCCCGCATTGGGCACTTTTTATGTTTAAAAAAATAATGCTCCAATGGCCCCCGATTCTTGCAAAAGTCCAACCCCACCAGCGAGTGCAAGTAACCAAATGGGGCTCTGGCACATTTGTAAGTGCAAAGTCGAACTGCTTTTCACATGTGTAGACATGTGGTGCACTTACAGTAAAAGCAGTCGCCTACTTCTACCCACCATGATTATCATGGCCTGTACCACGTGTTGTTGTTGTTGTTTCTTATCCCCTTGTGTAAAGATTACACAAATTCCATGAGTTCATGCTCCTCGAGCTGTGTACCACGTGTACTAGGGATAAGCAAAAAAAAAAAACCAAGTGAAGTTTGATCCAAGCTGTAGGACCTTAGAGGACTCTAGCAGGAACAACACTCCAGAAGTAGAGAGGTGTGTAACACATATACAGTAGAACTACCTCCCTGTAAAGGACAACACTTAATTGCAGAGCCAAAGTGTCCTTTAGGGAGAGGTGTCCTCTTACCGGAGAGTTGTTAAATTGTAAAAATGGTAATTTCACAAATGAAAACTGTCCTTTGTAGAGAGGTATCCGCTAAAGGGAGTTTCTACTGTACAACATTATAATATCAATGATACGACACAATTTGGATTATAGGTTATAATCACAAGGTTATAAGACCAAATCTAAATAAATAAATAGTGTGTGACGTTTCTAGATTCAGTACTTTTGACTGATCATGGTAACAATACTGTTACCGAAACGTCACAAACTATTTATTTATATTTGGTCTTGTGTTTATCAGCTAACCTTGTTCATGGGAAATATTGTTGTAGTTAAGAAAACTATGAATATTCCTAAATACATTACTTGTAAATTTCCAACTTCTTGCTACCTTAATAAAGCACAATTTGGATTATAGATACAAGAAAATAAGACCTAATGCAAATAATTTAATAGTGTGTGACGTTTTGGTAACAGCATTGTTACCATCATCAGACAAAAGAGTAAATTTATTTTATAAAAAAAAATATTTCAATTCTAAGAATAATATTTTAGGTTGTCTTGAAAAAACTTTTTTTTTCTTATCTGTTATCTTGTTTACACACTTGATAACAGTACTATTTAAGAACATGCTGCGATATTTTTTCTCATTTATTCTTTTGTCTGATGATGGTAACAATGCTGTTACCGAAACGTCACATATTATTAAATTATTTAGGTCTTATTTTCTTGTATTTATTGCTACCTTGTTCTTTGGTTGAAAATTTGTGTACAAACAGTCTTAGTTTTTCCAAGGTAAATCAAGGTGAGGGCCTAGGAGGAGCTCTGAACCTCAGACAGCATCAAACAACACTAACAAGATTTTGAACAGACCATTTCAAGCCATTGAAGATAGAAAACAACAAAATCTATTCAACACTTGCTCAAAATGTAGCTTGGCACCTGTAGTTCCAGAACACATTTTGGCTTGTATTAGATGCACTAAACAGGACCTTTGGGAGAGGCTGCTGCTTATCATCAAACAGCTCGAAGAGCATGAACTCATGGAATTCGTGTAATCTTTGCACAAGGAGATAAGAAACAACAACAACATGATAAAGGTACAATTTAGATTATAGATTAGAAACAAAAGGTAAAACAAGACCAAAACCAAATTATTGATAGGTTCGTGTTATTTCGGTAACAATGTTATTATCATTAGACAAAAGTACTGAGATTAATTGTTTATCCATTCAGTACTGAATCCATTCAGTACTTTTAACTGAGGATGGTAGAGCAACACTTTATCAAAGGATCATATTAATAATTTGGTTTTGGTTTTGTTACCTTTTTTTTCTTTCTAGTTATAAATGATAAAGCACAATTTGGATTATAGATTATAATACAATTTTATTTTTTTTTATTTATTTATTTATTGTTACAAGAGCACGAAGTCCAAAGGACTATTGTGCTGTGCTAGTATTATTTATATATATATGATTAATTATTTACACGATGGATTAGTATTGTTTTGTAAATTATTGTACAAATAGTTCTAAACTTAACAAAGTTCTCATAAGATAGAGTATATACACAAAGAGAATTTGGTAATGTTTCAAAGTATCTACATACAATTTGATTAGTCAGAGGGCAAGATAAAAGAAGATGCTCTGGTGATTCAACATCTAAGCGGCATTCACATGTTGGATCATTGATAGCATTCAGTTTGAACAGGAAACTTAAGAAGGGTCCTTTGCCAGTTAAGAATAAAGTAGTGAATTTATCCGAAGAAATGAAATTTGGGACAGCAATTGGAAAGAATTTCTTGAACAGTTCATTAGATTGAGAAAGATAAAACTTAAATTTTAGATCCAGATATAGTTTGTTTAATTCTTTTTGAAGGGGTTTTTTGAGTGTTCGATCTGTGAGAGAATTTGTCATATTATACTTTGTTTGTAATAATTCAAGATAATCGGACAGTAAAGGGGTTTTCGCTAGTATATGTGTGATGTAAGAAGATGAAGTCCTATAAGCATGAATGCATCTAATAAGAATTTGATATTGTATAGAATTCAACTTGGATCTTTTTGCTGCAGTGATAAAAGGAAACCAAATATTTGATGCATAGCTTATTGTAGAGCGTATCATAGCTTTATATAGGATCAATCTACGCCGAGTATCAATGCCCCAAGTACGTGCACATAATGAGAATAATATATTCTTAAGTTTCGTAGCTTTCATAATTATATTGTCAACATGTGTTCCAAAATTAATCTTATTCCTTTGTCTATGATTTTTAAAAATAACTCCCAAAATTTTAACAGTTTCTGATGGTTGAATTATTTTTCCATCAAAATTAATGGGCAATTTTTCATAGTTATGTAGATAGAGTATACCTGTTTTGTTTGGACTTAGTGAAAGTTTTACCTTTTCACACCATGCTTTGATTTTTACTAAACATTTGGTAATATTATACTGAAGATCATAGATGTTTGAACTCCATACCACAAATGTCACATCGTCCGCGAAAGCAATTACTCTAGCAAAACTTTCGTTAAAAGATAAGTTGAAATCATTAAGTAATATATTCCAAAGAATAGGAGAAATAATACCACCCTGGGGACATCCCTTATTTATCTTTTTTATACACTTTACATTAGTATATTTAAACTCTACACTCCGGTCTTCAAAGTAAGAATTAATTATTTTTATAAGTACCGCTGGAAAATTTGCCTTGTCCAATTGTTGGAGAATTGCCGGATGCCATGCGTTGTCGAAAGCTCCGCTGATGTCCACTGTTACTATTGCCGTATTTTCTGTTTCTCTTTTCAGAAGACTTAATTTAGTTATTTCTTGTAAAGCAGAGATTGTTGATTTTTCTTGTGTAAATCCATGTTGAGCAGGATGCATAACATTATTACTATTAATATGATTTAAAAGTTCAATATGAATTAGACTTTCAAAAATTTTACCTAAATTAGAAGACAAGCTTATAGGGCGGTAGGCTTTCGGATCTTTATAATTTTCTTTATTAGGTTTTTTTATAATCATTACTGCTGACTTTCTCCAGGCCTCCGGATAATAATTAAGTCCCATACAAGCATTGAACAATTTTGTTAACACAGGAGATATATGATGAACTGCCGTTTTGATCATCTGATTGCTTATATGATCTATTCCTGGAGCCTTGCCATTTTTAAGTTTTTTAATTATTGAACAGATTTGAATATTATCAAAATAAATGATTTTATCATTAGAAAAAGTATAACTCTTGTCTCTGATTAATTTATGATAGTTTGTGTCAGAAGATTGACAGTCATTCGGAAATAGAGAAGATAAAAGATTTTTCATTTCTGATTCGAGCACATCTTGAGATACATCTAGAATTGGTAAATCAAAAGACCTAGGAGAAATTTTTTGTTTAAAAGTTTTGTAAGTATTACCAAAAGGAGATGTATTTTCAACTTCCTCCAGGAATACCCTCCAGCTTACATTTCTTGTTTTTTCAATAATATTCATATACTTATTTCGTATTTCTTTATACATTTTTTCATCAACTAGCTGTCTATTAGACCGTTTACCCCGATAATATAGATTTCGAACATATTTAAAATGATTTTTAAAAAGTTCTAGTTCATCCGTCCACCAATTAAATGGATTATTATTTAAATATTTTGGTTTTAATCGTAGAGATGCATATGCAGCTTCAATTAATATGTCAGTTATGAGAGAAACTACACAGTTTATATCGTTTTTATTTACTATTTTACCTAATTTCATCATTGCCTCATTTATCCTAGACACATTGATTGCCTGCTCATATTTTTGCCAATTGGCTCTTTTTTCTTGAAAATACCATGTAGAATTATTTTCATGTAATAAACTTTCTGTTTCCAGACTAATGTCGAATGAGATTGCGTGATGGTCTGTGATTTGCGAAAGATTTAACGTTTTCCATCCATTAACAAGTACATGAGCATGACTATTAGTAATAGTAAGGTCTATTATACTTAATCCTCGACATGTTTTGTTTCGATTGTTATGTATGAGCATATTGTGAAAATCAATTATAGGTTGAAGTCTTCTACCGTTTTGATTAATAATATTATCAAACCACATCTGACTTCGAGCGTTAAAATCTCCAGCTAAAATCAATGGATTTGTGTTAAAAATTTTTATTAATTTATCAAGGAATTGAACATGACAGGTATCCATTTTATTAGGGTGTATATAAATATTTGAAAGAATAATTTGCCGTTTAGTAGTTTGTACTGATATAGTGGTTGCAAATGAATTTGAAAACTCTTTAATTAATTTACATGATAAGAAAGGGTTTGTAACGATTGTTGCGGTATATATTGGGACTCCCGGTATATTTGCATAATATATTTTTGAACGCATATTAAAGATTACTTCATTATTTATACTATATGGTTCTTGAACTATAATCATATCATATTTTTCTTTAGAAATAAATTCCCTTATTTCATTATTAACCAAATTGCTTTTCCGCGTGTTTTGTTGTAGAATTTTTAATTTGAACATTGACCAAAAAAAAAAAAAAAAAAAAACAAGAATAAGTCTATTCTAATCCAAAGTAACAATATCATGATCTAAATCTGCATAACATGTTCTTTGTATCTCATATTTCATTTGTTGAAGGAACACAGGACATAATTTGTCATTAGAACGATGATTATTGCTATTCCTATATTTAGGATGTGTAGAGCAATTTATGCACTTGGGCAAGGATTGACAGTTAACATGTTGGTCATTGTCTCCGCAATTTTTACATTTTATGATGTTACATGAATTTTTACTATGACCATAACTAAAACAGTTTTGACATTGACGTACAAGCACCTTATCCTTCATATATGTAACCTGTATGTCTGTATATATACGTTGTAATTTCTTCATAATTTGGTATGTAGCCGGGGAAATGCGGAGAACAACATCCTGTACATCAGTATTTGATCTCATAGCGAACAGAACCTTTATCTTCTTCTCTCGACCCTCTAACTCTGGGTTCATATTGCATAAAATCGAAGGCAATTCCTTAATATCAGTAGATTTAGTAATTGACTTAAGAACAATTGTAGGATCTAGTGGTTTTGGTGCATAAATTAATGCTTTTTGATTTACCTCATCAATCTTTTTAAACTCTTCAATCAATGTATTCAAATCTTCACCTGAATCAACTTTAAGTATTACGCCAGATTTTGATTTTATTATTTTATTTATTTTGACTTTAGATCTATCATTTCTCATCTTTTTAATACCATTATTTACCTCGCCTAATACTTCAGCCGGGGAAACATTTAACTTGGATTTAAATATTATTGTTTTATCCGTTACGTTTTGATTTTGCATAACTATTTTATCGTCTTCACTAGTAGCTCTCGTAGCTTGAGCATATGACCTATTATAAAATTGACTTGAAGGAGATATTTTCTTTATTGATTCGTCCAGATTTCCAAGTCTATCACAAATAGAGCCATTGATTACAGCGATATCTCCCATTGTATCCATCAATATATTCAATTGCTTTAGCAAACCCTGTACAATTGTAAGATCATTTTGATTTATGCTTTTATTTGTAGATGAGTACTTTGATTTTAATGTGTCAGCAATTTGTTCCGAGATGATCTTATGCTGAATCCTACATTCCTCAGTACGTTTTTCAATTTTATCGACCATATTGTTCTAACAAGCGGCAAGCGGTCGCGCCGCGCCGTCTGCTGATATGCAAATCAGCTGTATATAAAATGTTTAAGTATACGTAAGAGTTGGTTATTATATGTATTATAATATAAAAAAGTAAGGTATAAAAGATTTTAAATTTCAAAAACAACTCTAAATACAAAATTGAAGTAATATTTACCGGAATTCGCGGAGCGCTGCAAAAACACGTCCGCCCGACGATAAATATGCAAATAAGAATAAATGGCATTTATTCTTTTGTCTGATGATGGTAACAATGCGGTTGCCGAAACATCACACACTATTAAATTATTTGGATTAGGTCTTATTTTCTTGTATTTTCTAGATATAGTTTCTTGTGTTAGAAAACCATGATTAAAACACTTGAGACTGAAACAAAAAAAACTTGGAACTTTAAAATGACAATATTTTATAAACAATTAAAACACTTTAGACAAAACAAAAAAACTTGGAACTTTAGAATAACAATGTTTTATAAAAAAATGCTGTTAACAACAAAAATAAGTTGCCTTTATAACTAGAGGGATCATTGTATTTATTATAAATATTCATCTCCTGACTAAACTCAATTAAGCATCCAGGGTGAGGTTTCTTGTAAAAGGATAATCCATAATTTGGATTATAGATTATATAGTCACAAGGTAATAAGACCAAATCCAAATAAATAAATAGTGTGCGACGTTTCAGTAACAGTATTGTTATCATCTTCAGACAAAAGTACTTTTCAGTAATTTTGTCTGAAGATGATAATAACGCTGTTACCGGAACATCACACACTATTTATTTGGATTTGTTCTTATTACCTTGTGTTTTTTGTAAAATTTTAATTTCTCATGTCGATAAAGCACAATTTGAATTATAGATTATAAACACAAGGTAATAAGATCAAATACAAATAAATAAATAGTGTGTGACATTCAGTACTTTAGTCTGAAGATGGTAACAATGCTGTTACTGAAACGTCACACACTATTTATTTATTTGGATTTGGTCTTATTACCTTGTGTTTAATTTCTCATGTTAGCCCAAAGGCTCCTTCAACAGCAGCAACTTGGAGTATAACTTCTAAACACACTGGATGCTTTATTGATTTGATTGTAGTATATCTATTACTTTACAGTTCTAATGATCACGCTGGCAACTGCTCCCAGTGGATTGTCCCCTCCTCCGCGACAGAGGTGTGGTGGTTTATTGTCAGGAGTCCCGGCGGACTAGGAGACAGTAGGAGCAGCTGTCACATTCCAGTAGGAAGTCCTCACTGAGGTCCTGTGAGAGCTCTTCCATTGGCAGACTGTACTGGCCACCACAGCGACAGCTGTGCCTTAGAAGTCCGCCGGACTCTGGGCGAACAAACAAACATTGGTATGAGACAAGATTTTTTTTTTTTTGCTTATTCCCAGTACACATAGTACACTCAAAGAGCATGAACTCATGGAATTTGTGTAATCTTTACACAAGGGGATAAGAAATAACAACACACGTGGTACACGCCATGATAATCATCTTCTTCTTTCTTATCTCCACTCAATCATATTAAGGTATCAAGTTTGTAAATCTTGTTGATGGTGTCTGCCGGGGAAGAGTAGAGCTCATCAATGGATGAGTTTGACAACCAACATGATTGGGTGAAGTAGAAAGCGTCTGCCTTTGTCATTAAGACTGGGAGCACTACTCAGTGGCAGGCCGACTTAGCTTCAAAAGAAATGGCCGCCTCTGAAATGAGTAACAGACGCCATGTACAGCCACTCCTAACATGGAGTACAAACGCTGCTCATCCTGTATCCCTGGATTAGGAGCCCTTACAGGGTACTATCAGCCGGGCCAGCTGAACCAAGGTTTTATGATAATAATAGTGGGCAAAAGTAGGCGACTGTTTTTACTGTAAGTGCACCACATGTCTACACATGTGAAAAGCAGATACCTTATAGGAGGATAAAACAGTAGAATCTTCCGTGATAGACCATAGCCATAAAACATGGCACTACCCTATACAAGGTAATAAGAAATGCTCCAATGGCCCCCCGATTCTTGCAAAAGTCCAACCCCACCAGCGAGTGCAAGTAATCAAATGGGGCTCTGGCACATTTGTAAGTGAAAGTCGAACTGCTTTTCACATGCACTTACAGTAAAAGAAGTGGCCTTCTTCTACCCACCATGATTATCATGGCCTGTACCACATGTACTAGGGATAAGCAAAAAAAGATAATAATAAAGGTATAAGACCAAATCAAAATATAAAAATATTCATTTATTAAGTCTTAATACCTTTCATTTCTAATCTATAATCTAAATTGTACCTTATTGTGGCTCTACCCTCAAAACATAGTCTCTC
The DNA here is from genome assembly GCA_030710605.1 of Cordylochernes scorpioides. Lineage (NCBI taxonomy): Eukaryota > Metazoa > Arthropoda > Arachnida > Pseudoscorpiones > Chernetidae > Cordylochernes > Cordylochernes scorpioides. The sequence goes on from CP092868.1 coordinate 32,268,900, forward strand.
CTGAAGGTGGTCTTTTATTAGAAACTGTGTGTGGGTTGAAAGATTTCTCATGACTTGGTCTGACATGGCAGCCTCTGATGAGACACCATCTCCAGGATGGACACCAGGTATAGCCAAGTTTTAGGCTAAAGTCTCTCATGGAAGACCCTACTGTATTTATCTTGACACAACCAGAAGAGAAAGTCAATAAAACATAATAAATTAGCATGTCATCTACACTCTTGGACAAAACTTAATAAAGTTGTACCTTTTAACATATACAGTAGAACCTCCATGAGAGGACACTTGAAGACACCTCTCTAAAAAGGACAGTTTTCATTGGTAAAATTTTTAATATTTAGCAACTCTCTGGTTAGAGAACACCTTGGTTCTACAATTAGGTGTCCTTTACAGGGAGGTTCTACTGTATATAAGGATTTATACAATAACTCTGAAAGATATTACAGTGACCTTTATTGAAGACACACTATATACACTCATAGACAAAACTTAAGGAAGTTGTACCTTTTAGCATGTATATCGGGATTCAGACAATAACTCTGAAAGATATTACAGTGACCTTTATTGAAGACACACTATATACACTCATAGACAAAACTTAAGGAAGTTGTACCTTTTAGCATGTATATCGGGATTCAGACAATAACTCTGAAAGATATTAACAGTGACCTTTATTGAAGACACACTATATACACTCATAGACAAAACTTAAGGAAGTTGTACCTTTTAGCATGTATATCGGGATTCATACAATAACTCTGAAAGATATTACAGTAACCTTTATTGAAGACACACTATATACACTCATAGACAAAACTTAAGGAAGTTGTACCTTTTAGCATGTATATCGGGATTCATACAATAACTCTGAAAGATATTACAGTAACCTTTATTGAAGACACACTATATACACTCATAGACAAAACTTAAGGAAGTTGTACCTTTTAGCATGTATATCGGGATTCATACAATAACTCTGAAAGATATTACAGTAACCTTTATTGAAGACACACTATATACACTCATAGACAAAACTTAAGGAAGTTGTACCTTTTAGCATGTATATCAGGATTCAGACAATAACTCTGAAAGATATTACAGTAACCTTTATTGAAGACACACTATATACACTCATAGACAAAACTTAAGGAAGTTGTACCTTTTAGCATGTATATCAGGATTCAGACAATAACTCTGAAAGATATTACAGTGACCTTTATTGAAGACACACTATATACACTCATGGACAAAACTTAAGGAAGTTGTACCTTTCAGCATGTATATCGGGATACAGACAATAACTCTGAAAGATATTACAGTGACCTTTATTGAAGACACACTATATACACTCATGGACAAAACTTAAGGAAGTTGTACCTTTCAGCATGTATATCGGGATACAGACAATAACTCTGAAAGATATTACAGTAACCTTTATTGAAGACACACTATATACACTCATGGACAAAACTTAAGGAAGTTGTACCTTTTAGCATGTATATCAGGATTCAGACAAATAACTCTGAAAGATATTACAGTGACCTTTATTGAAGACACACTATATACACTCATGGACAAAACTTAAGCAAGTTGTACCTTTTACCGTGTATATATCGGGATTCAGACAATAACTCTGAAAGATATTACAGTGACCTTTATTGAAGACACACTATATACACTCATGGACAAAACTTAAGGAAGTTGTACCTTTTAGCATGTATATCAGGATTCAGACAATAACTCTGAAAGATATTAACAGTGACCTTTATTGATGACACACTATATACACTCATGGACAAAACTCAAGGAAGTTGTACCTTTTAGCATGTATATCAGGATTCAGACAATAACTCTGAAAGATATTAACAGTGACCTTTATTGAAGACACACTATATACACTCATGGACAAAACTTAAGGAAGTTGTACCTTTTAGCATGTATATCAGGATTCAGACAATAACTCTGAAAGATATTAACAGTGACCTTTATTGAAGACACACTATATACACTCATGGACAAAACTTAAGGAAGTTGTACCTTTTAGCATGTATATCGGGATTCAGACAATAACTCTGAAAGATATTACAGTGACCTTTATTGAAGACACACTATATACACTCATAGACAAAACTTAAGGAAGTTGTACCTTTTAGCATGTATATCGGGATTCAGACAATAACTCTGAAAGATATTACAGTGACCTTTATTGAAGACACACTATATACACTCATGGACAAAACTTAAGGAAGTTGTACCTTTTAGCATGTATATCGGGATTCAGACAATAACTCTGAAAGATATTACAGTGACCTTTATTGAAGACACACTAGAAAACCAAGTGTGAACAAAATTGCCTTTGTCTCCTCCAAAAAAAGAAACTTCCTCAAGTTTTGTCCATGAGTACATATATAAGAAATTAAAAAACAATTAAGCAGTTTTATTTTTCAAATAAAATAAACTTCCTACTGTCTTTACTGCGATGGAAAAATATATTTGCTCTAATATATTGCGTTGGGCTCTAAAAATCAGTATGGTTAAACTGGCAAAACTGCTAGGAGGGTTCACTACTGATGAGCCAGGCCCTTCCAATATATATATTTTCCATTGAATAAGGACACAGTAGGATATACAGTAGAACCTCCCTGTAAAGGACAACATCTAATTACAGAGCCAAAGTATCCTTTAGGGAGAGATGTCCTCTTACTGGAGAGTTGCAAAACGGTAAAAAATGGTCATTTTCAAATTAAAACTGTCCTTTGTAGAGATGTGTCTGCTAACACGAATGTTCTCTCATGGAGTATGTTCTACTGAATTTTAAAAAATAGTGTAATAAAAAAAATATAGCTTCAACATTTTTATTATGTGATCATTAAGAGATAATTCCTTTATGTGAGTTGGTTTGTAGGTTCTTGTTAGAGTAAAGTGAAGTTAGACCACACATCACAAATGTATACACACTCAAGATGTGAAGGTCAACTAAAGAAAAGATGCAGTAAGAAGGGTTGTTGTTATTGTTGTGTCTACTGTAGTGCCTCAGATGTCCCTGTGCATCTCTATCACAGCAGCAGCAATGTCCAGAGAGGTTGTTGATGGTGTGATATTAACCATTTATTTTTGACAGTCATGACCCATGATCAAATCCTGCATTAGGGACTTTTTCTAATGAGAAACAATTGCTTCAAAAAAAATAGCTTTTGATTCTTGCAAAAGATCAAACCCACCAGTGAGTGAAAGTAATCAAAAGAGGTTCTGGACTCTTGCGTAGGCATGTGGTGCACTTACAGTAAAATCAGTCACTAACTACTATCTCCCACCATGATTATCATGGCTTGTACCACGTGTATATGGGATAATAAAGAAAGAAGATGCAACAAGAAAATATTTAAGAGAAGAAAAAAAGGCATCTCCTTATCGGGAAAATGAAAGTTGTTGATGGCTTGCGTCATCTATCAAGCTAAATACCAACTATTCATTGATTTTTAATTATTCCAGAATTAGCCAAATACCCATTCTTGATTAATCAAGAAAAGATAACCACATATGCGTTTCAGGCTGTTGGCCCTCATCAGCGTGGTGCAAGCTGTATCTCAACGACCAAAAAACTGGTCATTCAGGCATCCTGAAAAATCATGAAACGGGTAATTAAGGTCAGAAATGCCTGAGAACACCAAACAATGTGTAAAAATAGCACAAATGTGATATTGTACTGGGAAAAGGTGCATAAATTAAGAGAGAATTTACCTATGTCTTCTGTCAGGTCTGAGATGGAGATCTCATCAAAGATGGCCTGGGAGCTGGTTTCTGCCACTGTACACATTCTGTACATTAGAACCTCCCAGCAAACACCACAGCCTTCAAACATGGCCACCCCTGGTCTCTCACGGAAGGTTGTCATATCCAGTCATTTTTTTCAATTTACACAGTTGGCCGGCCATTCAAGGAGATGGTCACACATCAGCCCCCATGATAAGGTAACACAATTTGGATTACAAACACAAGGTAATAAGACCAATCCAAATAAATAGTGTGCGACGTTTCTAGATTCTGTACTTTTTTCTGATGATGGAAACAATGCTGTTAACAAAACGTCACACATTATTTATTTATTTAGATTTGTTCTTGTGTTTATCAGCTACCTTGTTCATGGGAAATATTGTTGTAGTTAAGAAAGCTATGAATATTCTATAAAATATTACTTGTGAATTTCCCACTAGCCTGTCCTTTGGTTGAAGAATTGTGTACAAAAAGTCCTAATTTTTTTCTTCTTTACAGGTTTAAAGGTGAATCCAATCTATGATTATATGATTTAATACGTATAAAGGCTTTGGACCCCACTATGACAAGTATGGAATAAAGAAAAATATTAGTCTAAATATCTAAAAAAAAATGGTATGGAATCAGAAGGTACAAAGAGGTGAATTGTGTAGAAAATGTTGAAACAACATATTCCATAATACAATATAATGCGGCTTATGATTGTAGAACGACATTTGAAAATTATCCCGCATGTGTTTCTTTTAAATGAAAAATCAAAATTTATTTATAAGGGGAAATAACAATTATTTCTAACCTTAGGGATGAAGTATGAAAGGATGAATTGTGAAGAGTAATGATAAACGGAAAAGTAAAAGTGTCCAGGGATGGGAATCGAACCCACAGTGTTCCGCTATATTCCATAATGTCTGACCCCTGTTTCATAAATAGCTGAACATGATGATGATGAAGTGGGAGTTTTAAAGGTACAGTAGAACCTCCATGTGAGGACATACCTTTCTACAAAGGATAGCGTTTCATTGCGAAAATACAATTTTTTACTAATTAGCAATTCTCCAGTAAGAGGACACCTCTTCCTAAAGGACACTTTGCATCTATGTGTTGCCATTTACAGAGAGGTAGTTCTACTGTACCTGATTAAGAAAATAGGAAGGAGGGTCAGTGGAAGGATGGTCTAAACCATTGGTTTTCGACTGCTATGACCCGGGATCGAATCCTGCATTGGACACTTTTTTCTAATTAAAAAAAATATGCTCCAATGGCTCCTGATTCTTGCAAAAGTCCAACCCCACCAGCAAGTGTAAGTAACTAAACAGGGCTCTGGCACATTTGTAAGTGCAAAAGTCGAACTGCTTTTCACATGTGTAGACATGTGGTAAACTTACAGTAAAAAGCAGTCGTCAACTTCTACCCACCATGATTATCATGGTCTGTACCACGTTTACTAGGGATAATTTTTTAAAATGAAAATGAGAGGAATAAAAGTTTGTGTGTATCTCACCCTTCAGTGTGGCGTCGTAGGCTTTCCTCCGAGCTGGGTCCTGGAGGGTCTTCCAGGCTTCATCCAACTCTAGGAATGTCTGGAGCTGGGAGACTCCTCCTACCTTGTCTGGGTGGGACTGAAACACATACATATAGCTATAACACACATGGGGCACATCAAAATGTAAGACAGCCATAGCCTGAAACCATGGTACACCCATGGACAAAACTTAAAGAAGTTTCTACAAGGTAATAGATCCAAATAAATCAATAGTGTGACGTTTTTGTAACAACACTATTACTGAAATGTCACACACTATTAATTTATTTAGATTTGGTCTTATTACCTTGTAGTTCTAATCTATAATCCAGATTGTACCTTATCATTAAAGAAGCTTCATATTTTGATGCTGCCGGTCATCTATATATATATATTTTTTTTTTGGGAGACAGAGGTAATAATTTTTCACACTTGGTTATTACGTGTGTCTTCAATAAAAGTCACTGTGTATCAAATATCTCTCAGAGTAATTGTCTGAATCCCGATATACATGCTAAAAGGTAAAACTTCCCTAAGTTTTGTCAATTTATCTTGTAGATGCATTTTTTTTTACATGGAACCAAATGGAAACACTTCCATAGTAGGATTTTTACTACAGTAGAACCTCCCTGTAAAGGACAACACCTAATTGCAGAGGCAAAGTGTCCTTTAACAGAGAGGTGTCCTCTTACCGGAGAGTTGCTAAATATCAAAAATGGTAATTTTGCAGGTCAAAACTGTCCTTTGTAGAGAAGTCTCCTCTAACGAGAGTGTCCTCTCATGGAGGTTCTGCTGTATATTTAATATTAAATCATTTATTAAAAAAAGGTATTGGTGTGTCATACTCTCATTAAAAACACCAAGTTTAATTTTGTTCATTGATACCTTAGCCCATCAGTATATAGCTCTACATGTCCATTTTTAAGTTATTTTTTCACATGTTTAGTATATTTATGTAAGCCCTTGCCGGTCCCAAGCCTGAATGAAAAAGGAGGAGGGGGAGCAGTAACAAGCTCACTAAAAAAACCTGGGTTCAGTTTGCCCGGCTGATAGTACCCTGTAAGAGCTCCTAATCCAGGGATACAGGATGAGCAGCGTTTGTACTCCATGTTAGGAGCAGCTGCACATAGCGTCTGTTCCTCATGTCAGAGGCGGCCATTTATTTTGGAGGTAAGTCGACCTGCCACTGAGTAGTGCTCCCAGTCTTAATGACAAAGGCAGACACATTCTACTTCATCCAGTATGGAGATAAAAAAGAAGATATAAGTTTGGCCTTAAATACCCATTTCTTGATTTCTTAAGAAACCTCTGGAACCAAAATATTTTTGGTCATAGAAGTACAGTCTGCATCACACTGACAAGGGTCAAAAGTCTGAAACACGCATGTGGTTGGCTACCTTAAGAGAGTCATAGTTATTCCCGCCGTTTACCAGCCTATGTGGTTAGCTTTTCTTAATTTATCAAGAAAATGGGTCGGCCAAATATCAGGGAACAAGCTAAATCAACGTTTAGTTAATTTTTGTTCCACTAGATGGTGCTCTGTCATCTAAAAAGTTCATATGAACTTGGTCAGGATATGCCTTTTTAAAATTTTAATGTCCATAATTATATCAGGGTGTTGGCTTATTCCCTTATAGTAAAAAACTTTACTAGTCTTCTTTCTTATCTCCACTCAATCATATTAGGTTGTCAAGCTTGAGACTTTTGATGGTGTCTGTTGACAACCATCATGACTGGGTGAAGTAGAATACGTCTGCCTTTGTCATTAAGACTGGGAGCACTACTCAGTGGCAGGCCGACTTAGCTCTAAAAGAAATGGCCACCTCTGACATGAGGAACAGACGCCGTGTACAGCCGCTCCTAACATGGAGTACAAACGCTGCTCATCCTGTATCCCTGGATTGAGAGCCCTTACAGGGTACTATCAGCCGGGCCAGCTGAACCCAGGGTTTTTACCGAGCTTGTTACTGCTCCCCCTCCTCCTTTTTCATCCGGGCTTGGGACCAGCAAAGGTGGAGTTACTTTACTAGTGATGACAAAGAATAAGCTACAACACCACTTTCAGAAAATTCAGACAAAAACCAACCTGTATGCCATGGTTTAAGGTTTGGCCTTCATCAGTACAGGGACAGCTTTGAATCACAAGTATATATATTTCTACTGTCCTCAAAGTTTCTGTTCCCTCCCCCTATAGTTCATTTAAAATACCTTTTCCAAGAGGACAGCTTCAGAATCAGTATAAAAGCAAAACAACCCAATAAACACAAGGTAATAAGACCAAATCCAAATAAATAAATAGTGTGTGACGTTTCAGTAACGTTGTTATCATCTTCAGACAAAAGTACTGAATGAGAATAATTAGGCACAATTTGGATTATAGATTATAAACACAAGGTAATAAGACCAAATCCAAATAAATAAATAGTGTGTGATGTTTCAGTAACAGCATTGTTACCATCTTCAGACAAAAGTACTGAATGAGAATGATAAGGCACAATTTGGATTATAGATTATAAACACAAGGTAATAAGACAAAATCCAAATAAATAAATAGTGTGTGACGTTTCAGTAACAGCATTGTTACCATCTTCAGACAAAAGTACTGAATGAGAATGATTAGGCACAATTTGGATTATAGATTATAAACACAAGGTAATAAGACTAAATTCAAATAAATAAATAGTATGTAACGTTTCAGTAACAGCATTGTTACCATCTTCAGACAAAAGTACTGAATGAGAAATATTACCACAGCATGTTTTAAATAGCTACTGTTATCAAGTGTGTAAACAAGATAGCAGATAATAAGAAGATAGTTTCCTGAAAAACACAGAATATTATTCTTAGAATTAAAAGTGGTAAAAAACCCACTTTTTTTTAGATATAATTAAAAGCTAATTTATAAAAATATCATTTATATTTCCGAAACGTCACACACTATTTATTTGGATCTGGTCTTATTACTTTGTGTTTATAATCTATAATCCAAATTGTGTCTTATTAACCCAATCAAATATTACAGCGGTATGGTAGATTAAGTTATGATACATTAGCGCGCCATCTGTTATGAAAATTCGAAACTATTATAGATGCGAATGATCCTTTTAAAAATTTAACAATTTCTACTGTCTTTACCACAATGGAAAAAATAATGGGAGGGCCTGGCTCATCAGTGGTGAACCCTCCCAGCAGTTTCGCCAGTTTAATCTACCATACCACTGTTATATTGTATTTTTCAATCTTCCTTTTATAGTGATACTGATGCTAGACTCTTGGAATGGGTATTTAAGATGAACTATGGACATGAGCTTTGAGGACAGTATAAATTGTTTAATTTTAAAAGAATCATACACGTCTATAATTGTTTCTTTTCAGCGAAAATTCAAAATTTATTTCAAGGAGAAATAACGATTATTTCTAACCTTTTTGGATGAGGTATGAAAGGATGAATTGTGAAGAGTAATGATAAACGGAAAAATAAAAGTGTCCAGGGATGGGAATCGAACCCACAGTGTTCCGCTTACCGGGCAGATGCCATGTCCGTTTATTATTCCGTTTATCATTACTCTTCACAATTCACCCTTTCATACCTCATCCAAAAAGGTTAGAAATAATCGTTATTTCTCCTTGAAATAAATTTTGAATTTTTGCTGAAAAGAAACACATGCGGGATAGTATTTCAAATGTCGTTTTACAATGATAAGCCGCATTATATTGTATTGTACGTCTATACTTGTTTCAAATTTTCATGGTAGATTTAACTGACAAAACCTGCTGGGAGGGTTCACCACTGATGAGCCAGCCCGTCTCATTATTATTAGAAAATATGATACAATAGGCGAATGACCCTGCTTCGCCCGAGAAATCCCTTGGGTGCAATTTCCTTCATACTAAAAGTATATCAATAATAAATATTAGAAGTGCCATAGAATAGCAATACAGAAGTAACACATAAACTACAGGAAAAATGTGTGTGTGATGGCAAAAATTGTATTATATTAGTGTTTAGGTATTTGATTTAATTAATATAGTTGATATAATAATATATAGTTATATTATATTATATATATAATATATAAATGATTTTTAAAATTTTTTTAAAAAATGCATCGGCCGGGAATCGAACCCGGGCCGCCCGCGTGGCAGGCGAGCATTCTACCACTGAACCACCGATGCTTAAAAAAATGGACATATTTAGGTATTCATTCCATTCCGGATTAGTCCGCGTAAAAAAAAGTTCTTCAAATGAAAAAAGAAATAGCCAAAAATACTAATCAAAATGCAGCCGAAAATTTTCCTCAGGTTTATAAAAAGCGACATGCAAAATTTGGTACCAATTGGTTCAGTAGTTTTTGAGTTTATCACGAAACAGACAGACAGACAGACATTGACTTTTATATATATAGAGATATAAACATTTCTCTGAGGAAAGTGACAGCGGTCACTGAAACCTCAAAAACTAAATCAATTTTTGATTGATGTAACTATTTTTCCAAAGATGTGTTGCCATGTTGATCTTCCTACCCAGATTCAATGTACAATGTTTGTTACTGATGGAAGCATAAAAATACTGCTAGAATGGTATCATGACACTATTCAGACCTTCCAAACTTCTATTTGAAGTAAGTAATAAGACTAAATCCAAATAAATAGTGTGTGACGTTTCAGTAACAACGTTATTACCATCATCAAGACAAAAGTACTGAATGTATTCTATAATACTAGTATACTAAAATCATTCAGTACTTTTGTCTGAAGATGGTAACAACGCTGTTACCGAAATGTCACACACTATTTATTTATTTGGATTTGGTCTTATTACCTTGTGTTTATAATCTATAATCAAAATTGTGCCTTATCATTAGTTTGTATTTTTTTCTTTTTATAAATTAGATTCATATTTTATTTAGGTTGTGGCTTAGTTAATGATTGTTAAATTAAGGTTTGCTTTCTTAAAATCTCTTTATCACTAATTAGAAATGAAATTTTATATTAGCAGGTAGGGGGGGATAAACATAGCAAGACATTTTATGACCTACCCACAATGACATCACTGTAAAAAAAATGAGGTAGACTGGCAACTAGTCTAATACTTAGTCTGTCAAGGATTTACCAGTTAGAATGACTTCATGGCAATGCAATTATTTATTTTCCATTTTGCTTTACAAACTATATATATATATTTTCGCTCAGTACATTAATCTTTTAAATAACAAATATATAGATTTATTTTACCTCCAATAGCTTTTTATGATAGAGCTTTTTTAATTCTTCATATGATGACGTTTTTTCTGCACCCAATATTTCATAGTAATCGTTCATTTTATTTTGTTCAAATAAATATTCTTAATATTCTATAAATTTTTGACTAATAAAAACTAAAATAAAAACCAAAATAAATATATAAACACACATCACATGTAAACATATTTAAAAGGGTCAATTTTTATTTAAAGTTCATAAATTTCCCACAGAATATACATAAAATAAAAATATTCACAAATGAAAATATAATGAGTATGTATTAACTATCAAAAACATTAATTTATATAACTGACTATTTATTTTACGAAATATTTATTTTTTAAAAATTTTGCTTATGCAAAAATAAAAAATATATATAGCGTGTTAAGCACAAGGTGAAAATTCTATAATAATACTAATTTATAATCCAAAGCGTGTTAAAAAGTTACAAAAAAAAAATGTCAAAAACAAATTATTTTCCATTTTTGATGGTATTTTATTTGCCAGTGAATGACCCAGCTCCAGCTTCTCCTGGTTTATTCCCTATCGAAACTTTGCGACACAAATATTACTTTAACAAATGTTACTACACTTCATTTTTATTTCCTCATTATCACTCAAATTAGTAGTTGCGATGATACGAATTATTATATCATTATTAGCATCCCTATAATTTTCTGACTCCAAAATTTTCTTTTTATATCATTTTAAATTTTTATCAGACTATTTCATTTTGGGTTAATGAAGAAATCATAATGAAAACATTCATTTGACAAACATTCATTTGGGGACAAGTCGATTCATTTGGTTAGTATTATACATAATAGATAATATTTATTATGATAATATATTTGAAAGAATATCATCAAAACATTTATAAAAAGCGACCTTTTCTTAAAAAAAATAAACAATTAATTACTGCGATAATGTTTTATCATCCCAGTAAGAGCAGTAGAAAATTATTCAATAATTTTATTTTAAAAGAAATGGTCTCAGTCATTATTAATATTTTAGAAAATATATAAATATTTACACAAATAAATTTACTGGCAATGCACTTCTTTTAAATATCATCAAATATTATCTCTACAGACATTACTGCAATGATATGAGTTATTGAATGATAGGGCTTAGCCCATCAGTAGTCAACCCTCTCAGCGGTTTCGCCAAATTTGGCGAATTCATTTGGCGAAACCGCTGAGAGGGTTCACTACTGATGAGCCAAGCCCTCTCATTCAATAACTCATATCATTGCAGTAATGTCTGTAGAGATAATATTTGATGATATTTAAAAGAAGCGCATTGCAGTAAATTTATTTGTGTAACATTTTAACATAGATGGCAATTAAATTTAATTTATTAAAATATAATATATCTATTGCATCATATTAAAACATTTACATGTCTCAATATATATATTTGTGAAATTTTCGTAGTACCAATAATATATTGAGTGACACTGAATTTGTAACACCAAGAATTAGTGGCCAAAAAATTGTGAAAATGTGTAAAATGTTTAGTAAGGAACAATAAATTATTTTTATTAGAAAATAATACACCTAATACACCGCGGGTGACTATACAGGTAGTAACACATCTTGGGACTGGCTCAATGAGCGTGCGGAAGGTGTCCTGAGGGATGGCTGACCATATCCTATCAACCATCAGCCATAGTTCACGAACGTAAACGACGTCAAATTAGGTCCCAGACGGGTTCTATATGTGAGAGATCAGGAGAGACTGGTGGCCATGGAAGCATCAAGATTTCATGCAGGGCATGTTGGCTGATGCTTCTGATGGTTGTGTTATCCTGCTGGAAACGACATTTGGTACCCCCTGAAGGAAGGGGCCGCCTCACCGACCGCAGCACATCATATCGTTGGGCTGTCATAGTATCCTCAATACGAATCAAAGGTGATGTGCTATCATAAGCGATGGCTCTCCAAACCATAATGCCGCGTTGTCGTGAGGTGCGGCGTCACAAAGATGTGGCCGGACGGCGCCAAACACTTACTTGGTAATTATCATTGCTAAAACAGAAGCGATATTCATCTGAGAACACTACCATGTGCCATTCTGCTGTCCATGTGGCTCTATCCCGACAAAATTGAAAGCGGAGTTGTCTATGCTGTTGGGTCAAAAACAATCTTTTTGACGGGCGCCATGAATGTAGGCCGCCTACGACTAATCTGCGTATAATGGTTCTGGTCAACTCGGGAGAATCAAGAGTGTCCTGCACATTCTGAAAAATCGCGACAGAAGTGGACTGTATGGCCGCCAACGCCATTAAGCAGATGGGTCGGTCCACGCGCTGACGTTAGTCTGGCCGCACCAGCAGCACCCTTCAATCGAGCCCTTATGAGTCCAATCACCACACCTCTCGTGAAATCGCCTATCTGTTGGAACAGTCTCGGCCTGCGGCGGCTTGGCAATTCCTTGTGCTAAACGTTTTCTCTGAGCCAAAAACAAAAAATTCAAATGCTCTTCCTGTCAGACAGAGAGGTGAGAATATTGGAAAATTTGCAAGATCCTTCTTTTATATCTTTATCAATATGCACGGGATAGGGTGATCAATTTGCATTATTTAAATAACTTGGTGACCAACTTTACACTGAAATTCGCATATTTTCTGTCCAGTATTTTTTGGTGTTTCAAATTCGGAGTCACATAGTGTAATGTAAAATATGAACGTTTTCGATAACTCAAAATGAAGAATATGAAATAAACTTTTTATAAATATTTCTAACAATATATATATATTGAAGCGATGCAGCAAAGAAGTAGAAGAGAAGAAGTGGGCAAGCCAAGAGAAGAAGGTACGCAGGGGCCCCTTCAAGGAAGTGTTGATTGACAAATTCCAGAGGAGGGGGCGGCAGACAGGGAGTCCAGGCAGTCCTGTCGTCGTGAAGGAAGCAGCCGAGAGCGGCCGGCCTGCCGGGGGTTTGTGCACCGAGAAGACCTGGCAGTCTGAGGAGAGAAGTCTGTCTGGTGACAACGGGACCTGCAGCAAGGAGAACGGCGGTGACAACAGACGCGGCAAGTTGGCTACGAGGAAGTGGGCTCCGGGACAGTGTGGATCAACAAGAGGAGGACGGAGTAAAGAAGGACGAGGAGGAACCTACCTGGGGCGGCAATGAAGGCAAGTCAATCTCCTATGTATAGTTATTATTAATATCCCTTTTAAAGCTCTGGTAATAAATTTATAGTACTAAGCTGTATCCAAAACGAACCCACATTGTCTTCTCAGAAACCTTGCACGCAAACATCGACGGCTGAGAAGAGTCGTAACAATTATAATAAAATCCACATTTTTTATTTTTCGGCTCATAAAATATCTTTATTCCGCCTATTTGTTTGGAATTTTATTGGCTTTATTTTTGCTCGTTTGGCAAACCTTCACTTGGGATAAGCTGGGTCATTAGGCTAATAGGGAATAAACCTTTAAAAAAAAATTAAATTGTGATTTATAGATTAACTCATCATTATAATAATTATTATCTGTGATAGGAGTTTTCATCCCACATAAACGACCAATCAGACAGAATTTTACATATATATTTATACTAATATTTATGAATATTTAAATAAAGATGGCCTGTGTGGGGGAGTATGAGGAAAGGGAAGAGAAATAGGGTCACCATATGCCCAGCCTTCTAAAAACAAATATTTCTCGGCTCATTCCACATCCCCCTGGAGACTAATTTATCCTGCTGAGAAGGGTTTAAAAGCACCTGGATTTGATGATCAGGAGACAGTTTTCACGGAGGTTGACTCCATGCTGGTGGTTCCCAGGGTGGTCTTAGGACGTTCTCCTTTCCCTCTCTGACCTACTCCTCACGGGTTTTTGCTCCTGAATCCTGTCTCCTGGATGCATCTCTACCACTTGCCACACAACTTCTCACAAATCACCACATATTTATAAATTTAAATTCATTTTATTGACCAAAATTCAAACAAATACAGTTCAATATAGCAGATGTTTTTGTAAAAAGAAAAAAAAAGAAAATACATAAATTAGGGATTTAAGAAAAAATAATGAAATATAGTATTTCTAATGGTTTTTAACAATACGTTTCTTTCCACATATACCAGAAAATTTTTGACTAAAGATTCTTAAAATAATTGCAAAAGTTGAAACACAATATATCAGGATAATTGTAATTTATTTATGCTTATGAGGTGATACAGCAGCGTATTTACAATTAGAGAGGAGACAAAATGAATTAAATCTAGAAAAAAGAAGTGAGGACATATCGGTCATTAAAGTCTGAGAGGCAAGGCCTTCAGCCAGTTCAGGGCTTCCGGGGTGACAGAATGGAGATTGGAGATTCCTCCATTGAATTTGTACAGCGGGCAGTCATCTAGTATATGGGACATTGATTGTGGGACGTTGCAGGCACAATTTGGATCTTTGGTGTAGCCCCATAACTTCATCAGCACTGCACACCTTCCCTGACCTGTCCTAAAGCGGTTTAGAAGCACCCATTCTCGTCGAGGGAGGGAAAAACCTGGGATCTTGACACTTGGGCTTGTGATGAGGTTCTTGTTTGGGATATCGGAGCTGATTCAGGAATTTGTCCATGCTTCTGAGATATTAAAATTTTGGGAGAGAAGTTGGTTTCCTCTGGACCATATCGGCTTCCTTGATTTTAGTCTATGATTTGGGGGAGACTGTAGGATAGGGTTAATTTCGAGGTCGGGTGAATCCAAGAGTTTTTGGTATATAGAGTTTTTGGTATATAGAGTTTTTGGATAATTGTAATAAGTTTCTTTATTAAGGTAAAAATGACAAGCTTTCAATCGTTAGCTCATCAAAATGAATATATTGTTGCGTTGTTCGTTGACAAAATAACTTCCGTGGGTACAAAGGATCTTTAGGACTTTATTTAAGCCTAATAGATAAAATAATTACATAATAGTGCAAAAATAAAACAACAATAAAGAAAACATCAGTTACAAACTCACCAACTGCAACACAGTAAGGGAAAGCAGGCGCAGAACAGGAGACAGAAGCTGATAGCACTTTCTAGAATCTTCCAGGGAGTACCCTGGCGTCGGTGGTAAGCAGCAGTCCGACCTCTTGAGACAGCAGCGTTTGCTTGGAGTCCACCACGTAGCTTCGTTCTTCTTCACCCTCGGCATGAGTTCATCCTCCCTATGTATCCGGGAGTAGATCTTTCCAGAACGTCATGGTTGGCCAGACAATCAGAAAGCCGCCAGCGCTAAGCCTTGCGCAATCGCTTTAGATTGGCCAATCAGTTGTTCTCCGATTTTTCTACGTTATTCTCGTACGTTTTGAAACATTATATTCTGGAATGCGCACTTTTCTTTTAATTCAACGTAACAATATTTATTAAAAACAAAAGGCATTTATAAAATATATAACTATATATTGACCCATTAAAAGCGAAAAATAATATTGATAATCAAAGGAATACACTATATACCTTTTCATCTTTATTTGTTGTGAACGATACTTTTTCAAAAAATAAAACTTCAATTTAGGAAAAAAAAAAAAACATCGAAAAATATTAGGTCAATATTTTATGAGGTCTAAAAATAAAGAAAATAATGATTTTTATATGAGTATTATATATTTTCTGTGTACGTTAATTTTTTACTTTTATTAGAAAATAATTTTTTAAAAATTATTACTTGTACGATTCTCTCATTAAAATTTATTTGAAATTAGTTAACCAGAAAAAGATAAAAGAGGAAATATTTGACACTTATGAAAACCAAAATATAAACATATTCTAGTTGAATAAATTATTTTCACATATATATTTTAAAGTACACAAAAATTTATTTAAAATTTATGATTTAAAAATTTGAAATTGTATAATTTATGATATATCTAAAATTCACTTAAATGTTCAAAAGAATGTAAGTTCTTTTGACATTTGAATATAATATACTCTAATGGAGATAAAACAAAAATATTATATACATATATTTTTAAAATATTAAATATATATATATATGAAACCATAATTATATTTTAAAGATATGTTTTAAAATATATATTTCAAGTATGTATATTTTTTAAGTTGGAAGTAGATTATTTGTTTTAATACGCATACAAGTATATATATTTAAAAATTCAATTGTAAAATAATTCGATATTAAAAATAATATTCGTATACCACGTATAAAACCTATTTAAAAAAATGCTTTCAAAATATATGTCAATTAAGACTATTAAATGTGTAAATGAAAAATACTCCAACTTTTATAGATGTTGATCTATAAAATATATGGCTTCGAAAATAAATCTAGTCATATTCATATCAGAACTTTGGAGAGGTGAAATGGGTCGTTATCATAGTAGCTTCATTGATACTTTGAGAAAATATAGTTAAATGATAAGTTAGTAGTAATCTTAATAGTTCGTTATAATATTAAAATCATTGATACTATTAACGGCAACAGTATCAATAATCAGAACAGGGCATTTTAAAGGAATGAAGATAAACCCAGACATGACTAGATCCAACAGGAACTGCAATAACTGTTACAACACCCAACTCACTCCGGACCATATATACCCGGCCATCCTTGCAGCCCTCTATATGGCAGACATCAATCCAGAAGAGGACATCCATACGGACAAGGCATCTCAGTTGGCCGGTATTGTGATCAGGGTGCATGGACCGATCTGATCTGCTCCATGGACAATACACCACCACCTCAGTTGGCCGGTATTGTGATTAGGGTGCATGGACCGATCTGATCTGCTCCATGGACAAGACACCACCATTGATGATACCATACTAGCTACAATGACAATTTGAGGACCTAGTAGTCACCTTTATTCTTTCTACGTTTGAAGCAAGCCTTCACTGTTGATACTAAGTTATAAATTTGGGAACCTCTAGCAGTAAAATAGTGGTTTGATAATTTAGTAGCAACAGTGAAGGCTTGCTTCAAAAGTTGAAAAAAATAAAGTGTTTTGTCACCATAGTATCATCTACGAGGATTTGTTATTAAATTATCACGATTGATTCTTTGAGAACATAGTAATAACAAAAATGGTGATTTGTTACAATAGCAGCTTCATTGATTCTTTGAGAAAAAGTAGTAACAACAATGATGCTTGTTACCATAGTAGCGCAACACTGGCTCTTTGAGAACATAGTAGTAACAACAATGATGGTTTGTTACCATAGCAGCTTCATTGATTCTTTAAGAACATAGTAATAATAATAACATCAATGTGGGTTTGTTACCATGACAGCTTCATTGATGCATGGCGAACATAGCAGCAAAACTGATCAGTGTTAACATAGTAGAATAAAAAGATCTGTTTAAACAAGGACAATTTTTATTTTCTTAAAAAAAAAAAAATGATGCGTCGGTTGAATTAGGTACTCAGGTGAACAAATATGTATATTGTTTATGCCCAACATCTATTGTAATAACATGTCTCTTGGTTGATATACCAAGTGTGTCTTCATGGCATTTCAACTCTGTTTCAGAGGACCATAACCTCAAGTCTTGGGATCCCTTCACCATGGAGGAGGAGGCCCATTGTTCTAAACAGGTAGATACGAGATTTTATAAATATTCTTTCAGGGTAGTTAATTGGATATGTCGTTAGAATACGTATTTTTATCAGTAATTAGATATGTGAATGAAAGTTTTTTTTTGACCAACTTAAACCTTCATGGACAAAACTTAAGGAAGTTATACCTTTTAAGCATGTATATAGGGATTCAGAAAATAACTTTGAAAGATATTTGATACACAGTGACATTTATTGAAGACACACGAGATAACCAAGTGTGAACAAAATTGCCTCTCTTTAAAAACAGCAACAACAAAAGACGGCCGGCGCATTAAAGACTTTTCTACTTCCTTAAATTTTGTCCATGAGTGTATTTATAGGGGGATAATATATATTTGAATTCTGGGTTATATTCAAACCGAAACGCTGAACATATTTAAATAATCTATTTAGATCTTTAAAGATAAATCTTTACAAGCAGCTAGAAAAAGCTGCTAAGGTGTTAAAGCAGTTAGAAGCGATAGCGGTGGAGAATTAACTCATTCAAAATGAACGGTTCAATGATTAGAATTTCTATTATTATTGATAGTGTCTTTTATAAGATCAAATAGGCCATCAACAGATACTGAAACCATATAGGAAGACCATTAGCCCGAAGTGTAAAGACACATAAAAACAAATATAAAACCAACACAGGAGTTAAAAAAAAACCGCACAAAAACACTTTGATCTTGAAGTGAAACCATATAAAAACAAATAGACAATGAACAGGCGTGAAACCGTACAAGAACAATTGATCCTGAAGTGAAGCCATATGAAAACAAATATACATAAATAGGCGTGAAGCCATATAAAAACAAATAGACAATCAACAAGCGTGAAACCATACAAGAACAATTTGATCCTGAAGTGAAGCCATATAAAAACAAATAGACAATCAACAGGCGTGAAGCCATACAAGAACATTTGGTTCTGAAGTGAAGATATATGAAGACAATTAAAAGGCGTGAAACCATATAAAAACAAATAGATATTCAACAAGCGTGAAACCGTACAAGAACATTTGGTTCTGAAGTGAAGACATATGAAGACAATTAAAAGGCGTGAAACCATATAAAACAAATAGACAAGCAAAAGCGTGAAACCATACAAGAACATTTGGTTCTGAAGTGAAGCCATATGAAAACAATTATAAGGCGTGAAGCCACAATCACTTTGATTCTGGTGTGAAGCCATATAGAAACAAATAGACCATCAACAAGCGTGGAGCCATAAAAGAATATATATTTATACAATCAAGATCAATATAATTATACCCAATACGAAATAAATCACGACTAAAAATTCGCATTTGCAGACGCATTTTGCCTATTATTCAACAATACTAAATAAATAAATAAAAATGAAAGTGAAGACAATATTTTTATTCCACAAACAATAGTTAGATCAAGAAAAAGGCACTTCCTGAAGGTGAAACTTAAAGTTTCTGATGGCTTGCACGAAATGCCTGAATAAATATAAAATAATCGTTGATTTTTAAAAATTATTCCATATATAATTTTTTAGAGGATGGCGGAGTAAGTATGGAGAGATCATGTGGCCCATCCTCAGTAGAAGGAGCCATTGAAGGAAGGAAGGAGGGAAAATAATGTTGGCTAAATAATAATAATAATAATAATAAAACAGATGGCGCAAACTATCATCAACCCTCAGTTCCACGTTCAGGAAATGCCTTTTTCTTAATTTATTCACCTGATTCCGAGTGCACAATTTCACTTTTGTACTAGTTAAAAAAAATGGTTACACCGTAAGTGTTAGAAAGTTCTCAGCTGTCTAACTCTGTCAGCGTTCAGTAAATGCCTTTTCTTAATTTATTCACCTGATCCACATACAATTTCACTTTTGTACTAGTCTTTTTTAAACAGTTACATTGTAATTGTTAGAAAGTTCTCAGCTGTCTAACCCTGTCAGCGGTCAGGAAATGCCTTTTTCCTAATTTATTCACCTGATCCAAATACAACTTCACTAAAACTGTACTAGTCTTTTTTAAACAGTTACATTGTAAGTGTTAGAAAGTTCTCAGCTGTCTAACCCTGTCAGCGATCAGTAAATGCCTTTTTCTTAATTTATTCACCTGATCCAAATACAATTTCACTTTTGTACTAGTATTTTTTAAACAGTTACATTGTAAGTGTTAGAAAGTTCTCAACTGTCTAACTCTGTCAGCGATCAGTAAATGCCTTTTTCCTAATTTATTCACCTGATCCAAATACAATTTCACTTTTGTACTAGTGTTTTTTAAAACAGTTACATTGTAAGTGTTAGAAAGTTCTCATCTGTCTGTCAGCAGCCACCGCGGTCCTCCAAGAGAGAGACTAGGGACACCAGGCTGCGGGAGGTGGGGCCCACCGGTGAGGACATGTCCCCCCATGTTCGACAACGCGACCAGACTTGCTGCGGTGGAGGGAAGGCGGGGCTTGACGAACCTATCGGAGACCGCCCCCTTAGTGCTTCCTCCTCCTCCACCACCACAGAGGCCAGCGTCCCCCAAACCATCATCACCGCCCCCACCAACTTGGTCTCCGTGCCGAAGAAGACCGACGAAGGGGAGGAATTCGACCTCTGGATCAAAGTAAGAACCCCACGTACTGTTGGTTTAACTTGAGGTAGCAACTTGGGCTGTGGCCAAATTGGAGCGATGTCTAGGGATGTCTATATTACCTCCCCCATCTAGCATCACCAACTAAAAAAAGAAAAAAACTAACTGAACACAGACTGTATGAGGGCCAACAGCCCGAAACGCGTCCGTGGTTAGCTTTTCTTGATTAATCAAGAATGGGTATTTGGCCAATTCTGGAATAATTAAAAATCAACGAGAATAGTTGATATTTATTCCGATAGATGGCGCAAGCCATCAACAACTTTCAGTTGTACGATAAGGAGATGCCTTTTTCTTAATTTATGAACCTTATCCCAGTACAATATCACATTTGTATTATTTTTCACAGACTATTGAGTTAATATAAATTACATATATATAAATGCTTATACAGTAGAATAGACAAGTAAAGGACAACACCTAATTGTAGAGCTAAAGTGTCCTTTAGAGAGAGGTGTCCTCTTACCAGAGAGTTGCTAAATTGTAAATATGGTAATTTTGCAAATGAAAAATGTCCTTTGTAGAGAGGTGTTCGATAGCGGGGTGTCCGCTAAAGAGAGGTTCTACTGTATATTCATTTAAAAGTGAGACAATGCATTTTGAGTTATCATCCCAGTACATTCGTTAGCCCCACTTCTACGATTTGTACTGGGGGGGGGGGGGGGGGGGGGGGATAACACAAAATGCAATGTCTCACTTTTAAACATATTTTTAAAGAGAGAGGTTCTACATCTCTTGCAATTTTATGTTATGCATATATATATAGCTGAATTCCAGGTATTTGGTTATAATGACAAGAGATTGTATAACTCTTACCATTTTGTAGCTAAAATCATAGTTGCATATTGGTATTTGACGTACATAACAGTCGTTAAACGTGTGTGCTAAGAATTTACTGATTAACGCTTCGGCGACCCATTGTTATCATATTCAAGATAAAACATACCAAGTACTACTGAGTAAAACTCAGAGTGAGCGCCGTCAGAATAGGATACTGGAAATATTCGAGCAATTGGAATTTGAATCCACCCTGAGGCCATTGACTCAGCAGCAGATTAAACCGGGTGATGTCATCGGGGCGATCATGCACCCCGAACAGACCTTCCTTGGGACCCTTTTGCCTGAAAACAGGCCGATCCTTATTGATTTCCTCAACAAAATCTTCGAGCTTGCTGGGGATGCGGATCCTTTAATCCGCAGAAACCTAACCACAATCCAGGCAACTCTTAGTTCCTGAAAATATCCAGGCGTCTCCTCGGTGAGAGTTCCGCCTGATATATACATATATTGTAAATTTCATTATTTCTTACCTTAACTATTTGTGAGTGTAAGCATTGACAAGAGGTCAATAAAGTTCTTTTAATTGCTACTTGTATGTTTTATTCTGTAGTACTCAGTATGTGTCACATCTCGAACATGGGGACACTGAGTTGTCGAAACACACGTCGATCAGTAAAATCTTACCTCCTTAAGGTTGAAGAGATCAATACATTTTGCCATTTGGTTCCATCTACCAGTGACCAACAAAGATGGGTGGAGAAAGTGGAAATGCCCACAAGAAAGTGGGGACCAGTATGGAGGTGTGGTGTAGGAATTGAGGGGACGGGTCATGCACTACGACGACGATGAAGTCCATCCCCTCGACCCCACCCGAGACCCTCCCCTGACTTCCCCCACTCAGGTAAATTACCCCCCTCCCTCAATACTCCAGAGAATTTATCGTACTAACAGTGTCCAACCTCCACCAGCGAGTGCAAGTAACCAAACGGGGCTCTAACACATTTGTAAATGCAAAAGTTCGAACTGCTTTTCACATGTGTAGATATGTGGTGCACATATAGTTGCGGAACTACTGGTTTCCTGTGCTGCTCTTTTCCTGATATTGTACCTTGTACGGAGAATCTGTATAAGACTAATGTCTTAATAAGGGCTTTGTGTGTGTGTGTGATATGTGGTGCACTTAACCGCGAAAAGGCTTTGATTAGATGAAACCAATAAGATTGGTTAGATGAAGAATGTACATATATGGGCATAAAGAACCCTTGTCAGAAAGAATTGCATACGTGATGTTTTATGGTCAGGAGTAGTCGACGCCAAAGAACATACAAACCTGAAGCACGGCCAGAATCTTAATTCTACCTTGGCCAATATATATTCTACATTTGGTGCACTTACAATAAAAGCAGTCGCCTACTTCTACCCACCATGATTATCATAATCTCTACAACGTGTACTAGGGATAAAAAAAAAGGTGTGTGAAGACTTTATTAAAAACTCAACAAGACAATCACCAACACCGACATATACACCTATCCCCCGATTTACACGGTAGATACGTTCCTGAGAAAAACGTGTAAATCGAAAATTAAAAATTTTCGCGAAATTTTTATGCGAAGAAATACAGACACAGTGTGCGCGTGCAGCAATTCAGCGCATACGCTCGGGATTCCTCGTGAGATGTGTACACAGCGCATGTGTTCAATCACAGTAGCATTTAGTATAGTGCGATTAAAAAAAAAACTTATTTGGAAAACCGTGTAAAAGCGAAAACGTGTAAAACAAGCACCGTGTAAATCGGAGGATAGGTGTATTTACCTCCTTTTAACAAAAAGTTTAAGAGCAAAGGAGAATATAACTATATAACACATCGAGCGTTTTGTTGTTATAATAAGAGGAACATTTCTTCTTCGCTCTCTATCTATCTTTTTAAAATTTTTGTTATATCTAATGGAGATGATTTTTTTTTAGTCTATTGTCTGATGGTGACTACAACGCTGTTACAGAAATTTCCCACATTATTATCTAAGGAGATAATTAAGAAATATATCATATTCTTGAGGATATTATGGGAAAAATCAGAAACTTTAAAGCGAGTAATTTTTGGGTCGGGTTCTCGAAAACGGCTCTATAACGATATCCACAACATTTTCTATATAGGAGTTCTTTGGATTGATAAATTCATCTAGTCGATGTCATCTTTGCCTAAAGATACCTCTTTTCTAGAATTTCTCTAATTTCGAAAATATTTAAGATTCCTATCAGAAATACACAGGAGCCTCTTCGCCGTATACCTTTCCTAGGGAATCTATATGTACCCCGGTGGGTATAGGCATCCTTCAGGGATATTCGTCACCGATTCAATCCGATTGATTACAAACGTTACCCAAAGTTATGTTATACATTTAACATAAAATATAAAAAAAAAATCATTTTATTATGATGCATTAGCGTGCCATCTGTTATCAAAATACGAAACTATTATAGACGCGAATGATTCTTTTTAAAAATAAACAATTTCTACTGTCCTTATTGCAATGGAAAAATACCCATTCAAAGAGTCTAGCATCAGTATCACTATAAAAGGAAGTTCGAAAAATGCAATATAACAGCGGTATGGTAGATTAAACTGGCGAAACTGCTAGGAGGGTTCACCACTGATGAGCCATGCCTTCCCATTAATTTTTCCATTGCAGTAAGGACAGTAGAAATTGTTTATTTTTAAAGAGAATCATTCGCGTCTATAAATAGTTTCGAATTTTGATTATAAAAAATCATTCACAAAAACTGAAAGGTTTCACTGTTAACCTTTTCTTAAGATAGCTATTACGTTATATTTATCACATGCCACACATAATCAAATCCGTATAGACAATGGTCTCCAGATGTCGTTAGCGAAAGAGAATGTCCAGTTTATCGACGAAGGATCCTGGAGCGAGGAGGACTTCAACTACAGAGCTGGGGGTCCCCTGCAACCCCCCACACTAAGGGCCCTGCCCCCTGCTCCCCACAGGGCCCGTCTCATGGACCAGATCCTACAGGCCTTCCTACCCTTCTGTCTTTCCTTGGGACAGGATCAAGAAGAAGACGTAAGGACCATCCTCTATTCCAGTAGTCTCACTACCCCGGTGTACCAGTGCTACACACTTCAGGGATAAACGCAAGTACATTTGTAATACAGTGGTCTCTCGATTATTTGAAATATTTTCCCGGTCCTTTGAAAAATACTCGATTATTTGAATAAAATTGGTCCCCTCGGTAATTTGAAGTTGAAGGAATTAGTATATTATCACAAATGAACATTTGTGAATAACTGTACAAATGTTTGAAATAATAAATCTTGAATTTTGAGATCAAAAACTCTTGTTTGAAAAAGGGTAAGACCCGAAAGCTCCCAATACATTTATTACTTTAAAAACTTGCGGTAAGTCACTTATTTAATCTTGCATCAACATAGTATGTATATCCCGAAACTCCCAAAACTTCAAAATCTTGTTTACTTGACTTTTTCTTCCTCCCTTCCTCTTAATTGTTTAAACTCTTGTTATTTTGAACTCTTGATAAATTGGAATTTTTCTCTGGTCCCTTTAGTTTCAAATTATCGAGAGTCGACTGTATACTGAAAGGACACCTCCTTCTTCTTCTTTCTTATCTCCACTCAATCATATTAGGGTGTCAAGCTTGTAAAGCTTGAGATTATGACTGGGCGAAGTAGAATGCGTCTGCCTTTGTCATTAAGACTGGGAGCACTACTCAGTGGCAGGCCGACTTAACTCCAAAATAAATGGCCGCCTCTGACATGAGGAACAGACGCCATGTGCAGCCGCTCCTAACATGGAGTACAAACGCTGCTCATCCTGTATCCCTGGATCAGGAGTCCTTACAGGGTACTATCAGCCGGGCCAGCTGAGCCCAGGTTTTTTAGCGAGCTTTTTACTGCTCCCCCTCCTCCTTTTTCATCCGGGCTTGGGACCGACAAAGGCGGAGTTTACACCTCCTAATAGTGTTCAACTAAACGCTGATGATGGTTTTATAAAATATATCGAGAAATATATTAACCATCTGTTGATTTTTTCAGAGTACTCAGAACTGACCTATTTTTTGTCCTACTTTTATGAAAGTATATTTATAATAAAAAAATGCTTTTTTAAAAATAACAGTGAATATTGTCAATTCTAAACAATTTCCTTTGATGCTTTCATACTGTGATTAGAAAACTGATGGAAGGACCTGTCTTATCAATGGTAAACCCTCCTAGCACTTTCTTCAGTTTACCGCAGCTCTGTTATGGTATTGGAATGTTCCGCTTATATTTCCGTCTATTTAGAGAACCCATCTCTTGATGATGGTATTTAAGTTAAGTGTGTGTACACATAATGGACGAATAATATATCGCAAGGGATTCCAATTTTCTAAAAAAAAAAAAAAGTTTTTTTTCTTTTATAGATCGAGAGAGTTATGCCTAAAAAAAGAACTTTCTAGAAAGGTTGTTTCGATATCTATCGAAGCTTCCTTATACAGTAGAACCTCCCTGTAAAGGACATCTAATTGCAGAAACAAAAAGTCCTTTAGGGATAAGTGTCCTCTTACCGGACAGTTGCTAAATAGTAAAAATGGTAATTTTGAAAATGAAAACTGTCCTTTATAGAGAGGTGTCATCTAGCGCGAGTGTCCTTTCATGGAGGTTCTACACAAAACTGTATAGGTTTATCTTATGGAACAATCGTTATATCGAGATTCCAACTCAGTACAAGGAATGCGTGTGGCAGTCGTCCCGCGTGTGCCAGATGTTGGGGCCAGCGACCGACACCTTCCTTAACTTCACCAACTACTCCACGGGGCAGCTGTACTCGTGGAACCTGCCTCAGCTACGGCTGGTTCAGCTCATCAGCGGCACCATGGGCTCGCGGCTGGTGTTCATCGCTCGGCACCAGGGCTCGGGGCGCCAGGCTGTGCTGAAGGCCGTACCACGCGAGGCCCCGCCCCGGGCCGTGACGTTGGAGCGCCACGTGTGGCGGCTAACCAGTCGGCATCGCCACGTCCTGGCCCTCGAAGCCTACTTCGAGACTCTGCGGTACTACTGTCTGCTGGGGGAATGGGCCAGCCGAGGCTCTCTCGCCATGCTGCTCCGTAACCACGGCCCGCTGAGGGAGCCTCGGGCTATCAAGATTACCGCCCAGATCGCCTCGGCGCTGCGCTTCATCCACGACCTCGGTAAGTTCACTGGTTGACGATAACAATGAGGGCATGTACCCACGTTTGCACTTACATGTACCCACACCAACACACGGGAATGCACTCACATGCATATAACCAACATGTGCATGCAGGGATCGTGTACCGCAACATGAGTTCTCCCAACATTCTGCTTAGCAAGAGAGGCCGTGCCAGAATCTCTGACTTCAGTCACAGCACGGTATGTCGGTCCTATAGTCCCTATCTTTGTTCCCCTATGGACGCTGAACCAATCACATCTACACTTGTACCAACGCAATTGAACTCAACAACAAAAGAGAGCGCCATCCATTTTCAGGGCTTAAGGAAGAATGGGGCAACCTATCTTGAACTTCATATACGCCTAATGCGCATTCTAAACAACAGTCCTTCTTCCAATATTCTGAGCGGATTTCAGGGGGGAAAAGCCAAAGTGGAATTTGCACTACTCAATACTTGGTTGGTGAATAACAGAAACTATATGGACGTACGAAAATTATATATTTTTTTCTAAAATAATAATCTCTTAATTGAATAATTAAAAAGGTTTCTGGAGATGAGTTTATCCGGCGAAACCGCTGGGAGGGTTCACCACTGATGAACCAGGCCCTCCTATCAATTTTTCCATTGCAGTAAAGGCAGTAGAAATTGTTTATTTTTAAAAAAATATTTATACGCGTCTATAATAGTTTCGAATTTTGATAGCTTGATTGCCTTTATATAAATTATCTTGTATAAAAATATCATATTACCATTAAGATACTATTACTGTTTTTTTCCTGCATGTATCCTACATTTCTGTTTGGATAATTTGTATAAGACTAAAATATCTTAATAAATAAATATTTATAAGGTTTGTGAGACATCATCAATTGATGTAACTGGTCTGATAATCCATCCGTTTGAGAACAACAGCCACTAAGTATTGGAACACGAGTACTAAAGTAGAAAGTGTAATCTTGGTGGAAGCCAGTTACTGTAAGTGAGAGGTGTGCAGTTTGGGAGGATTACCCACGGGATTGTTGGACATCTCAAGTACTGCGCCCCTGAGATGCTCAGAGGCATCGCCTATGGTAAGTTTCTACGTTGTAAGCACAGAGAGAGAATCTCAAGATCTCGAATAGCTCTGAGCTTCAAATAAGATATTGTCTGGTTCCCCTAGATCTAACCTTGGTGTCTGTAGATGGGTCAAGTGACTGGTGGTCCCTGGGGGTGGTGATGTATGAGATGATGACGGGACGGACCCCTGTGGATGTCTTCCTGGAGAAACAGGGTTCCTACCCCACCAAGGACTTCAACGTCATCTCGGACGGTAAGTCCTACGATGGTTTCCAGTACTGAGTGGAGTACACTCATGGACAAAACTTAAGGAAATTAAATGCCTTTAATATCGCTGGTCGTCTTTTTTTTTTTGAAGAAAAAGAAAACAGAGGCATTTTTGTTCAGACTTGGTTATCTCGTGTATCCTCAATAAAGGTCACTGTAATTCAAATACCTTTCAGAGTAATTATCTGAATCCCGATATGCATGGTAAAAGGTACAACTTCTTAAGTTTTGTCTATGAGTGTAGCTTTGTAAACAAAGAGCTATGAGAAAGACGCACATTCTGATGTGATAAAAGTTACTGTGTGAACATGCGTTCACATAAGTAGTTTAGCAACTAAAAAAGAAAAGATTAATACACTATAAATATATCGAAAAAATGTATTTATCTTTGATTCTTTCGTTAATGGGAGCGGAATGGGGTTCATTGGGGAGTGAAAAGGACAGCAAGCCGAATACCAAGGAAAAATATCACTTTAAGGGTCCTAAAATACTCGCTCAGGAAGAGTCCACTCAAATGACCTTTGAAAACTCCCTGGCGTGGAAGATCAGTTCGCTTAGCAAATAGAAAAAAAAAATAATTCTTCTTAGATAACTTGACGTAAATAAAAGGTTTATACTTGTAAATATATGCTACTTTCAGCTAACAAACGAAAACAGGATTTTCAAACAATGATATAACTGGCTGAAGTGTCTTTTTTTCATTGAAATATAAATGATTTACGTGCTTATAGACGAGAAAGTCTTTATAATTCTATGCTATCTTAACATTGAATTCTTCAGTCGTTTATTTATTTTCCTGAAATTATCAACATTTTCCAAGTCAGCAAACTTTAACTCTCCTCCAGTCTTAATTTATAGACATCAAAGGAAGCTAACGACATATCTTGTTATCCACCATTCTGGTATTTCTTTACCAGAATATGTTAGTAATGTAACCCTCATCTAAACACACACATCCATAAACCTCTTAGATTACATTTGAATTATCGCACAAAAAACATCAGTAAGATAAAGATTAAAACTTGTAAGAAGCGCTGAACTTTATTCACATTTTTATTTAACTTTCAATATTTCTTCTTTATTAAATAATAGAAAATAAGACCTAATCCAAATAATTTATTAGTGTGTGAATTTTCGGTAACAACATTGTCACCATCATCAGATAAAAGAATAAATGATTTGGATTAGGTCATATTTTCTTTTATTATAATCTATAATCCAAATTGTGCTTTATCATTCTTTATCAAACATAAGGTAATAATACACCATATCTCTATAAGAAATTAAACAAAAAAGCGAAATGTTTCTTTTAACACCAAATAAAACCAATTATATACTGAACTTACTGCGATGAAAAATATTGGGAGGGTTTTGGCTCATTAGTTGAGGAACCCTCTGATGTAATTCAACAACAACAACAAAACTTTTATTAAGACACTATTGTCTTACAAGGGAATTCCCCTAAAAGGTTATATATGTACATGAGTGAGGAGGAAAAGCAATTTAGAGAGAAGGGGGAGCAACCAGCCGTTGTCTGTGGAGTTGAGCACTTCTTCCCTCATTTTATCAATCGCCTTGAAATATTTTAAATATTTATAAACAGATGTTTTATCCAGCAGGAGAGTAGTAAAATTTATATATATATATGTTGTTCATTATAGTGAGTTAGCCCCGAAATTTCGCGAATTTCCAGTCTCTTTTCATGTAGGAATGGGCAATGGAATAGATAATGGACCAAATTGTCTTGGATGCCAGCATTGCAGAAGTAGCAATTTAAAGGGTCGCTGTTCCAAAATCCCGTGATATCCTCGCGGAAAAATAGCCATAGAATCCACCCTCTGATGTAATTCTACTGTCCTAAAAACTTATGTCCATTGTTTGCTTGAATACCATGAATACCATAACTGATATTACACCCTTTAGTGTTGTATATATAAACAGAATTGTCCAATACAGTATTAGAGTTCTAAAAGCGGTCTTTCTGGTGGATTAAATTAGCGAAACCACTGGGAGGGTTCATCAATATGATGAGTCAAACCCTCTCACTATATTTAATCGCAGTGAAGATAGTAGAAAGTTCATTTTATAAAAAGTACAAAGTGATAAGGCGAAAAGCTTTTTTTAAAGTTTTTTTTTTTTAAATTTTAGTCGAGACTTTTTGAGCATTTCTGCCCTTCTACAGGAGTAAAAATAAGAACGTATATAAGAGAATAAATTATTTTATATATACATATCTTCACATTTACATATTTCTTTAAATGCAAATCTTTTTAACATCAAATAAAACACAAACTATCTACTGCCCTTACTGTGATGAAAAATATTGGGAGGGTTTTTGGCTCATCAATGATGAACTCTCTGATGTAATTCTACTGTCCTAATAGCTTATGTCCATTGTTTGCTTGAATACCATTGTTGAATATATGAATTCAATTTTAGACTTTAATATTTTATATATAATATTGTCACTGAATAATTATTTTAAATATTCTGTGGTATATCATCATTAATATTTCCATAGTTATCACTCCTCACTATTCTTATATATTATTACTTGTAAATAATTTGTAGATATAGTTTTGCATTTTCAATAAACTATTTTCAATTACTAAAATCGTATGTATTAATTTATAAAATAATATAAAACCCTAAAACCTTTCTAACAGTGGCAGCATAAAGCGTGGTTATAACTTAAAATCTAAAATCGTAAAAATAAAAATGGCTGCTGTTATGGAAGATATTTCGATTATAGATAAATTAAAAGACTCTGAAAATTTTGATATTTGGAAATTTCAAATTAACATTATTTTTAAAGCTAATAATTTAATTGAAACAATAAATGGCAAATTGTGTTTTAAAGATCAAAAAGATGAAAAAGAAAAAAACGTATGGATAATAAAAGATGCTAAAGCCCAAAAATATATTATTTCGAGCATCGATAAAACGATATTAACACACATAATACATTGTGAAAATGCCAAATCAATGTATGACACCATATGCAGAATATTTGAAAGAGATGATGAACAATTAAAATGTAAGCTGCTACAAGAATTTCACACTTATAAATTTGATAAAAATGTAGACCTTGTAGCCAACATAAGTAATTTAAGAAATTTGGCTTTTAAACTCAATAATCTAAAACAGAACTTTGATGAAAAAATTGTTATTTCAAAGATTTTAACAATTTTGCCAGAAGAATATAATTATTTTTGTACTGCTTGGGAGTCAACTGGAAAAGATGAAAAAACTATTGAAAATTTAATATCAAGATTGACCACTGAAGAAATAAGAAGAAATAGACAGAGCCAACCAGAAGACCGAGTGGCTATGAATGCAACAAAACAAAAGGTATGTTTTACTTGTAATAAACCAGGACATATATCTAAAAATTGCACCCAAAGAAAATTCTGCAAATTTTGTAAAAAAACTAACCATGAAGAAAAGGACTGTTTCTTTAAGAACAACAGTAAACCTGCTGCTAAAGTAAACAAAGAACAATGCAGAATATGTAAAAAGTTTAATCATAAAGAAAAAGACTGCTATTTCAGGAACAAAGAAAAGCAACCTCCCATTGCTTTCATTGCTGAACAAAGAGAAGAATATGATAAAAGATCATCAGTCACTTTCATTGTTGATAGCGGATCCACCTGTCACATGATTAATGAAGAAAAGTTGCTTGATCATCAAAAAAAGTGTGATGTGAACATCAATGTTGCAAAAAAAGAAGAAGGTATGAGAGCAAAAACTTCAGGACAATTTAAGGGGAGACAATGTAACCTAAATGAAGTAATATTTGTGCCTGAATTATCAAAAAACCTTTTGTCAGTGACCTCAATTGTTAACAACGGAGGAGAAGTAAATTTTAAAGGTGATAAAGTGACAATTTTGAAAGATGGAAAAAAAGTTCTAGAAGGAGATCAACTTGAAAATGGACTTTGGGCTGTAAATATTGAACAACATTTTTCAAAGAAAAATGACTCGAACCTTACCTTACCAAGTGAAAACAAAACCCAAGAATGGCACAGAAAATTGGGACACATTGGGATGCAGAATCTAAGAAAACTTGAAAGTTTGGTTGATGGTATGGAGCTTAACAAATTGGAAAAACAGGAAAATGATGTGTGCGAAATTTGCATCATGGCAAAGCAAACTAGGAAGTCATTTGGAAATGAAAGATCTAGAGCTACCCGACCTTTGGAAATTGTTCATACTGATTTGTGCGGCCCAATAGAACCCTTAACACATGATAATAAGAAATATATAATGACATTTTTGGATGATTATACACATTTCTGTTATGTGTATTTGCTCAGCAATAAATATGAAGCAAAAGAATATATTAAAGAATATGTAAATGAAGTGGAAAGATTCTTAAATGCGAAAGTGTCAAAATTAAGGTGTGATAATGGCGGTGAATATGCCAATACGCAAGTTAAAGAATGGTGCAAAATGAAAGGAATAATACTTGATTTCACAGTTCCATATACTCCACAATTGAATGGAAAAGCAGAAAGGTTGAATCGAACTCTGATTGAAAAAACCAGAGCACTTTTGCTGGATTCCAAATTAAATAAGGAAATGTGGGGAGAGGCCACAAGAGTCGCTGCCTATTTAATCAACAGAAGCCCTTCAAATACAGTACAAACAACACCAGCACAGATGTGGTTTGGAAGAAGCCTAATCTTTCTAATGTAAAATTATTCGGGAGTGAAGTGTATGTCAAAAAATTGGGAAACCTAAAAAAATTGGATAGTAAAAGTGAAAAATATTCACTTATCGGATACAGTGGAAATGGATACAGATTGTGGGACATGCAGAAAAGAAGGATTATAATTGCAAGAGATGTGGTGTTTACAGGAAAACTAACAAATGAAATGACCAGTGTCATTCAGCCAAGATACAGAGAAGATCTGGATTCTGAAATAGAGGAAAGTCAAGACACTAAATTGGAATTGGATACCCATGATAAACCACAGAACTCGACCAATTCAAAATATATGTTAAGGAATAGAGAAAATATCAATAGACCTGAAAGACTAAAAGATTATGAAGTGTTGAATTCTGTTTCTGAAGAAATAGGATTGTTAACATACAATGAAGCTGTAACCGGAGTAGACAAAGAAAACTGGATAAAAGCAATACAGGAAGAAAAAGATTCATTGAAGAAAAATGAAACTTGGGATTTTGTAAAAGCTGAATGTGTGAAAGAACTCATTTATATAAAAGCACTAATTGAAGAACTTACAAATGAAACCATACTTGCTAAACTAAATATTGACAACCAAAGTGCAATGACTTTAATGAAGACAGGACAAATGAACAGAAAGACAAAACATATAGATGTTCGATATCATTTTTTGAAAGATCAGATAAGAGAAAATGTTGATGTTCAGTTTTGCCCAACCCAAGACCAAGTTGCTGATATCCTAACCAAGCCTCTGCCAAAGGAAACTTTTGAAAAACACAGATCTTCACTGCTGCAGATGATGTTTTGATAGAGTAATTAAAACTCTAAAACATGAATTCAAGAAGGAGTGTTGAATATATGAATTCAATTTTAGACTTTAATATTTTATATATAATATTGTCACTGAATAATTATTTTAAATATTCTGTGGTATATCATCATTAATATTTCCATAGTTATCACTCCTCACTATTCTTATATATTATTACTTGTAAATAATTTGTAGATATAGTTTTGCATTTTCAATAAACTATTTTCAATTACTAAAATCGTATGTATTAATTTATAAAATAATATAAAACCCTAAAACCTTTCTAACAACCATAACTAATATTCCATCCTTCATTGTAGTATATATAAACAGAATTGTACAAGACAGTAATAGAGCTCTAAAAGCGGTCTCTCTGGTGTATTAAATCAGCGAAACCACTGGGAGGGTTCATCACTGATGAATCAGACCCTCCCACTATTTTTACATCGCGCAGTAAGGATAGTAAAAAGTTGCTTTTATTTGTAAAATAAATATTAGCACATTGTGGTTCTTATAAATGTCTTAAAACGAACCATTTCCTGATTGCCTCTGTTCATAACTCACAGGTTCAGGTCAGTAGCCAAGTTATCACAGTACCTGCCCTGAGGGGATTAAAAGACTCACTGATTGATGGATAGAACGCATGTGCATCGTTCCTTAGAAAGGATTTGTGATTTTGTTCACACTTGGGATGTGTGTCCAGCCATCATATTCGGGGACATTTTCCTCCCGACCTCCCTGGACAACGCCACCAAGTCCTTCCTCAGTGAGGTCCTACAGAAAGTGAGCCGCGATTTTTAATCTTTCAGAGTTATTGTCTGAATCACGATATACATGCTTAAATAGTACAAGTTCCTTAAATTTGTCCATGAGTGTACTTTAATCTAATTTTCTTCGATATTCGGATCAAACTAAACTGATCTAACTACATATAGAGGTTTCTCTGTTTTCTGAAACATTCTACTAACAAAGATCAATATATAGAGAAAAAGAGATAAAATGGACGAGTTTTTCAACAAAATGATTGTTTATAATACAATATAATGCGGCTTATGATTGTAGAACGACATTTTAAATTATCCCGCATGTGTTTCTTTTGAATGAAAAATCGAAATTTATTTTAAGGATAAATAACGATTATTTCTAACCTTAAGGATGAAGTATGAAAGGATGAATTGCGAAGAGTAATAATAAACGGAAAAATCCCTGGACACTCTATTTTTCCGTTTCTCATTACACTTCACAATTCATCCTTTCATACTTCATCCCCAAGGTTAGAAATAATCGTTATTTCTCCTTAAAAAAATTTCGATTTTTCGTTTAAAAGAAACACATGCGGGATAATTTCAAATATCGTTCTACAAAATGATAGTTTATTGAAAATAATTGTTTCTTTTTTTTTCAAGGAGGAGGGAGATTGTTACCTGCCTAGCATTTTAGTTGAGGAATAATTTAAATAAAATTAAACAATTAAAAAAGAGTCTCCGGAGATAAGTTTATATTTATTTTAAATACCATCTCAAGCTTTCGGGCATATATGCCCTTCCACAGAAAAACATATAAAATGAATAAAACGCCACCTGATGCTTTATTGATTACTAGACGAATGGCCCGGGCAACGCCCGGGTTTTACCCGAGTGCGAATATATTTTAAAAAACGTTTTAATCTTCATCTTGTCTACACCTTGTATACATCTTGCTTCCTAGGGTTGCCTAGAGTGGCCGCTATAGACAGGGTGGTCTGTATAGACAGGTGGATGTATCACACAGCTGATAACAGGGTTGCCTAGAGTGGCCGCTATAGACAGGGTGGTCTGTATAGACAGGTGGATGTATCACACAGCTGATAACAGGGTTGTCTAGAGTGGCCGCTATAGACAGGTGTATGTATCACACACCTGATAACAGGGTTATCTAGAATATCCGCTATATACAGGGTGGTCTGTATAGACAGGTGGATGTATCACACAGCTGATAACAGGGTTGTCTAGAGTGGTCGCTATAGACAGGGTGGTCTGTATAGACAGGTGTATGTATCACACAGCTGATAACAGGGTTGTCTAGAGTGGCCGCTATAGACAGGGTGGTCTGTATAGACAGGTGGATGTATCACACAGCTGATAACAGGGTTGCCTAGAGTGGCCGCTATAGACAGGGTGGTCTGTATAGACAGGTGGATGTATCACACAGCTGATAACAGGGTTGTCTAGAGTGGCCGCTATAGACATGTGTATGTATCACACACCTGATAACAGGGTTACATAGAATGGCCGCTATATACAGGGTGGCCGCTATAGACAGGTGTATGTATCACACACCTGATAACAGGGTTACCTAGAATGGCCGCTATATACAGGGTGGTCTGTATAGACAGGTGTATGTATCACACAGCTGATAACAGGGTTGTCTAGAGTGGCCGCTATAGACAGGGTGGTCTGTATAGACAGGTGGATGTATCACACAGCTGATAACAGGGTTGCCTAGAGTGGCCGCTATAGACAGGGTGGTCTGTATAGACAGGTGGATGTATCACACAGCTGATAACAGGGTTGTCTAGAGTGGTCGCTATAGACAGGTGTATGTATCACACACCTGATAACAGGGTTATCTAGAATGGCCGCTATATACAGGGTGGTCTGAATAGACAGGTGGATGTATCACACAGCTGATAACAGGGTTGTCTAGAGTGGTCGCTATAGACAGGGTGGTCTGTATAGACAGGTGTATGTATCACACAGCTGATAACAGGGTTGTCTAGAGTGGCCGCTATAGACAGGGTGGTCTGTATAGACAGGTGTATGTATCACACAGCTGATAACAGGGTTGTCTAGAGTGGCCGCTATAGACAGGGTGGTCTGTATAGACAGGTG
This sequence comes from Cordylochernes scorpioides, assembly GCA_030710605.1. NCBI lineage: Eukaryota > Metazoa > Arthropoda > Arachnida > Pseudoscorpiones > Chernetidae > Cordylochernes > Cordylochernes scorpioides. Next base: position 32,305,294 of record CP092868.1, read on the forward strand.
GTTGTATCACACAGCTGATAACAGGGTTGCCTAGAGTGGCCGCTATAGACAGGGTGGTCTGTATAGACAGGTGGATGTATCACACACCTGATAACAGGGTTACCTAGAATGGCCGCTATATACAGGGTGGCCGCTATAGACAGGTGTATGTATCACACACCTGATAACAGGGTTACCTAGAATGGCCGCTATATACAGGGTGGTCTGTATAGACAGGTGTATGTATCACACAGCTGATAACAGGGTTGTCTAGAGTGGCCGCTATAGACAGGGTGGTCTGTATAGACAGGTGGATGTATCACACAGCTGATAACAGGGTTGCCTAGAGTGGCCGCTATAGACAGGGTGGTCTGTATAGACAGGTGGATGTATCACACAGCTGATAACAGGGTTGTCTAGAGTGGTCGCTATAGACAGGGTGGTCTGTATAGACAGGTGTATGTATCACACTGCTGATAACAGGGTTGCCTAAAGTGACCGCTATAGACAGGGTGGTCTGCATAGACAGGTGAATGTAACACACTGATGATAACAGGGTTGCCTAAAGTGACCGCTATAGACAGGGTGGTCTGTATAGACAGGTAGATGTATCACACAGCTGATAACAGGGTTGTCTAGAGTGGCCGCTATAGACAGGTGTATGTATCACACTGCTGATAACAGGGTTGCCTAAAGTGACCGCTATAGACAGGGTGGTCTGTATAGACAGGTGAATGTAACACACTGATGATAACAGGGTTGCCTAAAGTGACCGCTATAGACAGGGTGGTCTGTATAGACAGGTGGATGTATCACACAGCTAATAACAGGGTTGTCTAGAGTGGCCGCTATAGACAGGTGTATGTATCACACAGCTGATAACAGGGTTATCTAGAATGGCCGCTATATACAGGGTGGTCTGTATAGACAGGTGGATGTATCACACAGCTGATAACAGGGTTGTCTAGAGTGGTCGCTATAGACAGGGTGGTCTGTATAGACAGGTGGATGTAACACACTGCTGATTACAGGGTTGTCTAAAGTGACCGCTATAGACAGGGTGGTCTGTATAGACAGGTGGATGTAACACACTGCTGATAACAGGGTTGTCTAGAATGGCCGCTATAGACAGGTGTATGTATCACACAGCTGATAACAGGGTTGTCTAGAGGGGGGCAGGGAGATCACGTGTTCGCCGGCAGCCAATGGGCGCGCATTCTATCCGTGAGCTTCAGACAGACAAAATAAGGCAATTATATTGTCGCGGAGATAAATAAAGCAAGGGCAAGTTTGGGGATAATTAATTTATTATAAGGGGTTTTTATAGGGAGATGGATAAAGTAGAACTTACCCCAAGTTAAGGTTAATCCTAAAATGAGGGACCTCAGCTCCCCCCGCCGGCCAGATTCCACAGAACCCCTCACACCCGGTGTCCAGCGATGATTGACAAACGTCCCATGGGGCCTCTCGTGATTGGAGCCGCTGGGCTTCTTGACATTATTCCCTCCTTAGAAAAAAACAGCGACCCGCTGATTAGCTTGTCTCAGCCCTTGTTCTGGAAGGAAATCTATCACGGCTGGTGTTCCCTAGCAGAATAGAATGTTGTTCTTCAGGGTCCAGGTAGGGCTTCATCCGAATGACATGGACGATATCCTTGGCTTTCCGTGATCGGGGAGAGGGGTCCACGGGCTCTACTTCATACGTAACTTCTGAAAGCTTCTTGGTCACCTCATAGGGACCGAAGTATCTCTTCAGTAGCTTTTCTGATAGTCCTACTTTTCGGATGGGAGTAAAAACCCACACAAGATCATCCTTCTGGTAATAGACTGGAGTATGTTTCTGGTCGTATAGTCTACGGTCTTTCGCCTGTGATTGTAGAAGGCGTGATCGGGAGAGTTGACTCGCTTCCTCAGCTCTGGTCACAAGTTCTCCAACGTAGTCGTTAGAGATCTCATCTGGTAGGTAGGGTAGTACGGCATCGATGTAGGTCTCGGCCTCGCGGGCGTGGACAAGAAAGAACGGGGTGTAGCCGGTCGCCTCCTGTTTAGCAGTGTTGTAAGCAAAAGTTACATAGGGCAAAACTTGGTCCCAGTCCTTCTGCTCAACACCTGTGTACATGGACAGCATGTCTCCCAGAGTTTTGTTGAACCTTTCAGTCAGGCCGTTGGTCTGGGGATGGTAGGCCGTTGTAAATCTGTGCACAATTCCGCACAGAGCATTGATCTCTTTTATTACTTGAGAAATGAAATTTCTGCCGCGATCTGTTATCATTTCTCTAGGAGCTCCATGCTTCAAGATGACGTCTTCAACCAGGAACTTAGCTGTTTCGATTGCTCCTCCGTCTGGGATCGCTTTCGTTATGGCATACCTTGTCATATAATCGGTGCACACAATGATCCAACGGTTTCCATCTTTAGAAACTGGAAATCTTCCAAGGAGATCAACCCCGACTTTATAGAATGGCTTTTCTACGGGCGGTATGGATACAAGTTGTCCAGCTGGACGTCGAGGTAATTTCTTCCTTCGTTGACACTCCCGACAATGGCTTACATATTGGCGAACAGTTCTATAAAGGCCAGGCCAATAGAATCGTTTTTTGACTTTGTCATACGTCCGGGCGAAACCCAAATGCCCAGCTGTAGGAGCATCATGTAAATCTGCCATAACTTCCGATCTTAAGTGCTTAGGGATCATCATAAGCCAGGGTCTTCCAGTTGTGCTATAGTTTTTCTTGTATAAGATGCCGTCGATAATGCTGAATTCCTTTCTGGTGTAGCCCGAGTTTAAATTATCGATTATTTTAGCTAAATCCGGGTCTTTAGTCTGTTCTATATCGACGTTGGTTAGTGACATCACAGCACTTGGTTGATCGTTCTCAAGCGGGCTCCTTGACAGACAATCGGCATCCTTATGTTTGCGTCCGCTCTTGTAGATAACGGTCACGTCAAATTCTTGCAACTTCAGCGCCCATCTTGCCAAACGGCCAGAAGGATCTTTCTGCCCTACCAACCAACATAGAGAATGATGGTCAGTGACAACCGTGAATGGTCGACCAAACAAATATGGGCGGAATTTGCTAATAGACCAGACTACAGCAAGGCATTCTTTTTCCGTTGTAGAATAGTTATTTTCAGCCTTTGTCAAGCTTCTAGATGCATAAGCTATAGGCCGCTCCTTTCCACCTTGTATTTGTAGAAGAACAGCTCCAATACCATGTCCGCTTGCATCCGTGTGTAGATGGGTATCAGCGGATTCATCAAAGTGTCCTAAGACAGGCTCTGAAATTAGAGCTGTTTTAAGGACTTCAAACGCTTTCTCTTGAGCTGCATCCCAATAAAATTGTTTTTCAGTCTTCAGTAGGTCATGCAAAGATCTAGCTTTGCCGGCAAAGTTCTCAATAAATCTTCGGTAATAGGAACATAATCCAAGAAAGCTCTTCAGTTCAGAGATATTCCTTGGCCTCGGAAATTTAGAGACGGCTTCAACTTTATCTGGATCTGGATGAATTCCATTGGCGTCAACAAGGTGTCCCAAAATCTTTATCCTCCTTGATCCAAAAAGACACTTTTTGTGGTTCAAGCTTAGTCCGGCTTTCTGGATGCAGCTTAATACAAGTTGTAGACGACGTAGATGTTCCTCAAAGGTAGGTGCGTAAACTACGATGTCGTCCAGGTAGCAAAGGCACATGTTCCATTTAAGACTGCCCAGAACACTATCTATCATCCTTTCAAACGTTGCTGGAGCGTTGCAAAGACCGAAGGGCATTACTTGGAATTCATACAGCCCATCTGGAGTGATGAAAGCAGTTTTCTCCCTGTCTTTTTCGTCCACTTCAATCTGCCAATACCCGGACCGAAGATCCATCGTGGAGAAGTAACTAGAGCCGGCTAAACTGTCCAAGGCATCGTCAATGCGTGGCAGCGGGTAAACATCTTTTTTGTTATCTTATTTAATCGACGGTAATCTACGCAGAATCTCCAGGTCCCGTCTTTCTTTCGAACTAGAATAACTGGAGATGACCAAGGACTTTCAGAGGGCTTCACGATGTGATTTTCAATCATCTTGTTCACTTCATCTTGAATTAGTCGTCGTTCACTTGGTGCTACTCTATAGGGCCGCTGTTTGATAGGAGACTGGTCGCCTGTGTTTATCTTGTGCTTCACAGTACTGGTGGGCTTAATAGGAGTACTCCCAAAGTCAAATATGCCAATAAACTCGTCAAGGCATGAAACAAGCTGTAACCTTTGAATTTCAGACAGCCCTGGATCTAGAGTAAGGTTTATCTTCTGTGACCATTCACGTGACTTTAGCTGCGTTTCTTGTAACTTATCGCTGGATTCAATAAGATTGCAGATATTCCCATTCTCATAACTTTCCATGGTGCACATATTCATTCCTGATGGAATCAGTTGCGGCCAAGACGCTCCATTCGCCACCCAAATGCTACCTCGGCCGTGTCGAAATGTAACCAATGAGTTTGGTATAAGAACTTCCTTTCTTAATAATAAGTCCTTAGAAGTTGAGACTAAAACATCTCTAACACCACATATTTCTTCGTTTATCACACTGATCTTCTTTATTGATTTAGGCGGGATGACAAAGTCGTCGGAAGCAAACAATCTCTGGTTTTCCTCCTCTCGAGATTCCAGGACGGAGGTTTCCCCGAGATGGAGTTCATTTCTGCCACAATCAATGACGGCTTCGGTGGCCTTGAAGAAGTCCCATCCAAATATGATGTCATGGCTGCATTCCACCATAACAACGAATTCAAATGAGATATTCAGACCATTAACTTCTATGTTCAGGACACATTTTCCTAGGGTCTCTATTAAATTTTTGTTTGCAGCTTTAAGAATGGGACCTGGTTCTTTGAAGAGAGGTGTCTTTAGTTCGCGTCGAAATTTGTCTGAAATAACAGAAAAGTCGGCTCCTGAATCCACCAATGCTTTAATTTTGCGTCCATTTATTTCGACCATAACAAAATTTTCTTTTAATTTAGCGGCGATTTCCTCAATGGCGACCTCACCCCCGTTAGAAGCCGCTCCACTTAGTTTTTCACATTCTGAGGCATGGGAGAACGGCTGAAACGACGGGCTGGCGACTGGGATTGTCTTCGGGCTGGCGACCTTGCGCGGCTTGGATGTGGGGAAGAGCTCCGGTAGAAGTACGTCGAGGTTTGGGGCGTTACATAGTCGTCGTCGGCGTCATATCTCGGGGGTCGACTCGAAAATCCAACATTTCTTCCTTCTCCGCCATTCCTTGACCTGGCTTCAGCGAAGACCTGCCGTCGTTCCCTACAATAACGGACGACATGTCCGGGTCGTCCGCAGTGGAAGCAGATAGGTTTGTCGTCGTAGGTTCTCCAATGTTCCGTTTTCCTGGGTTGGGTTGGTCGGTCGATATTATAATAGGGCGTTCGTGGTTGTTGTTGTACCACGTTGACTTGTGGTCTGGTAGGTTGTAGAGCACGGCTGACCTCTTCCCTCACAGTCTGTTCCAGGGCGTTCACCTCTCGGAGAGGATTGATCACTTCAGGTGCTGAGAAAACCTTTTGTATCTCTTCTCTAACGATGCGGCGAATTAACGCGGCCAAGTCGTCTGAGTCGTCAACACACGAAATGGGCATTACGTTTGACAACCTGGCGAATTTCGTACGGCCGATCCTGCGCTGCTTGACGGTTGTCAGATGACGGCGAAACTTCAGGATCTCATCTACTGTCTGTATGTCTTTCGCCACCAATACCTGGTATGTGTCCTCAGAAATTCCCTTTATAATGTGAGCAACTCTCTCACCTTCTTCCATGCGAGGGTTCACCTGGTGGCAGAGACTAAGAATCTCCTGGATGTATGACTCGCTGGATTCCTCGGCCTTCTGTGCTCTTGACTTCAGAACTTCCTCGGCGCGTCGAGCAGAATCCTCTTGCAGTCCGAACACACCGCGGAATGCGTCTTCAAAGCTTCTCCACGAGTTGAGTGATTCTTCGTTATTATCAAACCACCTTCCAGCAGTTCCGTTCAAGTAAAATACGACGTTGGCAAGCTTCATGGTCTCGTCCCATCTGTTGTACTTCGACACTCTCTCGTACTCTTTCAACCACTGTCCAGGGTTTATATTTCCATCTCCAGAAAAGGTAGAAGGATCTCGTTGGCGCTGACAAGGGAGGTAGGATCCGCTAACAGTAGGTCTGTGGTCGTCTTCCATTTCTATTAGTTGTGGCAAAGGTTGAAGAATTGGTTCACGTCCCTGTGGACGTCGACTTCTTCGAAGTTCCGTCACGCTACCCAGCGTCTCCGCCAAAATATGTCGCGGAGATAAATAAAGCAAGGGCAAGTTTGGGGATAATTAATTTATTATAAGGGGTTTTTATAGGGAGATGGATAAAGTAGAACTTACCCCAAGTTAAGGTTAATCCTAAAATGAGGGACCTCAGCTCCCCCCGCCGGCCAGATTCCACAGAACCCCTCACACCCGGTGTCCAGCGATGATTGACAAACGTCCCATGGGGCCTCTCGTGATTGGAGCCGCTGGGCTTCTTGACAATATATATAAAAGATATATGTTCTCCTCTCCTGTTGAATGAGGTGGTGAGAAACAGAGCTGGAGCGTTTGCGTTGTTCAAATTTTGGAAGACGGCTGAAGAGAAAAGGAAGCTATATACATAATCTAACTGATGTAAATAATCATATGTAAATAATCTTTGTCAGGATTAAAATGACGAATCCTGTATGGGACTTTGATTCCAGTAAAAGGCTTGTTGCTGCTGTTGTATATAGTCACAGTGTAGAAAATACTATACTATACCTACTACATATAGGTTTTTCTCTGTATTCTCAGTTCTCTTCTCTTCAATTACTCTGTAAACTGGCGAATCCTTTATAGGACGAGAGGTCCTCAATAAAGGCTTTTGTTGTTGTTGCTGTTGTTGTTATATATGTTCTCCTATGGAAGGGCAGAGATGCCCAAAAGCTTGAGATGGTTAAAAAAAAAACTCATCTACGGAAACCTTTTTTAATTGTTTAATTAATGTCCAAAATCAAATCCCTACCGATTTTGTTTATTGGGATGTTGTAATGTTTCAGAATCCCAAAGAACGCATGGGATCATGCTACTTCCCCGATTTCAAATCCCACGTTATCTTTGCCAAAGTTGACTGGAACAAGCTGGTAGGTGTCCTTGTCATCCTAACAATGTCCCTATACCACATCTCTATCTTGAAAAATGGAGAATCTAGCATTTATACTTGAATATTCCATAATAAGTATGTTCTGGATCTGTCAAATTACATTGACAAACATCTTCACTTTTATCTCAGTTTTTAGCGGGAAGAATTTAGTTTTCGTTTGTTAGTGAACCCATCTCTTCCGCCTTCTCATTGGACAAATGTGGCCATGTTTGTATATAAGAGGGAGCTATTGTATTGCGAGAGTGGAGTGTGGTGGATTATCGTGTGGAGATGCTTAAAGTGTTCTCTGCGTGGTTTATCCGTGTCTGGTGATCTCCTCACATACCTATGTAACCCCGGTCCGATCCCTACCAACACTACAATAAGAGATAAGGAATTGATATACAACACTGAAACTGAGCGTTTTAAGCAGATATGGTTCATACTATCTTTAAAAGTGATGGAGGGTTTTGGGAAATACCATTTGGTCTCAATCCCAATGAATAGAAAACCCATATTTGTACCTTCCAGTGTGACTACAACTACGGTAGAGGACGGGCAACATCCTAATGGGATGGCTAACACAAAAGAGGACTGAATGAAAGCAATATGATAAGTTTTTATCTTCATTCTTGTAATGAAGAAGGATACTTTCTTGTTCTTGGTCGTAAAAATCGTCCTGTTTGAAGTTTATATGTTAATTTTTTGTAATAATAATAATTATTATTTTTAATTCATAGAAGCATTTTTTTGGCAGACACATTCAATTTTTTTATCATCATTTTAAAAAAAATATTATTATTCTTTTTTTCTAGTTAGTTAGTTATCAAATCATTTTGCAATTGTAGTTTCTTTTTTGTTGTGTTCCTTTTTAATCAATAAAATATATAGAACTAAGGTGTAATATTCAATTCAAGTATATGGAACCAACATCGATTCATTTTTGATAATAAAGCAAAATCATAAGCTTATATGAAAGGATTTAAAAGCACGAATGTTTCTTTTATACATAATACAAACTTCTACTGCCCTTACTGCGATGAAAAAATATATTGGGAGGGCTTGGCTAGTCAGTGGTGAACCCTCCCAGCGGTTTCGCCAATTTAATCCACCAGACCGCTTCTCAGAGCTCTAATACTGTATTGGACGATTCTGCTTATATACGCAGCACTGAAGGATATAATCTCAGAAATGGTTTTCAAGAAAACTATGGACATAAGCTTATAGGACAGTAGAATTACATAAGCTTATATAACTTTCACTTTTTCATACATGTCCTAAAAGACAAAGATCCAAACTGGCCAACGGCATAAACGGAAGGTTACTGGCAAACCACTTCTGTTGCAAACACGAACTTGACTTGATGGACACTAACAACAACAAAAGTATAAACTCACAAACAATAAATGAAATCGATGCATACGAGAATTACTATCTCTAGGATCAATTTATTCTCTATCTCAAATATATATAAGAGTTAAAAATTTAATATATTAATAGTTTCATTTTTAACATTTTAAATAAATAAAGTTTTCTCTCTCTCTATATATAAGAATAAATTAATATTTAAATCTAAATTATTAAAAGAAAGCGCACCAAACTTTGTTTAATAGATTCGAAAAATAAAGAATTAACTAAAAGTTTTTTTTCCAAGTTGAGAACTGTATGTGAGGATATTTAAAGAGAGACTAAAAGAGTTTCGTGAGTTTTCTCAGTTTAATTTCCCTCTAAAATCGATAATTCTTTCTCCAATCCAGTTTTATTAAGAAAGTCTTTCAATATATACTAATTGGTTCTTCTTTAGCAATTCCGTTTTCCTGTTGTCTCGGCTCGTGGCGAGTCGATGTCTAAGCATCATCTAACAGGTTGGTCGCTATGAGTGTGACAATCATAGTTACGGGATGGTATTTGATTTACAGTAGAACAACTAATTATAGAGCAATTAACGAGCCATCTATATATATATTACTAGCCGAATGACCCGGGCAACGCCCGTGTTTTACCCGACTGTAGATGTTACAACGGTGATCCTTAGGTCGCTGGTTCAAATCCGGCTCGAGGGAGCCGGCGAGCACGTGACCTCCCTGTGCGCGCGCATCCGTGACAGAGGCCGATGAGGAAAGACGGTCGTGACTATATTTATATATATTAAAAATGCTATATAGTATGCTATAAGTAATAGTTCCTTTTTTACACCGGACGCTCGTTTCCTATAAGTGAACACCCTCTGTATTTAAAGTTCAATTCATTTTGTAAATACATTCTAAACTTTCTACAAAATCTGGATCTCTAATGTTTTCATGCGTTGAATAATGTAAATAACTTATGTAAATAAGCTTTTCTCCTTGTTTGGCGCAAGTATCCCTTGAAGGATATAGCGCTTTGGAAATAAAATAATTATAATTGTAACATTTTCTAAAAAAAGTTTATTGTACTGACGTTTTGTTCTGACAATACTTCGCTAGTTAGCTTTCCATTATTGAAAATGGCATAGTGGGTTGTTGAAACGTCAGGAAGGTAAACTTGAAAAAAAAGTAGTTGATGAGTCTACAAATTTAATTGATCATAATCCAACCTATATTTATGGTATTAAATTGATATATTAGCACCAGTGTTGGGCATTAAAAAATTATTTTTAAATTAAATTGACGTGCAATTAACAATTAATTAATTGTTAATTGTATGAATACAATTAACAATTAATTAATTGTTAATTGTAAAATACAATTAACAATTGATTAATTGTTAATTGTGAAAATTACAATTAACAATTAATCAATTGTTAATCTTTAATAAATCATTTTAATTAATATTTGCCCAACACTGCCTGAGATAAAAAAGTGTTTTTATTAAATACAACACACCTTTACCATCGTCAGCTGCAGTTGAACGCCTTTTTTCTTTTGCGACAATGACAAATCTGCCAAAGAGTCACCAATTGTCGGACAGCATGTTCGAGAAGAGAGTGGTACTGAAATGCAGTGTTGGGCATTAAAAAATTATTTTTCAATTAAATTGAAGTGCAATTAACAATTAATTAATTGTTAATTAGAAAAGTGCAATTAACAATTAATTAATTGTTAATTGTATGAATACAATTAACAATTAATTAATTGAAAATTGTAAAAATACAATTAACAATTTATTAATTGTTAATTGTGAAAATTACAATAAACAATTAATCAATTGTTAATCTTTAATAAATCATTTTAATTAATATTTGCCCAACACTGATTAGCACGCCATCTGTTATCGAAAATTTGAACTAATTATGGCGCGGATATGTTTATTTACCCAATATTCTTTGGCTACTTTTCCCCGAGGATATCACGGGATTTTGGAACAGCGACCCTTTAAATTGCTACTTCTGCAATGCTGTCATCCAAGACAATTTGGTCCATTATCTATTCCATTGCCCATTCCTACAGGAAAAGAGACTGGAAATTCGCGAAATTTCGGGGCTAACTCACTACAATGAACAACATGGATATAAACATTTTACTATTCTTCTGCTTGAAAAAACATTTGTTTATAAATATTTTAAATTTTTCAAGGCGATTGATAAAATGAGGGAAGAAGTGCTCAACTCCACAGACAACGGCTGATTGCTCCCCCTCCCCTCTAAATTGCTTTTCCTCCTCACTCATGTACATATATGACCTTTTAGGGGAATCCCCTTTAAGACAATAGTGTCTTAAAAATGTTTTTTTTTGTTGTTGTTTATTTACTCAATAAGATTTTTTTGTGATCATACATTCTAATATTAGATAATAAAAAGGCATATATTGGATTTAATAAAAGCTTTATTTTGCCAATATTTCGGCTGGCTGAACGCCAACCTTTATCGAGGTATTACATTTTTGTATAAACTGTAGTGTTACAATGCTTTTACAATGCTGATTGGCTGATTAAATCTATACTGATGGCTGATTAAATGTAATACCTCGATAAAGGTTGGCGTTCAGCCAGCCAAAATATTGGCAAAATAAATATTTTATTAAATCTAATACATGCCTTTTTATTATCTAATGAATTAAATATGGATTGCTCTATTTTCAATACTCTAATATCTATATATATATAAATCAATGTTTGTATGTTTGTTTGTTTGTATGTCCGGTATACAAATTCGCAGTAGTTCACTAATTCAAACCAAAATTTCCATACATAGGTAAAAAAATACGGGGAAGACGATAGGCTATTTTAAAAAATATATAAATCAATTATTAAAGCTATATATTCAAATTATTCTACTTAGCTCACGAACAGCGCCCTCTATCAAAGATTAGATTAAATTATGCTGATGCAAACAAATAGATAATGCTAATAACAAGCAATTATAAAAAAAAATCTTATCTAAATATATATCGCTCGGGTAGATATGCACACAGGTCAATCCCGGGGCGAAGCCCGGGTCACCCGTCTAGTATATATATATTTCTAAACATAATATTTACATATTATACCATAGTTTACTGGCATAGACTAGTTTTCAGGAGTCACGTACCGATGTTACCATCTATCCTGGCTTAACTTTCAGATTTGATTGTAAAAATATGTTGGTTTGAAAGCTTCTTGTAGAAAGAGAATATGATCCACTAGCGCGCCATCTGTTATCAAAATTCGAAATTATTTTAGAGGCGTAAGATTCTTTTTGAAAATAAACAATTTCTACTGCCCTTACTGCAATGGAAATAGTTTTTTTAAAATACCCATTCAAAGATTATAACAACAGTATCACTATAAAAGGAAGTTCCAAAAATGCAATATAACAGCGGTATGGTAGATTAAACTGGCGAAACCGCTGGGAGGGTTCACCACTGATGAGCCAGGGGCCCTCCCATTAATTTTTCCATTGCAGTAAGGACAGTAGAAATTGTTTATTTTCAAAAAGAATCTTACGCACTAAAATAATTTCGAAGAAAGAGAATATAATAACAGATCAAACAACTTCAACGCATTTTTTATTGAGTTGATTGGTGTCTGTCTTCATATAATCTTTCTACCCTCCATATTTAATATACTTTGGTTGTTATTTCATTTATACAAGGTTAATCGAATTCCAATCCATGAGATATCGTCAAACAAATGTATTTCTTGGAATATTTTACAAAGATTTCTTGATTCAATAAAATAATAATTTATATTGTCGCGGAGATAAATAAAGCAAGGGAAAATTTGGGAATAATTAATTTATTATAAGGGGTATTTATAGGGAGAGAGAGAGTGTACAACTTACCCCAAGTTAAAGATAATCCTAATGAACGGCGTCAGCCACCGTCCCGTTTTCCTTATTTACAGATCAGCTTCCGAGAACCCCTCACACCTGTGGTCCCCCCCGGGGTCCAGGGATGATTGACAGGTGTCCTATCTGGATGGAGCTTCTTGACAATATAAATATTAAGATGAAAGCATTAGGCTTCCTGGGATAATTTGAGTCAAAAGGCGATCCATTAATTAAGATTATATAAAAGGGCGTAACTGAATCTGTAAAGAGAAAAAAAAACTTGCTCCATCTTTTCTCTCGAAATATTTTGAGAAAAAAAAAGTTTTTTTTTTTTTTTAATTTATAGATCCAGGTACGCCCTTTTTTATATAATCTTCCTTGGATAAGTTTCTTTTCTTCTTCTTAATTATTATTTATATTTCTATTGGAAAATTTAACAAGTGACTTGTTGAAGCAGAGTGCTGATTGATTCAATAGGGTTCCGTTAATAACATAATTAGAGAAAAGGAGAGAAGCATGTAGAACAGTCAACAGGGAGGAGATTACATCGTATAGTACAAGGTGGAGTCATGGACATGTGGCGACCACACTTTGCTTCAGCGAGCGCGAACTGGGACAAAGCTTTAATAAACATACGGGCAGTAGTATGGCGACCTCACTACGCCACGGCAAGCGCAAGCTGGGAGAACACACTACGCATGCGCGCGGGGTGACATCCGGGACCTTTTGGCCACTCGCGTCATAAACAACAAGGCTTACTTCCAACGACCGTTAATTCTTTTCTCTTTATATATTTCTGGCTTTAAATAAATTAATTTAAATTATAAAAAAATATTATAATTTTATATCAGCGGCCTTTCCACAAGCCACACCAACACGCACGTAACCATCCCCACAGACATGTCTGTGTGATGGCCAGTGACTGTTTCAATATATTTCATACTTCTAACAATATTTATTTTATAAAAAGGAATTTATCCCTCGAAGAGAGAAAGCTTAATGTTTTCATCTTAAATATTTCCTGTTAATAGGTTGTGAATTCTATGTCAGATAACTGTTTTATTATTATTTAGAATACTACAATTTTTTAATCACTATTTTAGTTTGTCTTATGTGTCTCTTTTTATATCTATCAATTGATGCTAAAATATGACTTAACATATCTAATCTTACGAACAAAGGGCATCTCCTTATCGTGCAACTGAAAGTTGTTGATGGCTTGCTCCATCTATCGGAATAAATATCAATTATTCGTTGATTCCAGAATTGGCCAAATGCCCATTCTTGATTAATAAAGAAAAGCTATCCACGTACGTGTTTCGCCCTCGTCAGATAAGGAGATGCCTTTTTGTCAATTTATTCTCACCTTATCCCAGTACAATTTCATATTTGTACTATTTTTTTGTCACATATCTAATCTTTTTGAAAATAGAAGAATGCATAAATAAATATTTAATTAAAAAGACATATATTTGATCAAACTATTTATTTTACCAATATTTCAGTTGGCTGAACGCTAACCTTTGAAGTTGTGTGGCGCTGAGTTTGTTGTTGACACACATTAATATAAAATAAAAGTATATAAAAGCGCGAATGTTTCTTTTATACATAAAACGAACTTCTACTGTCCTTACTGCGATGAAAAATATATATAAAGCAGAATGATCCAATACAGTATTAGAGCTCTGAGAAGCGGTCTGGTGGATTAAATTGGCGAAACCGCTGGGAGGGTTCACCACTGATGAGCCAAGCCCTCCCAATATATTTTTCATCGCAGTAAGGACAGTAGAAGTTCGTTTTATGTATAAAAGAAACATTCGCGCTTTTATATCCTTTTATTTTATATGTATAGATGGCGTGTTATTGCTTTGTGTTAACACATTAATATTTTATAATACTTTGATAAAGGTTGGCGTTCAGCCAACTGAAATATTGGTAAAATAAATGATATTTTGATCCAATATATGTCTTTTTAATTAAATATCTAATCTTAAAAAGTGTTTTCCACTTCCCTATGATGGTATTAAAGGTCCATAGAAGCATAGGGCTCCTCTCCCGTCAAAATAAACGTCAAAACCTGACGCCATCTATTATTAAAGGTATTAAAGAAATCCTTATATCCTTTGCCACTTGTATAAAATAACTCTATTCAATCTACACAGCTTGATGTATGTTGTAACAGGAGAAGAGCATACAGTACGCCTCTTCCTACCACCACCATCCCTGTCCGCCCACGGGCAATACCTGACCTGTCTCTTTCTAACTTCTAACCCACCCAATACCTATGAATTCGACAAGCCCTTTCAAACCTCCCCATTATAATGATATGTGATTAGAAAATAAAAGTATATTTTTTCAACGGCTTTTGGTTGGTGTTAAAAAAGACACGCAAAATACATCTATCATTTATATATATAATTGTCATCTATTGACTGGCGATATCATATGTGTGTATGACATATTTGAGTGTGCATATAGCCAGCTGTGATATATGTAAATGTTATATAAAACTCATTTTATTTTAAAATTATAAATCCTAAAACTGGCGAAACCGCTGGGAGGGTTCACCACTGATGAGCCAGGTCCTCCCATTAATTTTTCCATCGCAGTAAGGACAGTAGAAATTGTTTATTTTTAAAAAGAATCATACGCGTCTATAATAGTTTCGTATTTTGATAATAGATGGCGCGCTAATGCATCATAACATAAGAAAATGATATGATAAAAACGAGGAAAGAAAATTAAATGCGTAATTATTAGAAAAGTAGATGAATGGAAAATACAAAAATAATTACATTGGTAAAGAAATTACAGAACAATTTCCTTCCAAAGTTAATTTGTATAGTTGAATACTTTGATTTCATTTTCATTTTCCCTTCTCTCCTTTGTTTATGTTCTTTTTTTCTTTTCTCCATGAAAATGATGTATGGCGAGTCCTTATAGGATGGAAATGTCCTAATAAAGCTGTTGTTGTACATTGGTAAATAATGGGGTCAACATTAATACATTGAATGATTATAAGAGAAAAAGAAATATATCAAAAAGGAATAAGTTGTAAACAAAGTTTATGTACAAAAGGCAAAATATGCAAATAAGGAATGAATATGTAAAGATTAAACATAATGGGACGAATAAAGAATGATCACATTGAGACAAAAATAATCAAGGTAGATGAAAATAAGAGTTGAAATTTACATATGTTGGCAATAACAATTTACATATTTGTTAAGCGAATTAAGAAATATGATGAAATAATTAGACACTATAAACAAATTAAAAAGATAAATTGGAAACATGATAAAATACAATGATAACATTTAGTTAATCATTTTTAAAGATGTGAAAAAGATATATTAATTTATTGTTTCCATGGCCGACTGTTTTACATATGATGTTAAAAATTGATAGGGTGTAAATTCTCGCCTGTTCAGTGATTCGCTAACCATGACGTATGCACGAAGGAACGTGGGGCCATTGGACATGCGTCGGACCTGGAGGCTGTTGTTGGGTGCTGCGCTGCCTGGAGTATAGGAGCTCCATCTATTATTTCTTCCTGTGGTGAATCTGTATAAGACCGGTGGTCTTAATAAAGCTTTGTGTGTGTGTGATATGGTGTAAATGGTTTTTAAAAAATGCAAATATTTTAAAAGTAAAATATGGAATGCTATGTGTCACAATGCGTATAGACTCATATGTATATGCAGTTAAACCTGTCTATAGCGCCCCCCTCTTGAGACTCACCAAAATAGGGTGCTATAGAGAGGAGGTGTTATAGACAAGTCACTTTTTAATGTAAAATGTTTACATTTTAAGGTTTAAAATCGGGCGCTATAGAGAGGAAAGCGCTATATAGAGGGGGCGCTATAAACAGGTTTAACTGTATTTGCATTGTTGCCCGGAGAGCAGAATTAGAAAGACAGGCAGACGCGTAAGAAACTCGCTGGCAGGCGCATGCGCAGACAGCGCGTGCTTTTTGTTCGAACTTTTCTAAATAAAAACAAAGTGTGTTTTTGCTTTACTCGGCTGAATTTTTAGATAAGTTGATAAATAGGGATTAGGCCTTTAAAAAACCTACAATAGGCATTATATATTGTATACGAAAACTAAAATAGCAGGAAAGCGGGAGTATGGAAGACAGGAATAATGTACCTTGTAGGTCAGAGCCTCAGAGGGTCGGTGGAAGGATGGTCTAAACCATTGGTTTTCGACCGCTACGACCCGGGATTGAATCCCGCATTGGACACTTTTTTTCTAATTAAAAAATGCTCCAATGGCCCCCAATTCTTGCAAAAGTCTAACCCCACCGGCGAGTGCAAGTAACCCAAACGGGGCTCTGGCACATTTGTAAGTACAAAAGTCGAACTGCTTTTCACATGTGGTGCACTTACAGTAAAAGCAGTCGCTAACTACCCACCATGATTATCATGGCCTGTACCACGTGTACTAGAGATAATTAAAAAAATGTACCTTGCAAAAGGCTGATGGGCTGGCGATGGATGGGAGAAGGCTGCTTGTTGCGTGGAAGCGGATGAAGATGTCCGGAGTTGTTTAACGTCAACTGGAGATGACCTGCTGCAGATGGCTTGAAGATACTATGGTTGGTTGAGGTATTTGCATATTTGCAAATATGCTTTTTTATATTTTGGTTAAATAAACAGGTAAATATCCTGTCTACTAATATTACATAAAATATTTTATTCTTCTGACTTTGGAATATTATTGATATATTTGTGTTATTGTTTAAAAAGTAAAAATATTTCTATCAGCAACAATTAAATCACGTACCTGTCCAATATAGCGATCCGTTGTTGATGTCAATGGCCGACCTGACCTTGAATCATCTGCGATGCTCTTACGGCCATCTTTAAAACGTTTATACCAGAAATAAACTCGCGTTCGTGACAATTTTTCGTCTTCATAAGCTTTATTTATTAATGCTAATGTCTCTGTGAAAGACCTTTTTAATTTTACACAAAATTTAATATTTGCCTTTTGCTCAAATGATGGCATTGCAGAAACCGACGCGAGCTAAATACTTACAACAAATATATGCCTAAAATGAAAACTACGCATGCGCATTTAATGGCGTTGCTAAATTAAATTATAGTTTAGGCTTTGTTCTTTACAGTTTAATTGATTTTACATTTTTCAAAAGTTGTTTTATATTTTAATTTTTCAAAAGATCGGGGAATTTTTGATCCTACCGTGTATATTTAATTATCCCTTGTACACATACACGTGGTACAGGCCATGGTAATCATGGTGGATTGTAATTGCGACTGCTTTTACTGCAAATATACTACATGTCTTCAATCTCCAAGAAAAGACCAAGTGTCACCTTCATTTTGGGATGTATCTAATGAGAGTTTCTACTGCCATGTTCTTAGAGTTCCTAAGTGTATATGTGATATTATGCTATGCTGGGAAACCTTACTCTTGGGGTTGAAGATTGTTGAAGTGATGGCGCAGTCGTGATGGCTGAGTAAGAAAGGATTACACACAAGGGAAATAAGCCAGGACACTTGATGGGTTTTGAAATAAAAAGGCAACTGGTTTGGAGGAAAGAAAGCTTGAGAAAACGGAGCGATTTTTGACTATTACTATCGGATCACATGGTGATGACCGACTTGACTATGGGATGAATTGAGAGAGAGATCTCTAGAGCAGATGTTACCTTTGGTGAGAGCAAGTCGAAGGCTGATCCGAACTCGGTGGGAGCGAAGCCACTACTGGTGTTGTTCCGATGGGAGCGAAAGCGCTACTCTAGGTGTTGTTCCGATGGGAGCGAAAGCACTACTGACAATTCTTGCTTCTCGATTTAACACCAAGACTTATCTTCTTTCTAATTGGTCGAAAGATGTCACATGACCGTTTTCGATTGGTTGACCTATTTAGGTGATACTTTCTAATTGGCTCTTGCCAATCTCTTTGGCGGAAGATATAGCCGGCCTTGCCCAGGAAATACTGGTCGTTAAACTTAGCTTTTATGATTTCCGGGGTCAGAAGGTTGACTGTGACTTTATTAATAGTTGTGTTCTCTTCTAAGCCTACTTCCTAGGTTTTTCTCTAAGGCGTTCTATCCTCCAGTTACCTTTGTTCTTTTATTAAATATTTTTTAAAACATACATTGTACATACATAGTAGTTCGGAGGTGCATACAGTTATATACAAATTATGACATATATGTTTAATAAATACAATACCTATATATATTGTACACTATAATTTTTTCATGCACATATTTTTACCCACCTACTTTGTATTTTAAATTATTTCAACTGTGATATTATAACACTATACGGCGCTGAGTTCGTGTATACAAAAATGTAATGCCTCGATAAAGGTTGGCGTTCAGCCAGCCGAAATATTGGCAAATAAATCTTTTATTCAATCCAATATATGCCTCTTTACTAACTAATTGTACACTATATATCTTTTATTTTTGTCAAAATACAGCTATAGCGGTGTGGAGGGAAGAAATGGGATTGAAGAGTCTACTAAGGTGTTGTGATGGAGAGAGGAAGGGTAGACGTTGGCCGGTCACACATGGGGTGTTTCAAACTTTATTAACATCAAACAGGGAGGTGTTGGGGAGGGGTCATTCCGCCGTGGGTGGGGCGCGGGCCAAGCGAGCCAGCAGACGACGGGCCAGTTGGTCCTGGACATGACCACAAGTACTTAATGGACACGCCCACAAGTACTTAGTGAACAAACCCACAATTCCTTAATGAACACACTCCTTATTCCTTAACGGACATGGCTACAAGTAATTAAAGAAAAGGCTACAATTCCTCAATGGACACGCCCACAATTCCTTTATATATAGGCTGACAATTCCTCAATGGACACGCCCACAATTCCCGTATATATACGCTGACAATTCCTCAATGGACACGCTCACAATTCCTTTATATATACGCTGACAATTCCTCAATGGACACGCCCGCAATTCCCGTATATATACGCTGACAATTCCTCAATGGACACGCCCACAATTCCTTTATATATACGCTGACAATTCCTCAATGGACACGCCCACAATTCATTTATATATACGCTGACAATTCCTCAAAGGACACGCCCACAATTCCTTTATATATACGCTGACAATTCCTCAATGGACACGCCCACAATTCCTTTATATATATGTCATAATTTGTATATAATTAAATGCAACCCCGACCCACTATGTATGTACCATGTATGATTTTCAAAGATTTAATAAAAGAATAAGGTAACTGGAGGAAAGAAAGTAACAAAAGACATAGGAAGACGTCGCAGTTAACCTTCTGACCCCAGGTCCCTGCGAGCTAAGTTTAAACCGACACTTCCTGGAAAAACAGGACGTATCTAATGACCAGAAGTTATAAATGTTAAAGCTAGCATTCAATACTTCCTGACAAAGCAGGATGTATTTTGATAGCCGCGGAAGTAAATAAAGTCAAACAAACACGAGACTTCCTGACCCAAGCCGGGCGTAACTAATACCAAAGGAAACCGCGGGCCAATCAAAAGACAGTACCTTAAGTAGGTCAACCAATAGGAAAAGAGCATGTGACATCTCTCGACCAATCAAAAGACAACACCTCAAGTAGGTCAACCAATAGGAAAGGATCATGTGACATCCCTCGACCAATCAGAGAGAAACTGAGGCTTGGTGTTAAATCGGAAAGCAAGAATGGGAGGTTACGCTTGAGCTCTCATAGGAACAACACCTACAGGGTTCACTGGCTCTCGCCGAGTTCGGACAGTACTCCTTCGCTTCCAACAAGGTAACATCTACTCTAGACCTCTCTCCCTCTGCTCATCCCACAGCTAAGTACAATCACCGCCATGTGATCAACTAATTAATAAGTCAAATCGCTCAGCTCTTCTCAAGCTTTCTTTCCTCCAACCCAGTTGCCTTTTAATTTCAAACCCCATCACGTGTCCTGATTATTCCTAACTGTGTGCTTCACTTACCACTCAACGACTGCGCTTCAACCAATCCTCACCATTCAAATCGAACAACAAGAAATTCCGCAACGATATTGCCACAGAACGGTTAAGTCGACAGGATTCTACAACAGTGTAATACATCAAATATTATAGTGTAATAACAATTGCATCATCATATTACACAGAGTCGACAGGATAAAGATTATAGAGCTTAATCAGGATAAAGATTATGGAACTTAATCAGGATCAAGATGGAAATTAGCCCAGACACCAGCAAATCAAAAGGCAATGACAAAACCAGCGGAAAAGAAGCGGACAAGAAGAGAAGCGACCAGGCGCCTTCTAGCGGCCATCATATGGCAGATGACCGTGGCCATCCGACGTGTCAACGCCCCACAAAGTGAGACGGAATTCCGGAGCGCCATTCCCCGGGGAGGACGACGGACACAACCCCTGCCAACCCCAGGCGAGTGTCACCAAGACCGGACACCGACCACCGAGGAGTCATCCACCGCCATGCCGTACACAGTCCCCGAAACCAATCCCCGCGACCCGGGACAGCCCAAACGATTCCAAAATGATATTCCAGTACCGGACTTTACTTCAATTTCGCGGACGGTGCGAGCAGTCCCGAGCCCCAAGCCAACCACTCCAAACCAAGACGTCCCAAAGGAGACCTGTTGAACTGAGGTAGGCACCCACCCTATACCATCAAGGAATTGACTTTGAACTTCTATCTAACCTACCTACCCCTTTAACCATATCTAACCTTTGTACTCAATGAATGCACGCACGGGCTAGACCAAACCTGTCCGAAAGGACTTGCACTGCAATCAAATTTGTCACACAGGACAACCCTTACCTGCATTCATTGACCCCACCACCATGTTTATCACTCAACCCAATTATCAGTACTATATGCCCTCAAATACAAGCCACAACGGTTTCAACCCTCACCATGCCCAAAAAAAACGTGTCAGTACAGCTCACACACTTACCACACAAAATCTATGCATGACCATACGACGCCACGCCATAAAAATGTACCTCACAACAATCCCACAAACGTATTTAGCAACAATCACAACATTCGCAACAACAATACACCGACAACATCCATCCAAAGGACGGTTTTCACGCTAGCAAACACGCACAACCCGCCCAACAAGCACGACACTCGCGCCAAAAGACGACAACCACAAACAAACGCATGCACCGTCGTTAGTAACAATCATCTCGTCTACCCAAAACACTAAAAAATGTTCACCTTAAAAGGTACCATATACTCTAACAATAGAAATTTCGATATATGACTTTAATAAATTTGTTGTTCATAGTGAGAACAGGTAAAATTTTGTACAAACAAGGATTTCGCGTGACACCTTTTCATTCACAATTTTTTTTTTCGATTCGTGTCACAGGTCACCCACAAAACTTTTTCACTTCAGGCCACAGACGCCTTTCACCAAGCCTGTGACACGTCTCTCACTCAAAGCGTGTTCACGTCGTAAGCCTCATTTTTCACTCAATTCCACCCTAATGCCACTGAATAGCATTTTTTACTAAAGTCACGACGACCATTCGATTTAATAAATGGATACAACATCCGGCTTTTCAAAATACAAATAACGTCGAACTTACACCAACTTATCTCTTCACAATGTATTGGCAGACCATAACACATGACACAAGACATCGTCAAACAAGTAAAACCCACAAACAAAACAAAATTTCGTACACCAAACATATCACACACGCAACGCAACCAATGCCAAAAGTAAAAGATTCAATTATAAAAAAAACAAGATCTGAGCCGCACCAAAAATAAATAGGCGGACAGGAAACGTAGTTCCCCCACTCCATGACTCCAATTACGTGCAAATAGTGGGCGGATAAGTTTAGACCGGACCTCGCGTACCCGACACACCCCACTTCCGTATCTCTAATTACAATGAGAAGATCCCCTATTGAGGTCGACTGGGAACCTCACTATGCCACCGGTTTTGATTCCAGTTCGAGTCTACATATCGATTTTTACCACCCAATTACACATCCACGAAACAACACCTAGAACTAGCTCACACATCTCTTACACAACCGACTTCTAACATTTTTCACAACACACACACAAAGACAAAAAATTACACATAAAGGTTATATAGATTTCCATGTCTCCTGTACACACAGCATAAACGCACTTGAGGGCTAGAATCACGTTTTTCACCTAAGTGTCACTACAGATGAGACAAAAAATTTATAGGGCATAATTGAGCAAGTAAAACATTTATAGGGCAAAATGGAGCAACCAATACATGTAGATCAGGGCATGTAGATACCAAAGGGTTCCAACCAATACACCTTATTTTTCATATCAATCATTTTCATTATTTTCTCTCAATTAAAATTTAAATATTTAATCAATTTATCAATTTATTCAATTTATTAGCACTTTTAATCATCAATTATCATTTTTTTCCCAATTAATATATATTATCATTTTCATTTATCAATTATCATTCTATTTACCACTTGACTTATATTGCCACAACTCAATTATCAACGAAAACCCACTGGTTTTCGATTAAACTAAAAACATTAAATCACCCTTTGTTGTTGAAACCTTTTTATTTTTCTTTTTTTTTTTAAAACACTCAACTTTGATTTCGTTCAACTCTTATTTTTATTTTTATTTTGATTTCTCAAAAGACCTTATGAAATTTCCTCGAATTCCTTTCCAAAATTCAAGCAAAAAAGTAATTAGGCATTTTTCCTTTTTTTTTTCTCTCACCATTCAACCAAGCACTCAACTTTGATTTCGCTCAAAAACCTTTTATTTTATTTTACTTTGATTTCTCAAAAGACCTTATGAAATTTCCTCGAATTCCTTTCCAAAATTCAAGCAAAAAAGTAATTAGGCATTTTTCCTTTTTCTTTTCTCACCACTCAACCAAGCACTCAACTTTGATTTCGCTCAAAAACCTTTTATTTTATTTTATTTTGATTTCAAAAGACCTTATGAAATTCCCTCGAATTCCTTTCCGAAATTCGAGCAAAAAGGTAACTAGGCATTTTCCCTTATTACCATACAACAAAACAATTTTTCTTTTTCAACCAAACACATTCAATTTTGATTTCATTCAACTATTTTATATTATTTTATTTTGATTTCAAAAGCCTTAATAGAACTCCCTCGAATTCATTTCTTAACTCGAGTAGAATTCGTTTAGGCGCATTTTCTTTTTTTTTTGCCCACTATGTACCATAACATTCATTGATTTCTTACAATTAAAAAATTTTTTGATTTCTATTAAATATACTCAACCTATATCATCAACACCATGCTATTTTACTTATTATGTCACCAGCAATGCTTGTATATATAGCCCCTCAATACCCACAACTAATTTTCCCACAAAATTATTTTTCACTTTACAGAATTCTCTCAGGCTAACCCCTTCTTGAATTCTTCACATGTAGGGGGCGCATCTGTCATAATTTGTATATAATTAAATGCAACCCCGACCCACTATGTATGTACCATGTATGATTTTCAAAGATTTAATAAAAGAATAAGGTAACTGGAGGAAAGAAAGTAACAAAAGACATAGGAAGACGTCGCAGTTAACCTTCTGACCCCAGGTCCCTGCGAGCTAAGTTTAAACCGACACTTCCTGGAAAAACAGGACGTATCTAATGACCAGAAGTTATAAATGTTAAAGCTAGCATTCAATACTTCCTGACAAAGCAGGATGTATTTTGATAGCCGCGGAAGTAAATAAAGTCAAACAAACACGAGACTTCCTGACCCAAGCCGGGCGTAACTAATACCAAAGGAAACCGCGGGCCAATCAAAAGACAGTACCTTAAGTAGGTCAACCAATAGGAAAAGAGCATGTGACATCTCTCGACCAATCAAAAGACAACACCTCAAGTAGGTCAACCAATAGGAAAGGATCATGTGACATCCCTCGACCAATCAGAGAGAAACTGAGGCTTGGTGTTAAATCGGAAAGCAAGAATGGGAGGTTACGCTTGAGCTCTCATAGGAACAACACCTACAGGGTTCACTGGCTCTCGCCGAGTTCGGACAGTACTCCTTCGCTTCCAACAAGGTAACATCTACTCTAGACCTCTCTCCCTCTGCTCATCCCACAGCTAAGTACAATCACCGCCATGTGATCAACTAATTAATAAGTCAAATCGCTCAGCTCTTCTCAAGCTTTCTTTCCTCCAACCCAGTTGCCTTTTAATTTCAAACCCCATCACGTGTCCTGATTATTCCTAACTGTGTGCTTCACTTACCACTCAACGACTGCGCTTCAACCAATCCTCACCATTCAAATCGAACAACAAGAAATTCCGCAACGATATTGCCACATATACGCTGACAATTCCTCAATGGACACGCCCACAATTCCTTTATATATCCGCTGACAATTCCTCAAAGGACGGGCCCACAATTCCTCAATGGACACCCCCAAAATTTATTAATTGGGTCCATATTTACATGATAGACATTCCCAAATTATATACACACCAAAATTTCAATATAGGAAATACCCGCGTGTCATTAGTAGATACGCCCACATTTTATTGAAGGACACGCCCGCATTTGTTCAGAAGACACGCCCACATTTCATTAAAGTACACACCCGCATTTGTTCAGAAGACACGCCCACATTTAATTAAAGGACACGCCCACATTTGTTCAGAAGACACGCCTACATTTCATTAAAAGCATGCCTGCACTTATTTAGTAGACACGCCCACATTTCATTCAAGAACACGCCCACATTTCATTAAAGGACATTCCTGCATTTCTTTAATACACATTCCTACATTTCATTGATGGACACGTCCACATTTCTTTTATTAACAAATTATATACCATTTAGATAGATAAATCATATATTTTACATTTCTCTCTCTTTATAGCTAATATATACCTCTAATACACACAGACCTTTTACAATAGAATAGCTGTTATGATAACATCCATCATATATTTCTCGTCGTAATAAAGAATTTCATATACACATTCAAAAAGCATATCATATTACAGTATGCTTTCTATAGATTGAAATATTTTCAGAAATACCAAAAATAAAGGAAATACCATAATATCAAATTAGCCACATCTCTAAATCTCGATAAACATAAGAAATTCAAGTTTGACCGTGGAAAAAAAATCACTCATCTAAACACATAAAATAATACTATAATAACCTTTTTCTCATGTTTCACAAATGATTCAATACCATCAAAATCTGATAAGCAAACCCATCAATGTAAAAAATATTTGTATTAAAGAGTAAAATTTGAGAAAACACATTTAAAGTTGAATTTGTGCAAAATAACAATTCAATTAAGACTGAAAAATCTGATAGGCAAACCCATCAATGTAAACGATCCTTGTATTAAAGAGTAAAATTTGAGAAAACACATTTAGAGAGTTGAAAATTTGTACAGAATAATAATTCAATTGAGACTGAAAAATCTGATAAGCAAACCCATCAATGCAAACGATCCTTGTATTAAAGTAAAATTTGAGAAAACACTTAAATATAGTTGAGAATTTGTACAAAATAACAATTCAGTTGAGACTGAAAAATCTGATAAGCAAACCCATCAATGTAAACGATTCTTGTATTAAAGAGTAAAATTTGAGAAAAAACATTTAAATAAAGTTGAATTTGTACAAAATAACAATTCAATTGAGACTGAAAAAGGTCATTTTTTTCAATGCGGCGTAATTTATGTTGATTAGTATTGACAGCAATTGATTTTCGAAAGGGATTTAATTATGCTTGCAAATTAGAACAAAACCTTTATTTTAGGACATTTTTAGAGATAATTGGTTTTGTTAATGAGAGAAGCGATGGCTTTATTGAATTTTGTTTTTCGTTTAAAGATAATTTAAACCCTTTTAAAAAACAGAAAAATTGACGCCTCGGTTATTTTTCGAATATGAAAGACGATCTTGAAATCATACGACCTCTCAAGTTCTTTTTCAATATAGCCCGAGACAATGGAATTTACCAGTGTAGCGAAGGCTACCATCTACAAGTACCATCTTGGTCTTGAGTTGGGTAATGCCAGCCAACACCTAGACCTGCCCACTCTGTGGGAAAGAACTCTCGCAGTCCATCGGTGGCGGAGTCTTTCCAGCGGTGGGCTCCACTAATGAAGACCTTGTATCTACTTATATATTTGCCTTATTCTGTCTGTTTGTTTGTCTGTCTGAAGCTCACGGATGGGATTTTTCATAACCATCGGTGGTTCAGTGGTAGAATGCTCGCCTGCCACGCGAGCGGCCCGGGTTCGATTCCCGGCCGATGCATTTTTTTTTTTTTTTTACAATTTTTAAAACTCATTTATATATTATACAAGAATGACATCCACGGCGCCAATTTATAATTGTAACGAATAGTATTTGAATAAAAGCATTTAATCGGGTAAAACCCGGGCGTTGCCCGGTTCATTCGTATCTACTTATATATTTGCCTTATTCTGTCTGTTTGTTTGTCTGAAGCTCACGGATGGGAATTTTCATAACCATCGGTGGTTCAGTGGTAGAATGCTCGCCTGCCACGCGGGCGGCCCGGGTTCGATTCCCGGCCGATGCATTTTTTTTTTTTTTAACAATTTTTAAAACTCATTTATATATTATACAAGAATGACACCCACGGCGCCAATTTATAATTGTAACGAATAGTATTTGAATAAAAGCATTTAATCGGGTAAAACCCGGGCGTTGCCCGGGTCATTCGTATATAATAATTGTATAAACGAATGCAAGACAAAATCACCGCGAATGTTTCTTTTTTTTTTAAGGCAATTTCTTTTTAAGGCAATTATCGTTATTTATCGTTAATTTTTGTTTCGATTTTATTGAAAAAAAAACGATATGGTGCCTTTAAAAAATGATCTTTATTACTATGCAGTTTTCTATTTAGTCAATATACCTAAGTTCATGTTGCAAATGTAATTATCTCTATCGATTTAGTAGGTGAAATGCAAAAAAAAAAAATCGACATGATGAAATCTTTATGAAAATTCACATTTTTATTTTTATATTTTCAAGACACACACAGTTTGGGACGGGACGTTTCACAAGAGAGACATCCACGGCGCCAATTTATAATTGTAACGAATAGTATTTTAATTAAAACATTTTAAAAACACACAGTTTGGAACGGGACGTTTCACAAGAGTGACATCCATGGCGCCAATTTATAATTGTAACGAATAGTATTTGAATTAAAACGTTTTAAAAATATATACGCACTCGGGTAAAACCCGGGCGTTGCCCGGGCCATTCGTCTAGTATATTTATATTTATCAATTATTTATATTTATATCTATGTAATATTATAAAGAATATTGTCTAATAAATAATTATGTACCATGTTGGATATAATGTATTCTGTATGGATTCAAATAAAGATGGCAGTCAAAGGACGTGGAGATGGAAGAAGTAGAAGAGAAAAGAACGACAGATCCAAGTCGTGTATCTAGGTCACTTAGAACAAAGAGGCCCTCATATTCCAGAGTTGAATGTCCTGAGAGATTGGGATGTTAGGCAAAGCTCCTTCCCGACCAAATTCACCATCATGGCCGACAGAGACAGGGACCAATCAAAGGTCAAGCAGGGTCCCACATGACCCAAGCCGGGGGGTGGGGCAACCGGAGTTCGGTCGGTGTAACGTGTGTGTCAAGACGTGTGTGTGCATCTTCTCAAAGTAGTGCCTCGAGGTCCAAGATGTGAGTCATCTCAATCCAATTTAATCGCGAAAATCCTTCCATCTCCTCTCCCGAGCCGCCAATGATTAATATTCCGAGGTGTTTTGTGATTCATTAATCGATATAGTGTGCCGATTTTTCATCCACCGCCATCGATAACGACTGCCCAAACATACAAAACCCCATCCACTCCCGAGGATTCTCAGGACAAAGCACTTTATCACAGTGAAGTCGACAAGCATTTTTTTTATATAACATCTATTTAATCATATATTTATCATTATATAATCTTATTTATTCATATTTATATTTATTCTGTATTTAACCTTATATAGTCTTATATTGACATTGTAATAAATCAGTTTCAATCTCAATCTCTTTCAATATACAGATAGATATGTTATGGAAAGAGGAAATACCCACCTATTCCTAGACATTTTAACTATAAGAACGAAAGAAAAATACCCCATATAGAACAGCTTACTATATTTAAAAATGTTTTATTCCTCTATACATACCTTATTAATCATTTGCACCCTTGGAATCTAAAAATTACTAAAATCAAATTCGGGAGAATACCCTACGATATCATCAAAATACTTAGCCATAAAAAGGAATCTCTAAGAGATAGGAATATAGCCAGCCACCAATCTATGGATAGTTTAGGATAAAATAGAAGACAATCTTCAGTAACGCTAGAGAGATTTATGGATGGAAGACCAGAGAGGCCGAGAATTGAATTCATGGATAATTTCGTTAGAAGACTTGATCATCTCATTTTTACTCCTGTAGAAGGGCAGAAAAGCTCGGCTAATAAAAACTTTACAAAAAACCTTTCTCCTCACGATTGATAAATAAATGAAAAGCTAACCACGAACGCGTTTCGGGCTGTTGGCCCTCGTCATCGTGGTGTAGACTGTACCTCTACGAACAAATTTTTGGGCCCAGAGGCTTCTCATCAAGAAATGGGTATTTAAGACCCAAAACTTGCTTAAATACGCTGAACATGTGAAAATAATTTTTAAAAATAGAAAAAAATGTCAGGTGTTGATATTAAAAGAAAAAAAAAAAGGGTATATATGTCCTGACCGCTCTCTCTCACATGAGTTTTTGTATTATATGTATACTACATATATGAAGACATACTTGGTCTCTAATGAAGATACTATCCAGTAGTACACAGGGACTTACCGCTATTTCCTGGGAATCGTCCCATGGAGCAGACTCGGCAGAGTATCTATAGTCCACGGAATCCTGGGATCTACACACACGCCCAGGACTTGGTATTCTATACGCTGGTTTGTAATTGTAACTACACTAATGGACAAAACTTAAGGAAGTGAAAAGACTGGTATCTACCCTCGTCTATCGAAGGAGACAGAGGCAACTTTGTTCACACTTGATTATCTCGTGTGTCTTCAATAAAGGTCACTGTGTATCAACTATCTTTCAGTTATTATCTGAATCCCGATATGCATGCTAAAAGGTACAACTTCATTAAGTTTTGTCCATGAGTGTATATATAGCGATCTCATAAAAGTCACGTCTAATTTTTCTTGCTTATGTCCACTCATTCACACATATGTGTCAAGTCGATGTTATCTTTAGCTTTGGTGTTACCAACCACCATGATTGAGATAAGTAAAATGTGTCTACCTCTCGGTCATTAAGACTTGGAACACTCCAGGAAAACTTAGCTTCATTATGAGGAACTGATGCCATGTGAAGTTACTACTGGGTGGTGGTGGTATCTTGTCCATGGAGCAGATCGGTCCATGCACCCTGATCACAATACCAGCCAACAAAGGTACCTTGTCCGTATGGATGTCCTCTTCTGGATTGATGTCTGCCATATAGAGGGCTGCAAGGATGGCCGGGCAACTGTATATGTGGTCCGTAGTGAGTTGGGTGTTGTAACACTTATTGCAGTTACTGTAGGATCTAGTCATGTATGGGTTTATCTTCATTCCTTTAAAATGTCCTGTTCTGATTCTTGAAATTTGAAGCTACTACTGTACTGTGTTCTTGTGTAGTAGTCTTATGTTTTTACAGACAATGGCTTTTCATCTTTAAAACTCCCCATAGTTTTATAACTGCGATGACAAAGCATAGGAAGCGATTTTAATGATCATCTCTATCTATATACCAGGTTAATATGGCAAAAAGGAAAAAGGTGACGTAAAAGGTTTATTACAGAAGCTTTCGAGAATGCTATTTTTCAACTAAATATGAAGAGGATATCTCCGAAAGCATATATAAATATTTCAATAGAAAAAAAATTGCGACGTCACCAACTCTTTTGTAAAATTGAGTAATCCTCTCTTGATCTCATGAAATTATATTGAATTAAATATATGTATAAAAATTTTAGAAAGTACTCCGTCGAATATTATCTTCAGAATTATAAATAACAAACAAAATTTCAGATATTTTTAGATTTAGCATAGTATGCAATGGTTTTCCTGTTTTCAGCAAGTAGTTGAATTATCTATGAAAGCATTATCTCTAGAAGATTGACTGAACAATTGCCCAGCAATGGCCACAGCTTTGCAGAAAATTGACATGGACCCTGAACAGCAGCTTTACACACCCAAGATAGAAGACATTGCTACTGCTGTGATAGAGATATACGAAGACATCTGAGGCTTTTCATTGGACACGACAACAACAAGGATTCATTATAATTAACATGGACCCAGAACAGCAGCTTTATACACCCAAGATAGAGAACATTGCTGTGATAGAGATGTATGGAGACATCTGAGGCTCTTCATTGGACACGACAATAACAAGGAGTCATTATAATTGACATGGACCCAGAACAGCAGTTTTACACACCCAAGATAGAGAACATTGCTGTGATAAAGATGTACGGAGACATCTGAGGCTCTTCATTGGACACGACAACAACAAGAAGTCATTATATTTGACATGGACACAGAACAGCAGTTTTACACACCCAAGATAGAGAACATTGCTGTGATAGAGATGTACGGAGACATCTGAGGCTCTTCATTGGACACGACAATAACAAGAAGTCAATATAATTGACATGGACCCAGAACAGCAGTTTTACACACCCAAGATAGAGAACATTGCTGTGATAGAGATGCATGGAGACGTCTGAGGCTCTTCATTGGACACGACAACAACAACAATACAGTATACACACCCAAGATAGAGAACACTGCTGTGATAGAGATGCTTGGAGACATCTGAGGCTCTTCATTGGACATAAAAACAAAACAATACAGTATACACACCCAAGATAAAGAACATTGCTGTGATAGAGATGTACGGAGACATCTGAGGCTCTTCATTGGACACGACAACAACAACAATGATTGGACATTGAAATTAGTATTTAATATCGTGATCTGAGAGAACTGTCTGTTGATTGATGTTTCCACACAGGCTGAGATGCCGTCGATAGACAGCTGGACGGATGCCTACCTGTGGTTGGATGGAAGAGCCACGGATCTCTTGGCGCTGACACCTCGGCACATGGGCGCGAACACGAACCGCCTGCACACATGTGAGACCGTCGTTCCTTGTTGAGAAAACAAATTTTCCAAGCAAACATATTATGATTGATTCTCCACAGATATAAACTCATGGACAAAACCTAAGGAAGTTGTACTTTTTAGCATGTATATTGGGATTCAGACAATAACTCAGAAAGATACACTCATGGACAAAACTTAAGGAAGTTGTACTTTTTAGCATGTATATTGGGATTCAGACAATAACTCTGAAAGATACACTCATTGACAAAACTTAAGGAAGTTGTAACTTTTAGCATGTATATTGGGATTCAGACAATAACTCTGAAAGATACACTCATGGACAAAACTTAAGGAAGTTGTACCTTTTAGCATGTATATTGGGATTCAAACAATAATTCTGAAAGATATTACAGTGACCTTAATTGAAGACACACCGGATAACTAAGTGAACAAATTTGATTTTGAAGACTTAATTGATAACTAAGTGTGAACAAAATCGATTCTGTCTCCTTAAAAAAGCACACGACCGGCGAAATAAAAGACTTTTTACTTCCATAAGTTTTGTCCATGAGTGTATGATAGTTTGGTAATGGTCATGCTATTCATAGTCAGTAGATGGTTACAGCATTTCATAGAAAATACTCTGAGGTTATGCGATTGGTAGAAATAACGAAAACTGCTTTAGTCGAATTACTGAAAGTCAGGATACAATTACTTATTCTTCCAATAGTTGGTGAAAATGCTCAAAATATAGAATTTGAAATTAAAAATTCAATAGCAACATTAGTATTAGTCTTCTTTATCTCAAAGATCTGGAACAAATAATGGATACAAATGCAATAAGTAATTTAAGTTACATCGTAAATTTTCTAACGACAATTGAATTTGCATAGTTTTTTATTTAAAAAACCTATAACAAAATGATTGCATAGAATAAACCAGGTAGAGATCGAGCGTAATACGCCCAATACATATCACACGTACACACACCACACGTACACACATAAATACTCACATGCGCACACACAAAAAGAGAAATAGTAAAATTACTGAAGAAAGTAAAATCAAGAAGTGCATAAACCAATGTTTTACAGTGCTACATAAACACATTACATATTTTAAAATTACAAATATTTTCTCACAATGAGAATCTTTTTATTGAAAAAAACGTTAGCTTTCAAGCGTTAATCGCTCTTCAACGGGCTTACTAAAATATTGAAGAGCGATTAACGATTGAAAGCTAGCGTTTTTTTTTTCAATAAAAAGATACTCATTGTGAGAAAATATTTGTAATTTTAAAACTTTTTCACAATTTTATCATGAACATTACATATTTACATATCAAAAATAAAAATGACATATCATGACCAGGAGCACATGTGCTTTACAGAAGGCAGAGCGCCATCTGTAAAGCACATGTGCTCCTGGTCAGGATATGTCATTTTATTTTTGATTTCAACACCTGATCTTTTTATCTTTTATTTTTTCTTTCGTTTTTTTTCATATTTACATATGTGCTATTTGTATGTTAATTGTCAAAACTGGTGTTGATGTGATTCATGCTTTATCACCAGCATTGCGTTCCATACTGGTGTGATGAACAAAGTTCATTGTTTTGATGCATTAATGCTAGTAGCCATCGTTACAGCATGCACCATCAGAAGATCTCCTGAGTGATTGAACAAGCTGCTAGACTAGAGCTCTATCCACTATCTGCATCGCCTGTAACTCCAGCGACCTGTCGCATCGCTACCGGTCCTACAGCTCCGTTCACCCTGTCATCCGAGAGATGTTCTCCATCATTGGGCGGACCTGTAGTCCTGGATATCTCCAGTTGGTCTCGAGGATCACGCCATCACCATCTCTTCAGCGGCGAAGTACGCGATCTACGTTTTCTTTGTAGATCCCTAAATACGTGGTTTTGCTGGAGACCCGCTGGTGATTCTCTACCAAACCCTGCAGCGGTGGCAGAGGAGCCATATTCATTGTACATAGTGTTATAAATATCATTTTAAAATAGTTCAGACTGTACATATATTGACAAGATGTCAAATAAATTATATAAATTGTCATCGTCTATCTACTAACGTCAACAACCAACACAACAGGTAACCCAATCTCCTGAAGTGTTGACAGCCAGTGCGCAGACTTGATTCTAATTACTGAAAAGGACCAATTATCCTTTAATTAACGAACAACCTTCTTTTTTTTAACGGTTACTTTTATTTGCCAGTACATCGACATGAGTATCGATTTACAATACTGATTCTGGAATAAATAAAATACGTGGAAAGTCAGTCTTTTATGTCCCATTAGAAACATAGCTAAGTTCTAGTTGAGGCTGTTCTCTTAATGAATGCTTGGGAGAATAATTCAAAGAAAGAAGTTATTAGAACAAGATTTTACCATTTCAGTAAGAAGAAAATTGTTTTTTAGTTTAAGAAGAATCTTACGCATCAAAAAATAGTTTAACTTTGTTATAATGGATGTCACGCTAGTATATATTGTTGGTATTATGTATAAAAATAATCTTAATTGGCAGAAGAGCAATTGCTCGAAGCATGATTATATATTTATACTAGCCGAATGACCCGGGCAATGCCCGAGTTTTACCCGATTAAATGCTTTTATTCAAATACTATTCGTTACAATTATAAATTGGCGCCGTGGATGTCATTCTTGTATAATATATAAATGAGTTTTAAAAATTGTAAAAAAAAAAAATAATGCATCGGCCGGGAATCGAACCCGGGCCACCCGCGTGGCAGGCGAGCATTTTACCACTGAACCACCGATGCTTATAAGAAATGGCCATATTTAAGTATTTATTCCATTCACAAAAGCAAACGGTGACAGAATTGTTGATTGATTGTTGATGACTCTGATACTTGTATATTTTAATGTTCTGAATATAGAGCAATATATATTTAAATCTTTACATAATAAAAAGGTATATATATTGGATTAAATAAAATATTTATTTGTCAATATAGGTCTTTTTATTATCTAAATATTTATATGTACAGTTACACCAGTCTATAGCGTCCCCTCTAAATAGCGCCTTCCTCTCTATAACGCCCGATTTTAAATACGTAGTACGATGCGATTTACATTAAAAGTGACCTATTTATAGCACCCCCTCTCTATAACACTCTATTTTGGTGAGTCCTAAGAGAGGGCGCTATAGACAGGTTTAACTGTATTTCTACTGTTGTCAAAGATTTATGTCCCCATAGTTAATTTAAAATATACTTTTTATAAGAGTTTAGCTACCCTCCTTGATTATCATGGTCAGTACCACGTATAATTAGGATTAGTTAAAAAACAATATATGAAATAAATTGTTTGATTGAGAGACGTCATTCTGTATTGGCTATGTACTAATAGGATGGGATGTTCTCTTAAGAACTCTTTGTATTCTTCTGGCATCCTCTATCTGCAACAATCTCATCTACAATGTGTTAGAACGAATTAGAAGGTTTGTGATAAAGATTCAGTGATATAAGAAGGAATGTGACAGATTACAGCCAAATAAATCGTTCTTATATAAACATCTCTTTTTTTTTATTATCCCTAGTACACGTGATACAGGCCTTTATAATCATGGTGGGTAGTTAGAGACTGCTTTTACTGCAAGTACACGGCATGCCTTTACATGTGAAAAGTAGTTCGATTTTCGCACTTGTAAATGTGCCAGAGCCCCGTGGGATTGAGCTTTTGCAAGAATCGGTGCCATTGGAGTATTCTTTTAAAATTAGAAAGTGCCAAATGTGGGATTTGATTCCGGGTCGTAGCGGTCGAAAATCAACTGTTTAGACCACCCTCCCACTAACCCCCTTATAAATAGACAAAAATAAACAAACCATTACGTAAATATTCTGTAAAATTCTCAAATCATAGAATAAAAAAGAAGATCAATTTTACCCCACATATCAACGACATTTTGTGCAGGATTGTAAGAATGAAACATTTTCTGTTTTCACTATGTGGAGAGATGTGGGGAATAAATACTAAAAAAAGAATAATTTTGTATAAAACAATTATCAGGCCAGTTCTTACGTATGGTTCAGAAATATGGTACAAATTTATAAATAATCGATGCAAAGAAAAACTAAATTCTACTCAATATAAAATTCTTCTTTGGGTGACTAGAGCCTACAAAACTACATCTTCCAACTTGTCTTGCAAACATCCCCCTTCTCACAGATTATATTGAATCTAAAATTATTAAATATGATTTGGCTCATCTTTCAATAGAGGATCAAATTACTTATAGACCACATTCTACAAGTATAATTGGATAATTTTTAAGTGTAAAAATATATGAATTATTTCTAAAAACAAATGAAACATTCCAAAGCTTTTTCCCGTTTGGAATTCCAACATATTTCCGCTCCAATTTTTATAATACCCAGTTTATAACGAACCATGGAAATTTTAAGGGATTTTGATCAAAAATTGGAGTGGTTGAAGACTCTAGCTGTCATTGTGGCAACGAATTCCAGGACTCGAGACACCTACTGCTGGAATGCCACTCTTCTTCACAGCTAGACAACAGACAATAAATAATGTTTTAGATCTATATCAATTTGTAAATAGCAGAGAGAATTATCATAAGTTTAACTATTTTTGTAAATATATTCATGCTTTTCTTTCAAACCTGAAAGGTTCAGGTTCCTAATATATATTATTTTTCTCTTTTTATTTCGATTACTTTTTTTTGTATAATATGTTTATAACTGTTTCTGTTTAAAAAAAATGTAAATCGACGCAATTATCCCTAGCCGGGATATCGCGTTTTGTGTGTTGAAATAAATAAATAAATAAATTATGTAAAGATTCTATTAACAACTTAAATAAATTCTAGAAAGGATAGAATTCTATAGAGTTTAGATTCTCCACTAGAATGTTTGTCGTGAATACCTTACAGAGAAACTTTTTTAGAAATTATCAATAGATCAATCATCAATACAATATTAACGTCTTATAGAATATTTGGACCTCTCTTGACACCACAGATTCAAACAAATATAGTCACAACGGTAAAGTCATCAATACAATATTAACGTCTTATAGAATATTTGGACCTCTTTTGACACCACAGATTCAAACAAATATAGTCACAACGGTAAAGTCATCAATACAATATTAACGTCTTATAGAATATTTGGACCTCTCTTGACACCACAGATTCAAACAAATATAGTCACAACGGTAAAGTCATCAATACAATATTAACGTCTTATAGAATATTTGGACCTCTCTTGACACCACAGATTCAAACAAATATAGTCACAACGGTAAAGTCATCAATACATTATTAACGTCTTATAGAATATTTGGACCTCTCTTGACACCACAGATTCAAACAAATATAGTCACAACGGTAAAGTCATCAATACATTATTAACGTCTTATAGAATATTTGGACCTCTCTTGACACCACAGATTCAAACAAATATAGTCACAACGGTAAAGTCATCAATACATTATTAACGTCTTATAGAATATTTGGACCTCTCTTGACACTACAGATCCAAACAACTACAGCTGTAGACGAATGCATCTACATCAACATTTGACATCTACAGAGAGTTCTTATCTACATATCTCCCATTTTAATTAGATCAATCTCGCAGCAGTATACCGAAATAGAAGGATGATTAAAGATTTACAGGAGAAAGGAGGAGTACAACCTCCCATCATTGGGCACAAAACAAAAAATCTCTAATAGGCCGTGATTGACAAGAACCGGGTAATTTAGATTTGTAATCCGTTCCCAGGAGATGGCAATTAGTCCTAACGTGGGCGTGGACTCCTGAGACTTCTCCATGACGGCCATAATCTGGACTCGCCTTGGAGACAGACATTGTAATCTGTAGCCAATTGGACGATGTTTGAAGACTGCTGAAGAAGGAATTAGAGGATGTCACAAATCTGATAAGCTCTTGATTGGGAGTCTGCTGATAATTGGTCAGTAAAACTTTCTACCTGCTCACGACCCTAGTGTTTGGATGAAGTCGTCATCTTCTGGAACTAACTTGGGAAATAACAGGTCCAATTGCGTTTCTGCTTCACGCCCATGCGCAAGGAAAAATAGAGTGAATCCGGTGGACTCTTGCCTTGCTGTGTTGTATGCGAATGTCACAAATGGAAGGATCATATCCCAGTCTTTTTTGATTGACGTCAACATACATAGACAGCATGTCTGCCATGGTCTTGTTCAGCCTTTCTGTGAGTCCATTCGTCTGAGGGTGATAGGCGGTCGTCGTCCTGTGAATTATTCTTCAGTGATAGATCAGATCACGAATCAATGATGAGGTGAAATAAATTCCTCTGTCGATGATTAGTTCCCTCGGAGCACCGTGTTTCAGAATTATATCCTCGAAGCAAATAGGAAATTGCGTTTTCTTTGTGTCTTGATGTGCTAATAATAATTGGCCAGTAAAACTTTCTATCTGGATTCTATTCTCGAAGCAAATAAGATATTAAGCGTTCTTTATAGAATATTCCCATCCCAGAGATAGATAAACCTTAGACGGAGAAAGTTTAACAGCGTGCGTGTTATTGAAAATAGAGAAATCCATAAATAGATCTTCAATTAAAAACGCATATATTGAATCAAAATATAATTTATTTACCAATATTTCAGTTGGCTGAACGCCAACCTTTTCAAGGGATTACAACAACAAACCCAGTGTCAACAACAAACTCAGCGCCATATAATGTCAATAGACCTTCTATTGACTATCTATTGACGCGTTATGCGACATATGCTATTTAAATTCTCTTCCACGAATTTATAATGTAGTCTCGTTTGACATATTGAACCGTGAAAGAGGCTTTTGCTTGAGAAGTTTGCCAGTTATACGATTGAATAAAGAAAGTTTGTCTTTATAACCTCTTTCATTACTTTGTTTTAATCTTTTTAAATATGTTTCATCCTTATTTAAAAATATGAACCCAATTCCAAGCAGTTAATCAAGATTTTGCTAGTTCCCAGAGACGTTCTATAGGGTGGTGCAAAGATTTTGGGTTCTATATTGACGGAAGAAGATATTTTTATAGATATAAATAACTTTAAGTATATTTATATATATGAAAAAGTAACAGAAAAAAAAAATAAATAAAAAGGTCAGGGGTTGATATTAAAAATAAAAAAGGCATATCCTGACCAGGAGCACATGTGCTTTTCAGAAGGCAGAGCGCCATCTGGTGGAACAGAAATAAACTAAACAGGCTAAATCAATGTTTAGTTGATTTCTGTTCCACCAGATGGCGCTCTGCTTTCTGAAAAGCACATGTGCTCCTGATCAGGATATGCCTTTTATATATTTAATATATATATGTCAACAGGTGACAAAAACAACAGTTATTATAGAGAGAATATCGGAAAGGTCAACAGTTGTCGATAGAAGCAAGACAAAGTCAAGAACGACATCGGATTGAAGAGCACAGCTTCCTAGGTATCTTCTTAAAACAATACTATGGGCGAAGAATGATGTAAATATGTTACTCGATGTCACTGAATCTCATTGTCGCCTTCAAAGAACAAATCGCCTAAGAATCCAGCTATCTTATATGGCGTAAAGTCCATACTTGGGACTGAAGGTCCTACATCCCAGAGGAAGCATCCAAATCCATTTGTAATCCCACTGGAATAGGCTCGACTTCTTTGCCTCAGGGCATCAGTATTTCTATCTATAAACCTACTACCCTAAATATTTATTTATATAGAGATTTATTGAATACCTTTGACCCTCCTCCCTTCCTTCAAAACCTGAGATTCTATAGTGGTTAATCAGAGCGTGAAAAAAAACAGAATCATCTCTGTTGCATATTATCTTTCCTTTTTAACACTCATATATAATCTATATAATTCCACTATTTCAATATTTACCATGGAATATGTGTGTCATTGTATGGGTACATGAAGAGGACAAAAAATTACGACGTTTACATCTTCGCTTTGCTAATCATCTTTGCTAAAATCATCAAATGTGCTTAAAAAAAAAAACACCAGCTAAGAGAGATACACTAGGTTTTCAAATTTCACACATAGAATATATTGATGATATTAGTAACAATATATAGTATATCTCTCTTAGCTGGTGGTTTTAAAAAAATCACATTTGATGATTTTATCTACATGATTAGCAAAGAGTAAAGGTCGTAATGAGAGAGAGAGAGATTCGTCCACTTCATTTTTAGAAATGTAACCATACAATGACACACATATTTCATGGAAAGGAATGAAAGAGTAAAATTATGTGAGATTTTAGAAGGAAATGATAACATGTAACAGATTATTCTGTTTTCACACTTTGATTAATCGCTATAGAATCTCAAGTTCCTTCCAAAATCCTATCCTACAGCCTCAAAGTGGCGGGAGGGTGTAAACAGGTAGCACAGGACGTCGGAAGTTTAACTCCTGGTAGGGCCACCCTGTACCCGGCTAATGTCTGTTCTCCATAGGGAGTCCTATTGGAGCGTAGGACGGGTTTATCTAAGTCCGAACGAGAGGGCTCGGTCAGCAACCTTGCCAATGAACTCTCGGTGACGCCTGTGGGTGAATGGTCAACCCCATGGAGCCAGACCATAATGGCGGGCGCGAGGGGCCTACCAATGGCCGCTCGGTGCATGGAGAATGCATCATTCCTTCTGGCTGTGTGGATCTAGATTTCAGCGAAAGCCCGGGATGCAAGGGCCACAGAAGCCTATATCATCCCTGGCTCAGTCTGTGATTGAGCCGAATTTCTATTCTGTTCTCCATAGGGCGGGGAGAAGTATTCCCGCCCTCGCCATTCACCCTGAGGGGAGTGGAGAGGCAACTTGAAACTAATGGGTCTTCGCTCTGTGTGTGCGTCATTGGGAGCGACCTTGCCGTTCGCGAAAATTGCACCGGGGCTAGGCCTGGTGTTGAAAAACCAAGGGGTGCACACAGTAGTACCACCCCCCCGCCTCCGCGTTGGTTTCCCCGCGTCAACCTCAGAGCCTCAGAGGTCCTTGATTCGACGGCAGATTCAGGGAGTACTGTGATCAAAGGTTCGAGGGCTAAAGGGGGGGAGTCCTATTGGAGCTTTAGGACGGGTTTAACTAAGTCCGAACGAGAGGGCTCGGTCAGCAACCTTGCTATGAACTCTCGGAGACGCCTGTGGGTGAGTGGTCAATCCCATTGTAGCCAGACCATACTGGCGGGCGCGAGGGGCCTACCAATGGCCGCTCGGTGCATGGAGAATGCATCATTCCCTTTTGGCTGTGTTTGACCTGGATTACGGCGAATGCCGGGGATGCAAGGGCCTTTGATGCCTATATCGTCCCTGGCTCAGTCTTTGATTGAGCCGAATTTCTATTCTTTTCTCCATAGGAGCAGCTACACTCCATATCAGGAGACCAAAAGAAGCAAAGTCACACTGAGTGGTACTTCCAGGTCTTCAGACCAACAGAACCCCTCTTTCCTTCTCCATAAATAGGAATAAGCAACAACAACAACAACAATTCTCAAGTAACCCCGGTTGCTGATTAATAAGATCCTCACTCATGTCTTCACACTTATTGATTACCTTTCCTAAGCGAGTTTCCATTATTAGGCTTTTTCAGAGTTGGGGTAAGTTGCATAATCTATCAGATGGAACGACCTACAGTCCTATTAGCACAGGTCTCTCGAATTGACATCATGTGACAGCCAATAAATGGTACCTGTGATGGCCCCAATATTAATACCTGAGATCGCTCTATAGAAAATGGGAACATTTAGATATGATGAAAATTTCTTATATCCTTTTGTTTAACTTCCATATTTAATATTAGTTAGGAATTGAATTTGAAAATATTTTGGTTTTAATTAGTTATATTGCCGCATCAATGTTGGTTTGATATGATACAGCAATATTTTATCTTAGGAAAATAAGATAATAATAAAAACAATTACTTTATAAAATAGTTGATCTCTTTATTTTTTTTCTTGAAGAATATAATCTGGTCAAGAGATCTTCAGTTACTCCTGTCAATTCTTTTTCTCTCCACGCCAACCTTCCAAGAGAAGTGAAGTCGTGACACAGCGCATTACCGAATGTAAATAATAATAAAGTACTCTTAATTAAACAATTAAAAAAGGCGATGGGGATGAGTTTCTTTTTATTTTAACCGTCTCAAGCTTTCGGGAATCTCTGTCCTTCTAAAGGAGAACTTATAGAATGAATAAAACACCGCCTGATGTCAAACTATTATACCTGTAGGATGGTTGTTGCGTGATGTGTTGGTGTGGCTTGTGAAAAGGCCGCTGATAAAATTATAATTAATTTATTTAAAGCCAGAAATATATAAAGAGAAAAGAAGTAACGGTTGAAGTAACGGCCGTTGGAGCAAGCCTTTTTGTTTACCGCGCGTGCCAGATCAAGTGTCGGAAGACGCCAGTCACTAGAAAGTTCCGGATGACGCCCGCGTATGCGTAGTGACGTGTTCTCCCAGCACGTGCTTGCTGAGGCATAGTGGGGCCGCCATTCTTCTGCCCGTATGTGTTTTGAAGCTCTGTCCCAGTTCGCGCTCGCTGTAGCAAAGTGCGGTCGCCACATACCTAACTATAGTTTGACATCAGGCGGTGTTTTATTCATTATACATGTTCTCCTGTAAAAGGACAGAGATATCCGAAAGCTTGAGATGGTTTTAAAATAAAAAGAAACTCGTCTTAGAAACCTTTTTTAATTGTTTAATTAATATCCAGGGGTTTTAAATCGATTAATAATGTTCTTTGCCCAAAAATATATATCATGGTTCAAAATCACATTAATAGGTACCGTTCAGCAAGAGCAACCTAGTTCATGATAATTGAAACAGTGAATAATATGTGAAGGTTATTCATATATTAAACAAAATTTTAACGCGGGATTGATATATATCAGTGAAAAATATTCTATATCTATTTTGTACAATGGCTAAATAGTTTCAAGATTCCTAAGGCAGTCTAATATCGCTCTAACATGTCAAACCAACATTAATGCAGCATTATAACTAATTAAAACCAAAATATTATAAAATTTACTTCCTAACCAATTAAATATGAAATTAAAACAAAAGGAGATAAGAAATATTCATTCTATCTAAATCTCCCCACTTTCTATAGAGAGGTTTCAGGTATTAATATTGGGGCCATCACAGTTACTGTTTATTGGCTGTCACATGATGTCAATTCGAGAGACCTGTGCTAATAGGACTGTAGGTTGTTTCATCTGATAGATTATGCAACTTTGTCCCAACTCTAAAAAAAGCGACGTACATCCAAAATAAAAGTTTTTTTTCCCTTCAGGATAGAGGTTTTGATGCTCTACTCTGTGAGAATGATTTTAAGATAGAGTCAAAAGATCAATTCACTGTTTCAAAATTTTAAAGAGTATATCAATAACCAATGAGAGGGGGGAGGGGGAGAAGTCCGACCCCCTGGACCCTTGGAATATTTGACTAAATTCTGGTCCAAGGTGACTAACGTGGCAACGGCACCTATTTTCCAATTGGACACGACAACGACAACAATAAACAATAAACACCTATTCAAATCGCTAGCAAGAAATTTTCTAGATGTTGAACTTGGTAAATGTAAAAAAATAGATAATAAAAAGACATACGAGTATCGTATATTAGATTAAATACAAAGATTTATTTGCTAATATTTTGGTTGGCTTAATGTCAACCTTTGTCAAGACATTACATTTTATATAAACTGAATATTAGCAAATAAATATTTGTATTCAATTCAATATATATCTTTTTTATTATC
The DNA here is from genome assembly GCA_030710605.1 of Cordylochernes scorpioides. Lineage (NCBI taxonomy): Eukaryota > Metazoa > Arthropoda > Arachnida > Pseudoscorpiones > Chernetidae > Cordylochernes > Cordylochernes scorpioides. Next base: position 32,348,623 of record CP092868.1, read on the forward strand.
TAAATATTTAAATATGGATTTCTCTATTTTTAGAACGATTTAAAATATTGTGTATGTCAAAATTTCTATCTTTCTCAAGTACCAATCTAAAGTCTAAACCGTCCGAAAAATACCACACACACACTCGAGAATTTCTTAAGAAATTTTATCAGATAAAGATTTTTTGGGGTTTTTTATCACTTTTGAAATGAATTTAAGATTTTGTTATATTGTCTTCCAAAGAGAAAATTCAAATTTTCTCCGAGTGTTACCAGTTGAGCATTTTTGAATCGACCTAAAATAATGATCTGGATCCCTGGATCCCCTGCAAGCCATCAACAACTTTCAGTTATATAATTAGAAATTGCTTTTCTTCTTCATTTACCAACTCGATCCCAGTATAATTCCACTTTTGTACAATTTTTCCATATATAAATTTCAATATAAAGTTGCGGAAGGATGATATTACATCTACCAAAAAAGATACCTCTCCTTTTAACTGATCGATTTAATAACCCCTTTCGTAGGATGTTATGAAATCGAAGGTGCTTCTGTATTGATAAGTGCCAAAGCCCGAAACAATGGTATACAGGTTAGCTTTTTATCTGAATTTGCCTGTATTTGTCTGTATAACTTTCAGTTATAAAAATCAGAAATTGCTTTTCTTCTTCATTTAACAACTCAATCCCAGTACAATTTCACTTTTGTACTAATTTTTCTGATATATTTCAACCTAAAGTTGCGGAAGGATGATATACATGTATCAAAAGAGGCATCTATTCTTTTAACCGACCGATTTCCTAATCCATCTCATGTTATGAAATTGAAGCTGCCTCTGTACTGATGAGGAGCATAGCTCGAACCATGGTATAAAGGTTAGCTTTTTGTCTGAATTTTCCTGTATTTGTCTGTATAACTCTCAGTTATAACAATCAGAAATTGCTTTTCTTTTCTTCATTTAACAACTCGACCCCAGTACAATTTCATTTTTGTACTAATTTTTGTGATATATTTCAATATAAAGTTGCGGAAGGATGATATACATGTACAAAAGAGATACCTCTCCTTTTAACCAACCGATTTCATAACCCTTTTCGTAGGATGTAATGAAATTGAAGCTGTCTCTCTACTGATGAGGACCATAGTCCGAACCATGGTATAAAGGTTAGCTTTTTGTCTGAATTTTCCTAAACTGGTATTGTTGCTTATTCTTTATCAACACTAGTAAAGTATTTTACTAGGATAATACAAAGTGCTATCATTCTGATATACACACAAAGCTTTATTAAGACCAGCGGTCTTATACAGATTCCCTACAGGAAGGAATAATAGATGGAATCATTCTGATATACAATTAAAGAGAGAGATGCCTATTTTGGTAAATGAATATTTCAATAAGTTCTTGTACTCCTAGAAGATTATATACAAGGATGGTTCTAATGTTAGATGGCTAATTGTTGCGAGGGAAAGTTGATGTTTGACTTAGAAGATAATTGGTCGAAGTGCTCTAACAAGATCCTGTACAAGGTGACTGGAGAAAGAGTAATTCACTTACCTATATGGAGAGAGGGGGGAGCACTATGGTAATTAGATGTAATTGATGGGCTGTTTATCAACCTAATTAGTCCGTAGCCTTATTAAGATATTTTTATCTTCTGCTCGAAATACGCCATAGCAAGATTCAAGAGAATATGGAGATCCAGTTAAGTAAGATACTGCCTGAACATGTCGTTCTATTATAAGAAAAGGATAAACAATCATTTAGTATTTCTTAAAGTAAATACATGAGTCTGTCTGTTAAATCATATCTTTTATTATTAAAAATGACGCTTTCAAACATGATGCTCTTCAATAAGCTATAGGGATCTTTTATTGGCTGATAAAAAGCGATTTTTGTTTGAAAGCTTTCACCATCTCCATCAATCAAAAATATGCTTTGTCCATCAACCTATTTTATTTATATTAAGGTAGGCTTAAAATAAAATATAAGCTTATTATTAAGATAACCACTTTGTGGATCACTTTTCTTGATTTATCAAGAAAATAGGTTGGACCATATTTCATGTAACAGGTTAAAATCAACGTTTAGTTGATTTCTGTTTCACTAGATGGCGCTCTGCCATTCAAAATGTTTATGTGAGCGGTCAGTATATGCCTTTTTTGTTTTTAATTATTGAACTGAATATGAAAAAGAGAATTGTAAGAGATTGGCTCATCAGTAGTGAATCTTTCCAGTGATTTCGTCAATTTGATCCATCAGGGCAACACGCCTCTCTTTATCAGGGCTTTTCTTTGATTTAAACTAAATCACGTGGGTATGCGATCCACTCGCGCTGTGCAAGACCAAAGCGAGAAACCATTTAAAGAAAATATTTATAACTGTAAATACATGACTACTTAAAATTATATCCATTATTCCTGTAGAAGGGCAGCTTACGCCCGAAAGCTCGAATTTATTTTTCAAATAAAGAAACTTATCCTTTTTGAATCTTTTCGTTATTATAACTATTGTATGTTGATTCTACTTATATAGTATATGTACTTGAAGGTTTACTCTTGGTGATGATGTTTAATGAAATTATGGTAAAATTAGGGGGGGTCGATGGAAGGATGGTCTAAACCCTTGGTTTTCGACCGCTAAGACCCGGGTTCGATTCCCGCATTGAGCACTTTTTTTCTGATTAAAATCCTCCAATGTTCCAATGGCCCCCGATTCTTGCAAAAGTCCAACCCCACCAGCGAGTGCAAGTAACCAAACGGGGTTCTGGCAGATTTGTAAGTGCAAAAGTCGAACTGCTTTTCACATGTGTAGATATGTGGTGCACTTACAGTAAAAACAGTCGCCTTCTTCTACCCACCATGATCATCATGGCCTGTACCACGTGTATTAGGGATAAGCAAAAAAAATATTGTAAAATTCTTCTGTAATTGTAGAAATTTCACAAATATTCGACATCTTTCTTAAAAAATGAAATTCCTACAAAGCATATTTTATCATATTCTCTCCTCAAATCACAGATCAATACATTAATTAAAAATACATATATTGAATCAAAATATCATATATTTTACCATGTATTTCAGTTGGCTGAACGCCAACCTTTATCAAGGTGTTACCTGAACAACCAAGGTGTTACTTGAACACCTTGATAAAGGTTGGCATTCAGCCAACTGAAATATTGGTAAAATAAATAATATTTTGATCCAATATATTCCTTTTTAATTAAAGATTTATTTATGGATTGCTCTATTTTCAAAAAGATCAATACATTTATCACTACATGGGCTTTGCTAAATTTGGGAGAAATTCCTACCTGTTAACCATAGTTTCGGATAATAGCCTTCAATCAGAACAAGGGAGGCCTTTTTTGGTTACATCCTACGAAAAGAAAATAATGACATTAACCGAATATGTCAAACGATGAAATGATGTCACCAATTTTAGGTGAAAATATATACAGTCATGGACAAAACTTAAGGAAGTGCAACGTCTTAGATGTCGCCAGTCATCTGTGTTTTTGAAGAAGACAGAGGTGTTATATTCGCACTTAGTTATCTCGTGTGTCTTCAATAAATTTTACTGTAATATCTTTCAGAGTTATTGTCTGAGTCCCGATATACACGCTAAAAGGTACAACTTCCTTAAGTTTTGTCCATGAGTGTAGATGCATTAAAGCAATATAGGAATGCTATTTAAAACAATAGAAGATGGTAGGCTAAGGGTATTTTTAAAGGATATAATGAATGGTTAAGTTTCACTATGAAATCGTGGGCAAATCGGATTATATTTGGTAAAAGCAATGCTTAAATTTTAGTGGTTTTGATAAAAAATAAATAAAAACGTAATTATCTGCATCTAATCTACCGCTCATCATGGATTAAATCTAGGGTCAGATGGGCAAACTTTCCCAATTTAGAAAGTGACTTGCTTATGTCACTAGCTCCCTCAAATATTGAAACTTCCGCCTCCAGCATGTGCCTTTATTAAATCTTACCTAAGGTTTGGATACATAACAGTTTATGGGTGTGTGCCTCTATTTCCTTTGATATCATAAATAATGTAGAATTTTCTTTGTAGATATTGCTATAAATGTGATTAAAATTGATAATGATAATCACATATAAAAATGTATATAATATTATTGTTTTATTGTAAAGATAGAGGTTGCCTGGCCGGAATTCATCTTCTTATTCTTCTTTCTTATCTCAACTCAATCATATTAGGGTGTCAAGCTTGTAAAACTTGTGACTTTTGAAAAAGAGATTTGACAACCATCATGATTGGGTGATAGTCTGTGGATGAGAGGGTAACACGCTCGATTATCTACAGTCATGAACCGGGATTGAATCCCGCGTTAAAATTTGTTTAATATGTGAATAACCTTCACATATTATTCACTGTTTCAATTATCATGAACTAGGTTGCGTTTGCTGAGCGGTACCTATTAATGTGATTTTGAACCACGATTGGGTGAAGTAGAATGCGTCTGCCTTTGTCTTTAAGACTGAGAGCAATTCATAGTTCTTCAAATTAAAGCTACTTCTGCCAGTAAATATTTGCCAAATGTTTTAATTTTTGCTCATTTCTGACGACGACAAAATATTTTTGTCGAAACGTCGAGACAATAAAAAAAAAAGATTTACTGGCCAAAATATCTTTAATTTGAAGAAATATTGTTTTAGTTCAGATGGAAATTTGTCCTATGGCTGGTATGTCTCTTCAACCAGGTTCTTCCAAGATGGCTGATTCATGGCCATAGTCTGGTGGTAAGACATTGCCATGTTCTCTAGTTGGTTCATTCATTGAGGATCTTAAAGATAAAAATGATTTGAGTCAAAAAATGATACATCAAATAAGTTTATCTAAAAAAGGGCGTACCTGTACATATTTCAAATGTGTTGATATTTTTCTCTTTTCATCTAACTAAAACTTGCATATTATTCTTGTACATATTTCAAATTTCTTTCTTTCTTTCCTCTCTTTCAATGTTTAGTTTACCTTTGTAGTGCAAGTGTCCCTAGGGGGACATAACGCTCTAAGTCGAAATAAAATAAAGTAAGGAAAAAAAAAAACAATTTGTTATCCAAATATTTCTAGATATTGCTCCCTCTTTATTAATTCATTGCATAGTGTTATGGGTCGATGTTGCAAAAAGAACAGCCAAATAAGTGATTTTATAAATATATGATTATTATTAGATATAAGGATACATATGTTGACAAAAGAATAACAACCGCACACAGCAGTAGAACAAAGGCAGTCTTGAGGTATGTACAAGGAAGAAGACTGACGGTTGAGGTGGGCCGTTCCCATTGGTCAGTTATCTTCATGCAGCGCCTCCAAGCGGCGCCCGCGTCCACGCTTCTCTCATCACATAGTAAACTTAATTTTATATAATAAATAAATTAAGTTTAATATGAAATAAATTGATAAAGAAGGAGCGTATCTTGAAATATTTGTGTGTGGAGAAAAAAAATGTTTTTATTCTTTACAGATCAAAAGGTACGTCCTTTTAAAGATAAAAATGATGTTCGTTGGTTTTCCTTTACCTTCAATATCTACATGCTTGTTGACCTAAGAATAGATTCATCTGCCTTATAGAATCCGTTCCCAACTCTAAGAGAACAAGTGAATGTTTTCTTCAATTTTAAAACGACGATAGAAACTTATCCCATTTTATGAGATACACTCATGGACAAAGCATAAGAAAGTTGAAAATATTTAATATCACCCTTTGTCTGTTTTTTTTAAAGAAGAAAAAGGAAATTTTGTTCAAACTTGGTTATCTCGTGTGTCTTCAATAAAGGTCACTGTGTATCAAATATCATTCAGAGTTATTATCTGAATCCCGATATACATGCAAAAAGATACAACTTCCTTTTATCCATGAGTGTATTAAATATTCGAAATCTTATTAATTCTATGAAGAGAGATAGATTCAGAGAAAACCTCAGTCATAATAATTTATCTAAGTACATCTCTCTAGTGTATCGAATATAAGTCATTGATTTCTAAGGAGAAAAAAATCCATGTTTCAAAAAGAAATAGCACTAAGAACAGTTTATGGGGAAAAGAAGAATGCATAACTAGAAATTCCCATCATGAGATGATTATCAAAAGGAATTACTCTATTATCTGTGAGCCCGTGGGGCCAGGCGACTAAATAGGATTTATGTCCCACAGATTTATGATACTCTCTGTGATATGAGCCTATTTATTTGGAAACATTTCTCACCAAATATTTATTTCATTTACCCATTAGAAGAACCTATTTTTTCCAATCCCCAGAGTCACCCCTAGCTTTCAATTTCTGTTTTTTTTTTTTTTTAAAACCTTTCTAGGTTTATGTACATTTCATGTAAAAACAATATTTAAAAACAGAAGATAATTTTAACTATTTTTTAAAATTATCCCTAGTACACGTGGTATAGTCCATGATAATCATGGTGGATAGAAGTTGGCGACTACTTTTACTATAAGTACACCACATGTCTACACATGTGAACAGCAGATCGACTTTTGCACTTACAAGTGTGCCAGAGCCTCGTTTGATTACTTGCATTCGCTGGTATAGGGTTGGACTTTTGCAAGAATCGGGGGCCATTGAAGCATTTTTTTTTTTCAAATAGAAAAAAGTGTCGAATGCGGGATTCGATCCCGGGTCGTATCGGACGAAAACCAACGGTTTAGACCATCCTTCCACCGACTCCCCAATTTTAATTATAATAAATTTAACATATATATTTGGGGTATACTTATGTTTCATATTATATAAATCATCTGAATGATATCTCTACAGATATTATTGTGATGATTGAATCATAACTGCTATAAAATTCGTGTAAAATTCATTCGATGGAAGCATTTCAATTAACTTCCTTTTGCTTAAACTGTTATAAATGTACGTAGAAAGGCATCTCACTCTTTAATTATGCTTCAGAACGATGCCTTATGCTCATGACACAAGTAAAATACTGTAATTAGTACCTAGTAAAATACATAAATGATATAAATTTCGTGTAAAATTCATTCAACAGAAGCATTTTAATTGATTTCCTTTTGCTTAAACTATTATAAATGTACATAGAAAGGCATCTCACTCTTTAATTATGCATCAGAACGATACATTTTGTTCATGACCCTAGTAAAATACTGTAATTAGTACCTAGCTAAATACATAGATGATATACATTTTGTGTTAAATTCATTCAACAGAAGCATTTTAATTTATTTCCTTTTGCTTAAACTATTATAAATGTACGTAGAAAGGCATCTCAATCTTTAATTATACTTCAGAACAATGCATTCTGCTCATGACCCTAGTAAAATACTGTAATTAGTACCTAGTTAAATACATAAATGATATACATTTCGTGTAAAATGCATTCGACAGAAGCATTTTAATTGATTTCCTTTTGCTTATACTATTATAAGTGTACGTAGAAAGGCATCTCACTCTTTAATTATGAATCAGAACATTTTGTTCATGACCCTAGTAAAATACTGTAATTAGTACCTAGTAAAATACATAAATGATATAAATTTTGTGTTAAATTCATTCAACAGAAGCATTTTAATTGATTTCCTTTTGCTTATACTATTATAAATGTACGTAGAAAGGCATCTCACTCTTTAATTATGCTTCAGAACGATGCCTTATGCTCATGACACAAGTAAAATACTGTAATTAGAACCTAGTAAAATACATAAATGATATAAATATTGTGTTAAATTCATTCGACAGAAGTATTTTAATTGATTTCCTTTGTCTTATACTATTATAAATGTACGTAGAAAGGCATCTCACTCTTTAATTATGAATCAGAACGATGCCTTATGCTCATCACCATAGTAAAATACTTTACTAGTAGTGATAAAGAATGAGCTACAACACCAGTTTCAGAAAATTCAGACAAAAGCCAACCTGTATACCATGGTTTCAGACTTTGGCTCTCATCAGTACAGGAGCGGCTTCGATTTCATAACATCCAATGAGAGGGGTTATGAAATCGGTCGAATGGTGAAGCGACAAGTGAAGATTTCCAGGCTAGAATACAACATAAAGTTTCGAGAGGATTCATGTACCTAGACGATTAAAATAATTTTATTGACATCTTGTCAATACAGGCAAAAGTACACAGTCTGTACTATTTTAAAAATATGATTTATATGGATATTCGAAACTTTTATAGATGCGTTTGATTCTTTTGAAAATTAAAAAAAATTCTACTACCCTTACTGCAATGGAAAAATTAAAGGAAGGGCCTTCATTTCCATTGCAGTAAGGGCAGTAGATATTGTTTAATTTTCAAAAGAATCATACGCATCTATAATAGTTTCGAATATTCATAACAGATGGCGCGCTGATGCATCATAATATATATATATGCATGACATTATGTACAATGAATAAGGCACCTCTGCCAGCGCTGCTGAGTTTGGTGAAGAATCACCAGCGGGTCTCCAGCGACACCACGCGTGTAGCACACACACCATTCATGTACCTAGGGAGATTCCTTTAATTATGTATAATAACTATGCCTTATGCTCTCTCTTTCTCATGACCTTAGTAAAATCCTTTACTATTAGATGAAGAATGAGTCACAAAGCCAAGTTTTGACAAATTCAAACAAAATTCAAACCTGTATACCTTTATGAATGTAAAAGAATGAAACGGAAGAACATTTTGCCAGATGCATTTACTTGAAATTCTATGTATACACTTTTGCAAACATATATGTTTATAGAACGACATTTGAAAATTATCCCATGCGTGCTTCTTTCAAACGAAAAATCAAAATTTATTTTAAGGAGAAATAACGATTATTTCTAACCTTAGGGATGAGGTATGAAAGGATGAATTGTGTAGAGTAATGATAAACCGTAAGATAATTCGCATCCCTGGACACTTTATTTTTCCGTTTATCATTACACTTCACAATACATCCTTTCATACTTCATCCCTAAGGTTAGAAATAATCGTTATTTCTCCTTTAAATTTTTTTAGATTTTTCGTTCAAAAGACACACATGCGGGATAACTTTCAAATGTCGTTCTACAATCATAAGTCGCTTATATTGTATTATATATGTTTATGTCCATAGATCCATTAAATACCCCTAATATGCCTTCCATTAAGATTACATGCGAAAAATAAAAGAACAATCTATTACAATATAAAAAATCCGTATTATTAAAGTACATTTTGGGTCAATGCCTCTTTCTACAAAGGTCATTTTTATCAATATCTACATTCAAGTAAAGAAATAATATATAAATAATCTTTATTTACAAAGTAAAATCGGAATCAATTCTTTTCTACAATGATCAATTTTGTCAATGAGAATTAAAATAAAGAAATCCCAAATAAATAATATTTATTTACAGGCTAAATTTGGGGTAAATACTTTTCTACAAAGGTAATCTTTTTCAACATCTGCATTGAAGTAAAGAAATCATATATAAATAATATTTATTTATAGAGTAAAATTGGGGTGAATGCCTTTCTACAAAGGGGTCATCTTTAACAATATCGGCATTCAAGTAAAGAATTCATATATAAATATTCATTATTTACAGAATGAAATTGGTGTGAATGCCTTTCTACAAAGGTCATCTTTGTCAATGTGAACTCTCAAATAAAGAAATCATATATAAAGAAAAATTTATTTATTGGATAAAAAATTAGGGTGAATGCCATTCTACATAGGTAAAATATTTCAAAATGAATTCAAATAAAGAAATCCCATATAAATAACCTGTAATTACAAAGTAAAATGCTATTAAAACTTTGTTTGGCTTTAAGAAAAGCTGAATGCAATTGACTTAAAGTATCTAAGATGAATTGAAGAAAGCTTTACGTGGGTTCTATCTTCAATTTATTGCAACATTTGAGATGATTCTAAGTTGCCTCCCCCGCCATTAGTCCCCTGGACTTGAATGGACCTCGGGGACTTTTAGAAGAGATTAACAATGAAGACGCTATCCTCAAAATTTGGAGAGTTTTTCATACGCTTCAATAACCACCCTTCAAAAAAGAATTTAGACTTGAAAACATCAGAGAATTTTAAAACTTTATTTATATATAGTTTTTTTATACCTTTGTGTAAACTACATTTCAAAATGTTGCTCTTAAAAATTCTTTGACTAACTTAACTTCTATTATCGTTGAAAAAGTAATTTTAAAACTTTATCTATACAGGAATTTGTTTATTCTATCAATATCGTCAAATATTCTAAATATATGTGCTTGAATGTAAAGGTTTAACCAGCTTATATGGCAATTTCTTTCGTATACTCTAGGAACCTGGGATAATTTTATTATTTAAGGAAAAACAAATAAAAATTCAATGAAAAATGTAAATTAATAGTTTTTGACCAAGAAAAGAGAATGTAAAATGGCAGGATATTGTATATTAGATTGTTGTTTTTTGATGAATTTTTTTTAAAATGTTTTTTTTTTGTAAATTTAAAGTATTGGTAATTACTCTAATTAATTATACTATTTTTAAAGTTAAATAATTTCTCTCTTTGAATGATTAAAAAGAAGAATCTCCACGCATGTAATTTGTTTTCTGTTTTTAACCATATAGAAAATAATCTATGACCTTTGTAACATCAAAACTGACTTATATGAGCCAACCTCCGATGAGCAGCCACCTCCAGGTGAAACCTGTTGTATCCATGTTTATTAACGTTCTGTCTGGAACATCGATTGTATCTTTATAATAAACACTAGCCGAATGACCCGGGCAACGCCCGTGTTTTACCCGATTGTGTGAATGTTTTGATTCAAATACTATTTGTTACAATTATAAATTGGCGCCTTAATTAATTGCATATGTTAGTTAATAAATATAGCCTATGTGCTTTATCTGTCTATGTACTGTTGGCTTCCGTAGGCGTCTCTTACTGGGAAAAAGATAGAGAGGATTCCATTTGGTTATTATCTAATATATGCATTTATTTAGGGAGCGACCCGCTCCAACACAATAGTTACATAAATAGCGAGTGGGGGGGGGGGGGGGGGGGGGGGCAAAGGTGGCGTGACCGTAGCCAACCAATAGGAGGGCGCCATTCCAAAAAAAAAAAAAAAGCAAACGGTGACAGAGAGAGATGACTGATTAGGAGATGAGGAAAGACGCTCGTAACTGTATATAGAATTTACATTTACTGGAAATGTGTTTATTTTGATTAATATAATCAAATATTATTTCTACAGACCTTACTGCAATGATATAAGTTATTGAAAGAGAGGGCTTTGCTCATCAGTAGTGAACCCTCTCAGCGGCTTCGCCAAATTAATCTCTAGACCGTCTATAGATTAATTTAGTGAAAACGCTGAGAGGGTTCATTATTGATAAACCAAGCCCTCTCTTTCAATAACTTATATCATTGCAGTAAGGTCTGTAGAAATAATATTTGATGATTTTATAAATAAATATTGTTATAATAAATAACTGCGATATATTTTCTTCCATGAAATATCTCCATAAAACAAAGGGTTACTCCTATCTAGTCTCATCAATTCATTGGCTGATTTATTAAATCAATGTTATTTGGATTCATATTGTAATCCTGAAGATAGAGGTTAACTTGCATGCATTCATATTTCTTTTTAAAAATAGACACTTCGGCCAGTTAAAATTTCATTTTCTCAACGTTTCAACAAAATTCTTTTATCTTCGTCAATAATAAATAAATAATTTGGCAAGACGTTAATAATTGTTTTTCTATCGTAATATTACATTAGTTATATATGTGTGTTATGATGCATTAGCGACGCCATCTGTTATCAAAATTTGAAACTATTATAGACGCGTATGATTCTTTTCAAAAATAAACAATTTCTACCGTCCTTACTGCAATTGAAAAATTAAAGGGAGGGCCTGGCTCATCAGTGGTGAACCCTCCCAGTGGTTTCGCCATACCGCTGTTATATTGCATTTTTGATCTTCCTCTTATAGTGATACTGATGCTAGACTCTTGGAATGGGTATTTTATAATAACTATGGACATAAGCTTTGAGGACAGCAGAATTACATACATTTATAAATATATAAAATGCAATATAACAGCGGTATGGTAGATTAAACTGGCGAAACCACTGATGAGCCAGGCTCTCTCATTAATTTTTCCATTGCGGTAAGGACAGTAGAAATTGTTTATTTTTAAAAAGAATCATACGCGTCTGAAATAGTTTCAAATAAATATGTGTGTATATGAAAATTGATATCATTTTATTAAGCAATAACTTTAGGAAAAAAAAACAGATATAACGTTATAAAATACCCTTTAACAAACACTATGTAAATAAGGATTGTAATCTCAAAACCTTTGTTTTCTAAAAACAGTAATTGTAAATAGTTTTTTAAAATACAATATAACGCAGCTGATGATTGTAAAACGAAAATTAAAATTATACCGCGAATGTTTCTTTTAAAAATCGAAATTTATTTTCAAAGAGAAATAGCGACATTTCTAACTTTGAGGATGAGGTATGGAAAGGTGAAACATGAAGAGTAATGGAGAACGGAAAAATAAAAAGTGTCCAGGGGCGGGAATCGAACCCACACCCTTCTGCTTAATAGTTTTAGCAATGAAATCAACACAATCTTTGGTAGCTAGCGTTCTGTGCTCCAGGTACCTGGGTTATCTCTTTAATAAAACCAAGCAATATTTACATATTATGATGCATTAGTTCGCCATCTATTATGAAAATTCGAAACTATTATAGACACGTATGATTCTATTAAAAATTAAACAATTTCTACTGCCCTTACTTCAATGGAAATATACACTGTTGAGCCAGGGGCCCTCCCATTAATTTTTCTATTATAGTAAGGGCAGTAGAATTGTTTAATTTTAAAAGAATCATACGCGTTTATAATAGTTTCAAATATGTAAATAAAAATCAAATTTTTATAAAACGTCTTATATCATTAGAGAGTGTGTGTTCTTTATATCATAAAACATTTATAAGGATAAATATTTCTTGATTTTAAAAATGAGGTTGTTAAGCGAAATGGTCCTTCAAAGGTGATTTTGTTGTAGTAAATATGCAACTTTATCTCTTTCTATCCAAGTTTAGTTGATATTTATTCCTATAGATGGCGTTATAAACTCTTTTATGCTAATCTAAATGGCTATGGTTGGCCGCAGTCTTGCAGAAAATTGACTTAAACCCAGAGCAGCAGCTTTACACACCCAAGATAGTGGATATTGCTGCTGCTGTGATGGAGATGCATGGAGACATCTGAGACTCTTCTTTGGACACGACAACAAAAACAAAAACAACAATGGCTATGGTTAACCATTTTTCATCGTGAATCGTTCTGTTAAAATTTTTGTATCAAAAATTCTTTGATAGATAAAGATGACTAGCCATTAAAGAAAGAATGAAATAAAGAATTAGAGAAATAATAGATGATTAGAGAGCCATTGAACTTTCTACTTATTCCAGAATTTTCCTAAAATTTCTGGTAAAATGTTTGTATTAGATCATACTTGGGAAAGGGGGCTAGACTCTAACGGATATTGGCAAAACAACCTGTCAAGCAAAATCATTAAAAGAAATTAAGTTCATTAAGAATGCAAATTGTTTTCATTTAAGATTAAAAACGGTAATTATCCTGTAATTACTGTAAATTTGGGAACAACCTCTCTTCGGAAATGGTTTGGAAAGCTGGTTGTGGGAGAAAAAAAATGTAAAAATAATTTTTGTTGTTGTTAGGCCTCGGTGTATATTGACACCGTGTTTGCGTGTTTCGCTTCCATTACGAGAAGTTAGAATGGAAGTTTTTGTTGCCACACTTTGGTGAAAGGGAGAATCTATTTCCATATTTAAGAAGATTCAAAACCATCTTCTCGTCCTAGTTTTTCACATCCATATCTTAGAGAATAACTCTCGACTTTTATACGAACTTAGAATTACACGAGTATTTTTAAATATGCTCTGATCTATTGTCCCTTTAGATAAAATCCTGGATTGAGTACCTTTTAGGAACTTTAGTACTTTCTTTGGTACCTTATATAAGGTTTTCATTTCTATCCAATACATGCTTATTAATTTTATCATGAAATTTAAGCATGAAATTCGTGTTTTAATACTTTCATCTATTATAAATAGATAACGCGTTATTACCTTATATTAACAAATGCATTTGTTATTACAAAAAAATAACGTGGCATCTATATGCCTAGTGGACATGGCATCTACCCGGTAAGCGGAACATTGTTGGTTCGTTTCCCATCCCTGGACACTTTTATTTTTCCGTTCATCATTACTCTTCATAATTCACCCTTTCATACTTCATCCAAAAAGGTTAGAAATAGTCAATATTTCACCTTGAAATAAATTTTGATTTTTCGTTGAAAAGAAACTCATGCGGTGTAACTTCAAGTGTCGTTTTACATCTATATATAACAAATGAAAACATTAAGACGCGAATGTTTCTTTTCACAAATAAAATCAAACTTCTACTGTCCTTACTACGATTTAAAAATATTGAAAGGGCTTGGATCATCAGTGGTGAATCCTCCTATCGGTTTCGCCAATTTAATCTACCAGACCGCTTCTTTAGAGCTCTAATACTGTATTGGATCATTCTGATTTTATATGTTACATTAAATGGTGGAATCTTAGATAATGGTATTCAAGCTAACTATGGACATAATGTTATGAATACATTAGTTATAACGAATTCGTAGTTTAAATGAGAAATATCGATTAAGAGGTTCACCAATAATGAGTCAAGCATTCCCAAATATTTTTCAATTTATCAATTGTAGAAAATGTCCTATAGGATTAATAGAAATAATACTAAATAATATATACACACACTCATAGACAAAACTTAAGAAAGTTGTACTTTTTAGGATGTATATTGGAATTCAGACAATAACACTGGAATATACATCATAGACAAAACTTAAGGAAGTTGTACTTTTTAGGATGTATATTGGAATTCAGACAATAACACTGGAATATACACTCATAGACAAAACTTAAGGAAGTTATACCTTTTAGCATGTATATTGGAATTCGGACAATAACACTGGCAGATATTTGATACATAGTGACCTTTATTGAAGACACACGAGATAACCAAAGTAGGAACAAAAGTTAAGGAAATTATACCTTTTAGCATGTATATTGGAATTCAGACAATAACACTGGAAGATATTTGATGCATAGTGACCTTTATTGAAGACATACGAGATAACCAAAGTGTGAACAAAACTTAAGGAAGTTGTACCTTTTAGCATGTATATTGGAATTCAGACAATAACTATGTAAGATATTTGTTGCACAGTGACCTTTATTGAAGACACACGAGATAACCAAAGTGTGAACAAAATTGACTTTGTATCCTTAAAGAACAAAAACATCAAAAAAAAAAAACAGACAAATGGTGCTTTAAAGATTCTCTACTTCCTTAAGTTTTGTCCATGAGTTTATTATTAATTTATAGATATTACAAATTCTATTATTGGGTATGTAAGCTATTTAAAAAAAAAGCATACATATTTATAAAACGACATTCGAAAAAATATCCCGCATGTTTTCTTTTCAACGAAAAATCAAAATTTATTTTAAGGAGAAATAACGATTATTTCTAATCTTAAGGATGAGAGGCATGAAAGGATGAATTGTGAAGAGTAATGATAAACGGAGCAATATCCCTGGAAACTTTTATTTTTCCGTTTATCATTACCCTTCACAATTCATCCTTTCATACCTCATCTCTAAGGTTAGAAATAATCGTTATTTCTCCTTAAAATAAAATTTGATTTTTCGCTGAAAAGAAACTCATGCGGGATAATTTTCGCATATCGTTTTACAATAACAAGCCGCATTATATTATATTGTATTATACATATTTATCTTTATTTTTAAATAAAACCGTTTACTCTAATGTTCTTAATACCATCATAAAATAATGGGAGGACCTGACTCATTAGAGGTAAATACCCTCCCAATAATATTTTCATTAAACAAGTAAGTTACAAAAAGGTATATAAGACCCCGCAAATATTTTTATTAATTGTATAAACTAGCTATCGGACAAGCTCTTTCTCAGCAAACTAAAACATCAAAAAAGGTAATGGAGAGAGATTAGGGAACTAAATCAACTTCCCATAACAAATATGCAACATCTGGTCTACACTAAGGACATACACCAAAGATTCAACAAATTCTGCAGAATGTACTTAACTAAATAACTGACTACTAATGTAATCAATTTGCATACTGATATGTAAATATGTATATATCCCTTTGAACTACTTTTTCATTTTTCATTCAAATGTATATATTTCACACGTAAATATCCGATTTGTGGATATAGCGTGTATTCTGCAATTGTTAAATAAAATAAAATATAGAATTTTAAAGATATATCTATGCCAATATAGGATATATGTATATATGAATTCACGTAATCATAGTTTTTTCTTCAAAAATATTTACTTCTGTAAATTCTAAACTTCATATATCCTATATTTGAATAGATATATTTTTTAAATGCTATATAATCTCTCTCCATTATCTTTTTTTTATGTTTTAGCTTGCTGAGAAAGAGCTTTCTCGAAAGATACTTTAAACAATTAATAAAAGAAATACGGGGTCTTATATCTTTTTGTAATTTATCGAAATTCGCGAACCTGTGATAATGAAACAAAGTAAGTAGAGTTGAAAATCGTTTTATATATAAAAGAGAAAAAACATACAATAAATAGTTTAAATTTAACAATACGAAATCAAACTAGCTGATATTATCAATTCTAAATTTAGCAACAGCTCTGTTAATGAGAACAAATGCATTAAACAATAGTGTATTTACACAATAGAATTCAAGTTCCTTCAAACAATTCCGTGATGTCTGAGGAAGCACGAGTAGCTATCAAATGTCATTAGAAACACACTGAGCCTTTCCACAAAAGAAAGTTAGAAGGGAATCGAATTACCTTACAAGAGGACTTACTTAGTGAGATCTAAAGAAGCTTCAGGGATTTGCATAATGCCATTCGAACCCCACAAAACAAACACACAGTTCCGCTAATTGTCAGTTTATTTACTTGTTTCTCACTCAGCTTGGTATATGTGGAGTGTGGAGAGACACCATCGATAGATTATATAGACTCATAGACAAAACTTAAAGGAAGTTGTATTATTTAGCATGTATATCGGGATTCAGACAATAACTCTGAAAGATATTACAGTGACCTTTATTCAAGACACACGAGATACATTCACGGACAAAAGTTAAGGAAGTTGTATCTTTTAGCATGTATATCGGGATTCAGACAATAACTCTGAAAGATATTATAATCACGTTTATTGAAGACACGAGATATATTCATGGACAGAACTTAAGGAAATTGCATCTTTTAGCATGTATATCTGGATTCTGACAATAACTATGAAAGATATTACAGTGACCTTTATTGAAGAAACACTATATACACTCATGGACAAAAGTTAAGGAAGTTGTATCTTTTAGCATGTATATCGGCATTCAGACAATAACTTTGAAAGATATTACAGTGACCTTTGTTGAAGACACACGAGATACATTCATGGACAAAACTTAAGGAAGTTGTGCCTCTTAGCATGTGTATCGGGATTCAGACAATAACTCTGAAATAGGGGGTCGGTGGAAGGATGGTCTAAACCGTTGGTTCGATTCCTGCATTGGGCACTTGTTTCTGAATCAAAATAAAATGCTCCAATGGCCCCCGATTCTTGCAAAGGTTCAAACCCTGCTAGTGCAAGTAACCAAACGGGACTTTGGCACATTTGTAAGTGCAAAGTAGAATTGCTTTTCACATGTGTAGACATGTGGTGCACTTACAGTAAAAGCAGTCGCCTACTTCTATCCAACGTGATTATCATGACCCGTACCACGTGTACTAGGGATAATAAAAAAATTATCTGAAATATATTATTAGTATTCAAGAGAGAGACACACGAGATAACCAAGTTTGAACAAAATTGACTTTGTCTTCTTTAAAAAAAAAGAAGCCGACTAGTAACATCAAATCCTTAAGTTTTGTCCATGAATGTATATACAGGGTGATCCAAAAGTCCCGCACTATTTTAAAAATTAATAACTCCGCGAATATTTGTGCTAGAGCAATGAGGTAAACACCATTGTATTCAGGATGCAATGGGATTTTTTATGGCAAATAATGAAAAATTCGAAATTGATTTTAGTTACAATTTTATTCGCCAGATGGCGCTCTACCAGATTCAGAGATTCAGCGGCCAAATTGTTTGATAAATTGAAAAATATAACTGATCGACACGTATTTTTCCTTTTTGAATACCAGGAAAGAACCCTAATAATATCAAATAACAAATTAATAAAACACCACTTCGCCAAAAGTATGAAGAATTGGTTAACGATTTTCAAATACAATCAGAGATATGTAAAATAGGTAAATGCAAATTAAAACATGTAGCAAAAATATTTATATATTATATGGGGTTTTGTGAAATAGATTGAATGTTTGAAAAACACTGCTGATATCAATACACGAATTTTTGAAATGTTAATATAGTGCCAAAAATTATGATGGCACTATTAATAGGATTTCTTGCTATAAGAAATGTGTAGTTTCTTGACTGATTGGCGACCCTTGACTATTTAACTGGATATTTGTCATGATCCAACAAATGAAATATAGAGGGGAGTGACAAAATATATTTGACGTACTTTATTCCAAATATCCTATGGGCTTGTCAAATGTTATCATTGTTTATTATACTGTACACAATTTTAAAAAATGTGTCCTCTCAAATAAAAATAATTTTTAAATCGACCTTTTGCGTTGGAAAACGTGGTAGTAAAATAATTTTGTATTATTTTTTTCACAAAATTTCTAAAGTTATTGGTGTACAGAAATATTCCTTATGCTATTTCTTCTAATGAGCGAAAAGCGAAAAACTAAACATAAGGGGAAAAATTGTGTGTACCAGTGTTATTCGAGAAGTTATAACACTCTGGTTTGCACGACATAATATGTGAGCAAATGACAAACAAAATATTACTGGTCACAGAAAAAAAAGAGTGAAGATGTGAGGACAGCATTTATTATCCCCATTTCCCAACACAAAGAGCTGCAAAATATTGGTAGATTATATAATACATGGCGGCTTATATAACACATGAGGTAACTGCCTTCTCTCTTGTATTAGGTCACAATCCTTGCTCAATGTGGCACCCTTCATTCTCAATCACCGCCTGCAGACGATAAATGACAGAATGGACAGCATTAAATAACATCTGTTGAAATTGATAAAACGTGCCATCTGATAGAAGCCTTCAACGTGGCCAATGTGGTAGGCCAGCATCAATAAACACACGATTTAATGTACCCCCATAAACAAAAATCGCAAGGCGTTAAGTCTGGTGATCTTGGAGGCCACTGGTAAATAAAGTGGCGACTTATCACACGATTTTCACCGAACGTATCCTTCAGCAATTGTTTGGCACCTCGGGAGATATGAGGAGGTTTCATGAATGTTATTTCGCTTAGTGCTTTTGCCCTGCAATATGGGAATACCCTTTTCTCTCAAAAGTTGAACATAACGTTCACCAGTTACAAAAACGGTTTTAAAAGTTCTTCCATTGATTTTTCAAAGAAAAATGGCCCAATAATAAAAGAAGTGAACCCACACAAAACTGTAACTCTAGGCTGGTAAAGTGGCATTTCTGTAAAAATCCTAGGGTTTTCTGTTGCCCAAAAGCGGCTGTTTTGAATGTTAAATTCTCCGTTTAGAGAAAAGTGAGCATCATTGGTCCACAGAACATTCGACAGCCAGTTTTCATCAATATCAATTTGCCGGAAAACCCATGCAGCGAATTCTTGACGCATCTCAAAATCGCCAACATTCAGCTCGTGAAATCTTTGAATTTTGTATGGGTACGCACAATAGAGACATTAAGTGAAGCGTCTTCGGATATCACAATCATACTCGGCGAATTTAACGCCAAAAGTTCAATTTGGGGATCACCTGTCCAGGATAACAAAAGTCAGCAGGTTGAGGACATGCTAACCGACCTCGACCTTACACCGTTAAATAACGGAGAGAACAGCTATCTATCTAAGTCCACAGGCACAGAATCCGCAATAGACATCACAGCGATAAATTACAACATCGCACCCACAACACAAACATATGGTTGACATAATTGCTGAATATCTTTCAAGCACTTCCATATTCAACTATACGAATGAAGACAGAACTTTAAAAATAATATAAACCAGTTAGTTAAACAAGCAAGAAACTTCCATCAACAAGATATTTTCTTGAGAGACTTTACACTGAATGAGCTAAACTTATCAATAAAAAAAATCCAAGAGGTCACCAAGAGATAATCTAATCTTTGGTCAAATGATTAAACACTTTGAAGACAAATCTAATAATCAACTCCTACGAATACTGAACATTTCATGGCAAACTGGTAAACTACCAAAGAATTGGAAGATATCAATTATAGGGCCAATACTGAAGCCAAACAAAGATGCCAAGGAATACAAGAACTATCGGCCAATTTCTCTCACCAGCATACTTTGTAAAATACCAGAACGAATTATCCACCCTAGGCTCATAGTCTGGCTCACTAAAAATAATAATATAAACCTCTACCAAACTGCCTATAGATCCCAGCACTGTACGACTGATCAACAGTTCTACTTCTGTCAATCAATAATAGATTCTTTCCAGGAAAAACCGCCAAAGAAGACCACGGCTATATTCCTTGATATGACCTCAGCTTTTGATCGAGTGTGGAGGGAGAAATTACGTGAAAGGCTGCACAATATCGGAGTAAGAAGAAAACCTTAATCTGGATTTCAGACTTCTTAAGGGGAAGAAGGTTAAAGGTTCGGGTCAATGGAGAATTTTCCAAGGAAGGAAGAACATGGGCTGGTGTAACTCAGGAATCTGTGCTCAGTCCTCTACTCTATCTGCTATATATTAACGACATCCATCCTTACCTCACTGAAGACACAAAGGTTGACTCTTATGCAGATGATATAGCCATATGGCACACAAGTAGCAGCATAGAAAAATCATAAAAAATACTGAACACATCAATGAGAGGACTGGAGAAGTGGGCAATGGAACTCCAAATGACCATAAACCCAATAAAACCAAACCTATGCGTCTTCTCCACTGACAGAGAAAAAAGGCTTAAATATAACCCAAAAATGAGCATAAACAACCAATTAATTGATAAAATAGAAATCCAAAATACCTAGGTGTGATACTGCAGTCCTAGATCTTTCCAGTTGGTCTCGAGGACCACGCCATCACCATCTCCTAAGCGGCGAAGTACGCGATCTACGTATTCATCGTAGATCGCAAAATGCGTGGTATCGCTGGAGACCCACTGGCGATTCTCCACCAAACTCTGCAGCGCTGGCAGAGGCGCCATATTCATTGTACATAGTGAATATAATGCATATTATATTTTTTTTAATAGTGCGGACTGTGCATGTATTGACAAGATGTCAACAAAATTATTTTAATTATTATTGATGAGGAATTGGAATTTTCAGAACACTTAATTAGCACCTCAAATAGAGCTATCAGAAAACTAAACATTCTGAGAAGGCTATGTGGAACAAATTGGGGAGCAAAACCCAGAATTCTCAGAACAACATATACCACCTTATTAAGGCCGATAATGGAATATGCAACACCCGTCTGGGCTCCCTCAAGCTCATCACTAAAAGTAAGACTAGACAGTGTTCAAGCAAAAGCGGCCAAAATAATCACTGGTGCTGTTTCATCCACCAACAATGAGAATATCCAGAGAGAATGTGTTCTAGACCTACTCGCTCGAAAGCAGAAGACAAAATAAAAACAACTTGGATCGGCACTTCGGAAACGAGGAACCAGAGGACGAGATCTCTCTGACCACTTTTGGTTTGTTGGATCCGCCCTTTTCTGAGAATGAGGTGAAACTGACGGCTTTCAAGTTCGGGAAAAGGAAATCTCCTGGTCCCGAAGGGATCGATAACACGGTCGTGAAAGCCCTGGTAAGGATGCACCCATCGCTTCTTTCCAGGTTATTCAATAGGTGTCTGGACACTGGTACATTTCCTGAGGCATGGAAGGTTGCCCGAGTAGTGCTTCTCGAAAAGTCTGGTAGAAAGGGTAATTCTCCTAATGATTATCGTCCGCTTTCTTTACTAGTGTGTCTAGGTATGGTCCTGGATAGCCTACTAGCTCAGCGACTGAAGCACTGGCTAGAGAGTAATGAGCTCCTTTCCTCTTTCCAACATGGTTTTAGGGAAGGGAAGTCCACAACCACAACTCTGAACGAGGTGTTAGAGGGGGTTGAGATGGGCTTAAATAAGGGTGCTTGGGTTCTTTTCGGGGCCCTGGACATTGATGGCGTGTTCAACTCCATGAGCTGGAACAAGCTGATGAGAAATTTGATGGACATGGGTGGTCCTGATAATTTGTGCAGCTTGGTTCGTGACTTCCTGAGGGATAGACGGATTAGCCTCAGTTTTGGTGGGCGGAAGTTGGAAAGAAACTGTGCTAGGGGTTGCCCCCAGGGCTCTTGCTGCGGACCTATTTTGTGGAATATCCTGGTAAACACCGTTTACCAGGAGGAGCTCCCTGAGGGAGCCAGGCTGGTTCTCTATGCTGACGACCAGTTCCTCATCATTGAGGCTGCTTCGAGAGCGAAGGCTGAGAAGTGTGTTGAAACCTCTCTCCAAATTCTCTCGATCTGGGCATATGACTCTGGCCTTAAGTTCAATGTCTCCAAAACTAAAGCCCTCAGCTTTAAGCCTAGAGACATAAGAACTAAAAGGAAAGGGATCAAATGGAAACACAAGCCGGCTATCCGGATGGAAGGACGGAGGGTAGCGTTGGTCAATAGGATGACCATCCTGGGGGTGGTCATTGATGACAAGATGGGTTGGCAATACTAGGCGGAGGAGATGGTGGCGAGAGGCAGGGAGGCGTTGTGCAGGCCTGTCCTGGTTGGCTCTCAACAGGGGGGAGGGGGGGGAGAAGGAGGGTACTATTTTTAGGAACCTCTGCCTCTCCTGTGTCGAGCCAATCTTGCTATATGCTTCCGGGGCTTGGTGGCGCCGAAACAGGGATCAGAAGGTGGCAACAACTCTAGAGAGAGTGCAGAGGACAGCGTAACTCAGAATCACAGGGGGATATCGCACTACCAGCAGTGAGGCCTTTTTGGTCCTCGCTGGGCTTATTCCCCTGGGATTCAAACTAGAGGAGGAGACCATCAGACAAAAGATCTGGGAGAACAGGGAAGATGCCCTGGGACTTGAAGCGTGGGCCCTGGAATCGAAGAGGGACCCAAGGAAGCCTCCGCAGTGGTTGCCAAAGTGGAATTGGAGTCCTGGAGGGCCGACGGGGATTGGCACGAAGGTTTTCACTGATGGTAGTAAGTCTGGAACCAATACTGGAGCTGCGGTAGTGATATTCACTAATGGAGAGCTGATCTTCCAAGAAAGTTTAACACTCAGAGTGGACGAATTGGTCTTTTCAGCCGAGCTGGTTGCGATCAGGGTAGCCCTCAGAGTGTGTGCCGAGAAGAACTTCAGCCCGGACTGCCTCTATTCAGATTGTATGTCGGCCCTCGTCGCCATCAATCTGGGGAAAGGGCAACTCGCGCATCAAATAATCCAGGAGCTGGAGATGATGACGCGGGCTCCGGAGCTCCCTTGGTTTAGGAGACACAGCCTCATCGAAGATAATGAGTTCGCAGACAGGATCGCTAAGGCAGGATGCTTTAGAGGTAGATCACTGAGGACCCCAGTGACCAAGAAAGAAGTTTATAGGAGGATTAGGGGGCACGTCCAGGACTTATGGTTGGACAGATGGAGGAACAGTGTGAAGGGGAGAGAGGTATTCAAATAGGTAACAACACCCAAGTACCTCTGTAAAGTAATGTCCCACAAACTCATTAGGGTAGTTCGGGACATGGGCTCTTCCCCAAGTCTCCACAGATTTAAAATTAAGAGAAACCCTGATTGCGTCTATGGGGAAAGGGATGTGAATGCACGCCACTACGTCTTGGATTGTCCAAGGGTAGTGGGTGTGCAGGAAGAGAGAAGGAGGGCGAGGGGCGCGATCGAGAGTAAGCTGCTGAGAAATCACAGCAAGCTTCTTGAGAAAGCCCACGACGTGGCAGCTGAGCTTTTCCTCAGTTGTGAGTGAACAGAGTCGACCGGGGGTTGCCTCCCCGCGGTCCCTGCTAGACACAGTAGATAGTTTCCTATTTTGCTGTGATTAAAGGCCAACCGGTATAGAAATCCTTCCAGACACGTTGTCTGGGAGGTGGTGTTTCCAGGTACAATGTCCAAGCACTAGCTTGGATACCTTTACTTGGCTTATGAGTTGAACAGAATAGCAGAGAAGGGCATGCTTCGCATGCCGGCTTGTGGACCGAAAGGTCTGGGTGGCCATCTGCTTCTAGGGTGTACCAGCTGTGCTTAGGTGGGATCCTCCAGTTCTTGTTTATTTTGGCTACTGTTTCTATTTCTTTAAAAGTAATTTTATTTTTCTGTGGCAAGGGTTCTTTTGTGCCTTTTTTCGCTAGCACATCAGCAGCTTCTTTGCCTTCAATTCCAACATGTGAGGGTATCCATTGAAGGTGAATTTTTGAGGTTTTTGAGAGTTTTTGGAGATAGCCAATTATGTTCCTGCTTACTTTGTCTCTAAGTTCCCCTGTGTGACTCAAGTGTTGTATGGCACTTCTACTATCAGTAAGAATCCAGATATCTTGATAATTAGTATTTCTGATGGATTTTAAGGCTTCATAGATGGCTATATGTTCTGATCTGACGACTGAGCAAAAATCTGGGTTTCTTCTGTTCATTTTCTCAATGCCATTTGTTTTTTTGATGAGACAGCCACTGCCAGTGTGTCCTAGCTCGTCTCTGCTACCATCGGTATAAATAGTTATTGTATTTTTAGGAATGTTATTAATTATTTCTAATGATAATTGTTTTAAGTATTCTGGATTTTGGCATTGTTTGTTGGTGGGTTAATTTAAAGAGGCATTAAAAATAACATTTTGTAGTGGTTCTCAAGGAGAATTTTTTCTGCTAAATAAATTTTTTCTACTTTATATTTAAAAAATCCATTTCTTTTGGCCAGGTGGAGAGGGCCTTCTTTTTTGAGTCTTATATTGGGTTCCCAATTAAGTATGTAATTGAAAGTGCTGTGTTTGTTTTCATAACTCTTGATTTTGTTTATATATTTTGGCAGATTGTAGCTTATTCTATCCTTTAAGGGCATAATGTCTGCCTCGTAAAGTACAATATTATCAGGGCAGGTATTTCGAAGACCTGTAATAATTCTAGTTGCATTTAGTTGTATCCTTTCCAGTGTTTTTAGATTTGTTTCAGATGCTGTACCATAGATTTGATATCCATATTCCAAGATAGGTCTCATTAGAGTGTTGCTTCAGCTCCCCACTCTTCCTGAAATATATTTCAAGATTTTAGTCAGTCTCTTCCTTTTCTAACAACTCCTTCAATATGTTTACTGGAGTTAATTTCTGGATCCAGGGTGTAGCCGAGATATTTAGGATGTTTATTATATTGCAATTGTTGTTCTTTCAGAATAATATTTGGTCTTATTTTGTATAGTTTCTTATCGGTAGTAAAAAGACAGGTTTCAGATTTTTGGGGGTTAAATTCTAATTTATGTTTATTAGCAAATTTTCTAGGTGGAGAAGAGTCTTGTTCAAATCTCTTTCAGCTTTTTTCCAGTTAGTGTTGCTGCTCCATAGAATAATGTCATCTGCGAAAAGTCCAATATTGGTTTTATGTGAAAAATTTTCTTCTATGCCTGCAATAAATAGGGTGAAGAGAGTTGGGCTAAGGACTGATCCTTGTGGTAATCCTTGGTACAATTTGAAGGTTTTAGATAGAGTGCCATTATATTTGACCCTGATGTATATATTTTTAAGGGAATCATTTATCCAAGTTATAGCTTTTCCATCAATTTTGAAATGTTTGTATAATTTTGTAATTAACTTGTTTTTCCATACCTTATGGTGTGGCTATGGTGTGGCTAGTTGTTTTTTTTGTTTTGTGCATCTTTTACCTTTTGTGTGAAAAATAAGAGTTGGTCTATTGTCCCATGCCCTTTCCTAAATCCATATTGTTCTTCTGGTAAGAGATTTCTTGTGTCGAGGTGGTAGGTGAGTCGTCTGAGTATAATTTTTTTCCATTAATTTGCAGCAAATATTTGTGAGGGAGATAGGTCGGTAGTTTTTTGGGTCATCAGCAGAGTTGTGAAGTTTTTTAATGGGAATTATTGTTGCATTTTTACAGTCTTGAGGCAATTTTCCAGTTTTCCAGGTGTTATTGAAAATATTAAGAAGTCTTTCTTTGCCAATTTTGCCCAAGTTTGATATCATTCGGCCATGGATTCCATCTGGTCCAGGAATCTTGTTTAGGTCAGTGTTTTCTAATGCATAAGCTAGCTCTTTCATATTGATTTTTTTCATGGAAAATATTATGAGTGCTGGTGACATTTTTACAGTCATGAATAATCTTTCGGGTCTTTTTTCAACCTTGATTTTACTACTTATTTGATATGAATTACCTAAAGGATTGGCAGCAATTTTGTCATTAGTTGCTGGTGTACCATCTGTATTCTTAATCATATTTGCGTTTTCAGTTTGTGGCTGGACTCTGTCAATTTGTTTTGCCAAATTCCAAAGTTTTGTATTTGGGTTTCTTGGGTTCAGGTTTTCACAGGTTTGTTTCCATTTTTCCCTTTTCACATTTACGTATAATCTTTTTATTTTTGCAATCACAATGTTCAGTTCAGTTATACAATTTGTTTGGTTTTGGGTGCACTTTTTTGTAGTTCATTTCTTTTAGTTATAAGTGTTTGAATATTTTTTGCCTTGTGTGTAAAATTTGGAAATTATTTCTTAATATTACCTCTTGGTATTGAAACTTTGGCTGCTTTAATAATGGTATTTTCGAAAGATATCATATTAGCCTTTTTGAAGTTCCAGAATTTTTCTTAATTGAGCTAGTTTTGGTCTTGGTGCTAATTTCTATCAAATTGGGAAAATGATCACTTCCAAAACTTTTTAATATTTGCTATTTGCATTTGTGGAAAATGTCAGGATAGTAAAAACTTATATCAAGGGCTTATGCAGTATTATAGCTTGTAGGAATGATGGGTAGGATACCCATCATTTAAGCACATGAGAAGGCATTGTCGTCAAATATGTTTGATAGTATTTTGACTCTTGGGTTTGACGTAGAACATGCCCATAGTTGATGTTTGCCATTAAGGTCACCTACAATAATAGTGTTGTCTGTAAGAAATTGAGCCATTGTTCCATCGTCAATAAATGTATTGTTTGGAGGGTGATACATATTGTATATGTTGATGGCTTTGTTCTGATTGAGGTAGACTTTGATACCTTGGGCTTCGAGGTCTAATGTGTTTAGAATATTAATGGCTATGTCCTCATAGTACAAATTCTTGATTAAAAATGCTAGGCCACGCCCTTTAACAGCATATACAGATGGATCTTCAGACCTTACCCTGAGTAATGGAGAGGCCGGAATTAACATAATACTGCAAGATGGAACGCACATCAAAATCAAAGAAGGAGCAAGACAGATTTCGTCAAACTTCACTTGTGATTGACAGCTATCTCGAAATCCCTTGATGTATGCCTTAACCAACCATCCCTGCATCAAGCAGAAGGAATTTTAATATACAGCGACTCCATATCCGCTCTAGAAGCAATTCAGAAGGGCAATACTAAAATCACACAGAAAATACACTCGTTACTTACCCAACTGGAACCATTGGAGAATAACTGCATTCTACAATAGATCCCTGCCCATGCTGGGATCGGGGGTAATGAAATGGCATTCGAATTGGCAAAGGAAGCCAGAAAGTTGAGCCAAAGGAAAGAACAAATGTCATTATTTGACGCTGATTCTTTGTCAAAATATAAGATAATTAAACAAAAAAAATAAGAAAAGATCAAAATGCGAAATAAACTCAGAGAGAAAAATGTCAAAAACTATAACAAGACTCAGAACAAAACACTATAAAGGAATGACAATACATACAGATGGAACATGAACCTATGGGACATGCAACAACTGTCCTGGTGTGGAACTAACACCTACCCACATATTCTCATGCCCAGCAATGGCCGCAGCCTTGCAGAAATTTGACATAGATCCAGAGCAGCAGCTTTACACACCCAAGATAGTGGACATTGCTGCTGCTGTGATGGAGATGCATGGATACATTTAAGGCTCTTTATTGGACACGACAACAACAACGGCATTCCAGAGTAAAATAAATTATCAGAGATAGATACATATTTTTCAAATGAATTAAAATAAATATAATCGATACTGAGTGAGAGTTGAATTAAAAATATTATAAATTTATTATCTTCGGAAACAAACCGTATCTAAAATATCAATTTTCTTTTTGCTACATGTTTTAATTTGCATTTACCTATTTTACATATCTCTGATTGTATTTGAAAATCGTTAACCAATTCTTCATACTTTAGGCGAAGTGGTGCTTTATTAATTTGTTATTTTATATTATAAGGGTTCTTTCCTGGTATTCAAAAAAGAAAAATACGTGTCGATCAGTTATATTTTTCAATTTATCAAACAATTTGGCCGCTGAATCTCTGATTCTGGTAGAGCGCCATCTGGCGAATAAAATTGTAACTAAAATCAATTTCGAATTTTTCATTATTTGCCATAAAAAATCCCATTGCATCCTGAATACAATGGTGTTTACCGCATTGCTCTAGCGCAAATATTCGCGGAGTTATTAATTTTTAAAGTTGTGCGGGAATTTTGGATCACCCTGTATATATATAATTAAAATTTATTTCTACAGTCCTTATCCTGCAATGAATTGATATTGAAATAAATGAATAAAAATAGTTAAAACCGCTGGGAGGGTTTATCACTGATGAGCAATATTCCCTTCCTATTTCAATTTTTTTTAATCATTACGAGATAAGGAGTGTAAAAATAATTCATAATTATATATATATTTGAGGAAAAATACTATTAAAAATGTTTATGATTTTCAGATATGTCTATTTATAATCATGTTAACCTTTTTTTTTGCTTATCCCTAGTGGTACAGGCCATGATAATCATGGTGGGTAGAGTAGGCGACTGCTTTTACTGTAAGTGCACCACATGTCTACACATGTGAAAAGTAGTTCGACTTTTGCACTTACAAATGTGCCAGAGCCCCGTTTAGTTACTTGCACTAGCGGGTGGGGTTGGACTTTTGCAAGAATCGGGGGTAACTAGAGCATTTTTTTCAAATCAGAAAAAAGTGCCCAATGCGGGAAACGAACCCGGGTCTTAGCGGTCGAAAACCAACGATTTATATCATCCTTCCACCGACCCCCATGTTAACCTTTAAATATCACATACAGCCACACATAGTTACATATTCCTCATATTTGCATACCCTCCAACTTAATGCATTTTCGAGAAGAAACAAGTGACCCGAGTGATGATTGACTTGCAAATTTGGATTTGAAATTCTGACGAAATTTAATAGCACTAGACGACAGGAAGTTTCTATCTAGAAGGTTTTATCAGGAAATATGTAATTGTGTGGAAATCAACAATTTGATTTGCATACACGAGGATAATTGAATCAGCATTTGTTTTCATATTTTATTTCTGTTTATATATTGACATACATTTTAGAAATATATCCGCATTGCCTATATTCCAATATTAGTCTATTATTTCCACCTTGGGACACATTGCCTACATATTATTTTTAAACAATTAGGCAGCCTACTTTAGCTATATAGGCATCAAATTTTGGTTGATTTATTATTGCTTCATTCAAATAAACATCATTTTCAAATCAACAACGTTTCATCCACTTAGAGTGACACATCCTAAATAGATTTGTAGGATGGTTGCGTGATGTGTTGGTGTGGCTTGTGGAAAGGCCGCTGATAAAATTATAATTAAAATTAATTTATTTAAAGCCAGAAATATATAAAGAGAAAATAAGTAACGGCCGTTGGATCAAGCCTTCTTGTTTACCGCGCGAGTGGCCAGAGTCTCGGATGTTCGCGCATGCGTAGTCAGGTTGACGCTCGCGGTTGCCGAGGCCGTCACACTGCCCGTGTGTAGTGGAGCTTTGTCCCAGTTCGTGCTCGCTGAAGCAAAGTGTGGTCGCCATAGATTCTTCAAGTCTAACACTTCCTAGACATCGAGGGTTGTGTTAGATTTTATGGAGACATCTCGTCACTTGATAATTCTTGATTGTTGGAAACTTATACTTTAGCAGAATACAAATATACATTTAAAATAAAGAGAGCAGAGCACCCTCTAATTGAACAAAAATAAACTAAACGTTGATTTAAGCGAGTCCCAGGACTTCTCCAAAGTCCACCTTTTCGGGTGATGCCCCATCTAAAATGAGATAACCATGTTCCATGCGTGTGGTCTTCATTTATCTTCAGGCTAGTGCGCTCCCACTTCTGGCCCCATGACTGCATGCTGGATGAGAAGCCTACTGTGACGATATCGGTTCCACACATTACAACATATATGTTTACTCCGCAACTTTATATCCATAATTATCTTTTTATATTTAATCAAACTATCTATAATAATTTAAGGGGGGTCGGTGGAAGGATGGTTTAAACCGTTTGGTTTCGACCACTACAACCCGGGTTCGATTCCCTCATTGGACACTTTTTTATGTTTAAAAAAAATGCTCCAATGGCCCCCGATTCTTGCAAGAGTTCAACCTCACCAGCGAGTGCAAGTAACCAAACGGGGCTCTGGCACATTTGTAAGTGCAAAGTCGAACTGCTTTTCACATGTGTAGACATGTGGTGCGCTTACAGTAAAAGCAGTCGCTAACTACCCACTATGATTATCATGGCCTGTACCACGTGTAATAGGGATAAGCAAACAAAAAAAATAATTTAAACCCGATAACTGCCCATTTTAAAAATAAATAATGTTATCATTTTTCAAAACTATAAAATGTCTATTTATCTTTGTAAAAAATGCTACATTCGGACACAATATACTTACTTCATAAATAGATCAATTAACATTTAATTATGATTTATTATAAGAAAACAGTATTTCAGTAATTATACAACGTTTAATAGTATAATGAGAAGACGGATTTGTATTACCATAAGAATAATTTAGTTTAGTAATTTTCCTTAGTTAAGAATTTTCAAAGTTTTCAATAAGGTGAGAATAAATGAAGCATGATAGCTAATTTGAACTTTGTTTCATAATTAGAAATTATTTCGAAGATTAAAGAAAATAGTAATTATTGAGTATTATTATTATTATTAATAGATGATTGTTCACTTTTGCAGTTAATATCTATTGAAGTTTTAAATAAAAATTTGTAAATAGACTGACCATTCGATACAATTTTTAGAGAAAAACTTGTAACCTTGTTGAAAAATAAAGTTAATAGATGATTAAGAATATTTAAGGGTGGGCTCTGCGATCGTTGATTTATGTATAGATTCCCTAGAAAGCCCTTTCTCTTCCCTTGACACATTGTAAATAACATTGCTGATTATTGTAACTATTGTATGTACCCCCTTCTACTTGGAGAAGCTGTATAAGACCAAAGTGTCATAACAGGGACTTTTGTTGTTGTTATTACTGTTATTCTTGTATGTACCCTGCATTTCTGTGCTTGGAAAATTCGTATAAAGGTCTTAATAAAGCTTGTTGTTATTTCTGTTATTCTTGTATGTACCCTACATTTCTGTGCTTGGAGAATCCGTATAAAGGTCTTAATAAAGCTTGTTGTTATTTCTGTTATTCTTGTATGTACCCTACATTTCTGTGCTTGGAAAATTCGTATAAAGGTCTTAATAAATCTTGTTGTTATTTCTGTTATTCTTGTATGTACCCAACATTTCTGTGCTTGGAGAATCCGTATAAAGGTCTTAATAAAGCTTGTTGTTGTTTCTGTTATTCTTGTATGTACCCTACATTTCTGTGCTTGGAGAATCCGTATAAAGGTCTTAATAAAGCTTGTTGTTGTTTCTGTTATTCTTGTATGTACCCTACATTTCTGTGCTTGGAGAATCCGTATAAAGGTCTTAATAAAGCTTGTTGTTGTTTCTGTTATTCTTGTATGTACCCTACATTTCTGTGCTTGGAGAATCCGTATAAAGGTCTTAATAAAGCTTGGTGTTATTTATGTTATTCTTGTATGTGTCCTACATTTCTGTGCTTGGAGAATCCGTTTAAGACTGAAAGGTCTTAATAAAGCTTGTTGTTATTTCTGTTATTCTTGTATGTACCCTGCATTTCTGTGCTTGGAAAATTCGTAAAAAGGTCTTAATAAAGCTTGTTGTTATTTCTGTTATTCTTGTATGTACCCTACATTTCTGTGCTTGGAGAATCCGTATAAAGGTCTTAATAAAGCTTGGTGTTATTTCTGTTATTCTTGTATGTACCCTACATTTCTGTGCTTGGAAAATTCGTATAAAGGTCTTAATAAAGCTTGTTGTTATTTCTGTTATTCTTGTATGTATCCTACATTTCTGTGCTTGGAAAATCTGTATAAAGGTCTTAATAAAGCTTGTTGTTGTTTCTGTTATTCTTGTATGTACCCTACATTTCTGTGCTTGGAAAATTCGTATAAAGGTCTTAATAAAGCTTGTTGTTATTTCTGTTATTCTTGTATGTACCCTACATTTCTGTGCTTGGAGAATCCGTTTAAGACTGAAAGGTCTTAATAAAGCTTGTTGTTATTTCTGTTATTCTTGTATGTACCCTACATTTCTGTGCTTGGAAAATTCGTATAAAGGTCTTAATAAAGCTTGTTGTTATTTCTGTTATTCTTGTATGTACCCAACATTTCTGTGCTTGGAGAATCCGTATAAAGGTCTTAATAAAGCTTGTTGTTGTTTCTGTTATTATTGTATGTACCCTACATTTCTGTGCTTGGAAAATTCGTATAAAGGTCTTAATAAAGCTTGTTGTTATTTCTGTTATTCTTGTATGTACCCTACATTTCTGTGCTTGGAGAATCCGTACAAAGGTCTTAATAAAGCTTGTTGTTATTTCTGTTATTCTTGTATGTACCCTACATTTCTGTGCTTGGAAAATTCGTATAAAGGTCTTAATAAATCTTGGTGTTGCTAATTAGGAATATAAATAAGAGGTTAGAAATAAAAGATTCTTCTTAGTAAGATATGTAGCGATTTAACAAATTGAAAGAAGACAAGTTTCTTTAATCATTTAATGACGCAAGCTTTCGGGCAAAAACCCTTCAACAGGTAAGCTAAAGCATAAATACGATACTTTGAACGTTTATAGTGTCGTATTTATGATTTAGCTTGCCTGTAGAAAGGTTTTTTGCCCGAAAGCTTGCGTCGTTTAATGATTAAAGAAACTTGTCTTCTTTCAATTTGTGTTAAATCGCTATATAAATAAGAGGATAATAAATGAAAGTAAATTATTTGATATTTATACTATTTTTGACGCGTATTATTATTATATTTAATAAAACAATAATCTACTGCCTTTTTTACAATGATAAATTGATGGGAGGGCCTGGGTTATCAGGGGTTCTCCACTGCTGATCCAGGCCCTCCCAGTAATTTATAATATCAATATTGTTGACTTTGCTTAGAATTATTAATAAAACTGATTGCAATAATTATTAATTAAACATTATATTTATTGATTTACAAGAGAGAGCACAAAATATAAAAAGGAAACTAATATTAAAACAAAGGAACTTTTTTATTGTTTCGGTTAGCGCCTATTTTCCTGTGAGCTTACACACACTCTGTGGAACAATTGATTAATATATATACAACAAATATGGGCAGTAGAAATTTGTTTATATATAAAAAAAGACATTTCCTGACAGAGCGTGTTTCAACCATTCTACAAGTATAGATAAGTCAATACTAAGACAACTATATTTTTAGGTAACACCTAGAATATCTCTTTATTTATAAAATCACACATAACACACACAAGCAGGCATTTATTTACAATCTTGCGCAATACAAACGATGATTTTAAAATACACCAATACCTCGCTTTGCGTTTTTTTCGAAGTTGCGTCGCTGCTTAATTTTTGCTGATTTTCACTGTGCGTCGTTAGATTTTCGAAGTTGCGTTGTTTTGGATTCGAGTCTTTAATTTTTTTCCCTAAAATATGGCAACACCTTTGTTTTTGAATGCGCCATGCCATCAAAAATTTATTTCCACTTTGCGTCGTGTTTTTTGGAACTTAACCCCAACGCAAAGCGAGGTATGGGTGTATACATTAAATCTGTTAATAAGAATAAATAAATAAATAATTGAAATTATTATTTAAAATATTTGAAAATGATATTTTATAAATATTGTTTATATAAACAGGCTCATCTTAAACCTGATGTAAAAATATATACGTTCATCTTCTGACTTATAATTTAACAATATAAACAAGCAACCCAGTGTGAAGTTTCTTATACCATTTGTGAATTATATATACGATCTTAAAATATGTAAAAGTAATTTTTAGATAAATGTTATATTAAAATATCATTTTATTTAAAATTATATTTCATAGATTCAAATACTTTGTTAAATCGACCGCCAGAGGTCACGCTTCCCCTATAAAACCTCATTGTTGTTGTTTGCCGATGGCCGGCTCAAACCGTTTATACATTATGTAAATAAGTTTATTTTTTTGTTCTTACGCCTTAAGTCAGGCATTACTTTTATCAAATTATGTTTTTTATATATTCCATAAGTTCAATCAAAGCTATTTTTAATATTCACTATTTTTATTATACTTACAAGATTTTTTAACCACGACTGCATTACTATAGCATAATCCTCAAGATAATCAAAAATCAAAAGAAAATCTCATTATATTTTATAACATATATATATTTATTATTTATTATACCGTAGAACTTGGGAAATTTGAACATCTTTAATTTGAATATTTATCTAGGTCCCTAGACTTTTGCGCCTTTTATTCAAAACGTTTTTAATTCGATTTTTTTTGGTCCCTTGGGCTTTGAATTATACAAGTTAGACTGTATATATATTTGTGAAAAAAATAGTAAAAATGTGATATTGTACTGGAATAAGATCGTGAAACTAAAAGTTGCTGATGGCTTGCGCCATATATCGGAATAAATATCAACTATTCTCGTTGACTTCTAATAATGGCTATTTCTGGAATAATTAGAAGTCAATTAGAATAGTTGATATTTATTCCGATAGATGGCGCAAGCCATCAACAACTTTTAGTTTCACGATAAAGAGTTGCCTTTTTCATAATTTATATATATATTTCTTATAATAATTATAAAAATTTCCTAAAATACATATAAGATGATAATTCATGAGAATCAATGAATTGGTTACTATAAATTCTTGAAGGAAGAGCTCACAACAACAACAACTCCACGTAACAAACGAAAATTCTATTCAGGCCAAACGGTGGTCTTAAAAGCCCGCCATTTTTGTTATTCAGACGAACAAAGAAAGTCAACTGCCATTGAGGTTCTACAATGAAAAATATGGAATAATAGCTTCAAATTTGTTTACCCACCTTTATTGATCTTCTGTGTTATTTACTCTCCATATTTGATCTCTTCATAAATATTCTTTTGATAAAAAAACGGTGAAAGAATTCAATTTAAAATAATTTCGTATATAGTCATTTTCTTTATAAAATATTACGAATATATATATATGTCGTAAACCCGGGTAAGACAACAAGTGAGTTGGAAGCAGTCGGGGTTGAGTGGCAAGGCGTGCAGAGTGGGAAGTCCGCACGGGACAGTAAGGACAAAGTTTGGGATCAAAAGACGCTCTCCTAGTACGTCTCACGTGGCACCAGGACCAGGGGAAAGTTGAGGATTAACTGAGGCGTCCTGCATGAAGCCGCGGAGGCAGGGAGGAACCAAAACGGCGGCCACGAGGGCCGCCGTGAGACCTAGCACTGAGCGGGCCTCTCCGAAAATATCCACTGTAATCTA
Source organism: Cordylochernes scorpioides (assembly GCA_030710605.1). Classification (NCBI taxonomy): domain Eukaryota; kingdom Metazoa; phylum Arthropoda; class Arachnida; order Pseudoscorpiones; family Chernetidae; genus Cordylochernes; species Cordylochernes scorpioides. The sequence goes on from CP092868.1 coordinate 32,384,656, forward strand.
GCAAACAGTCAACATCCGGACCAACGCCCTTTTTGTCCCTCTCTGGATCCCCGGGATGTCCGGTGGCAGGCTGGTGTCACTTTGAGACGACCAGAAAAGACGTTATACTTTATTACTTACATATACCATTGTTTAAATTACGATATATATATTAAAAATAAAATTATTTTCTGTTTGATTATTTTGTGGATCATACTATGTCAATGCAGTCGTGGTTAAAAATCTTGAAAGAATAATAATAATAAAAATGGTTTTGATCAGGTATTGCTTTAATTGAACTTATGGAATATTGTCGCGATGAAAAATAATTAACTAGGCCTTCAAATTACTTTAAATATTTATTTAATGAGTTATATGAGAGATTTTAAATATAAAATAAGAGTTACTATTTACATGAGCCAAATCGACCCAGCCGTTAGAGCAAGAGAGGAGAACAGATCTTTCCTCCTTTTCCGTCGCGCCACTGTTTACCCCGACCGGTCTGTCCAGATAAGAGGGAATACCAGGAAACTCTGTCCTCCTGACATCACTCCCTCTACAAGAGAAACAGCGTCCCGCTGTTTACTAGTCGGTCACATGACCCTGGGCAATCTGTTCTTTGACTTCGGGGTCGTGGTAGGGCTTCATTCTCACTACATGGACGATATCTTGGGGTTTTCGTCTTCTCCTAGTATTCGTCACGCCTTCTACTTGATAATTTACACTCGATATTTTTCTGATCACTCGATAGGGTCCGAAATATCTCTTCAATAACTTCTCCGACAAGCCAACGGTACGGACTGGGGTGAACACCCACACCAAATCACCTTCCTTGTACGTCACCTCCTGATGCTTCTTGTCGTAGCGTTCTTTGTCTTTGCTCTTAGCCTGCAGGATGTTAAGACGGGCTAACATCCGTGCGTCCTCAGCGTTGGTCACAAGATGGCCCACATAATCTTCTGCAGTTCCTGCCGGCTGGTACGGCAGTATAGAATCCAGCGGTTTTTCAACTTCTCGGCCGTGGACGAGGAAGAACGGGCTGTATCCTGTTGTCTCCTGTCGAGCGGTATTGTAGGCGAAGGTCACATATGGTAGGATGCTGTCCTAATTTTTCTTATCAACGTCAACATACATCGAGATCATGTCAGTTAGGGTCTTGTTGAGTCTTTCTGTCAAAGCATTCGTTTGAGGGTGGTACGCCGTGGTGAATCTGTGAATTGTTCCATTTAGAGTATTTATTTCTCGTATGGTCTGAGACATGAAATTTCTTCCTCTGTCTGTGATGATTTCCCAAGGAGCGCCGTGCTTGAGTATGACGTCTTCAATAAGGAAGGTTGCTAATTCAGTAGCTTCCGCTGTTGTCGCGGCCTTTGTTATCGCAAATTTGGTGAGATAATCAGTCGCGACTATTATCCATCTATTTTCCGTGTGAGATATGGGGAATCTTCCCAGATAATCAATTCCTATCTTTTGAAAAGGCGAGGTAGTTGGCGGTATTGGGACCAGTAGTCCAGGGGGTTTCTGAGGCACGCCCTTCCTTCGCTGGCATTCTTTACAATGAGCAATGTATTGGGAAACTGTCCTATAAAGTCCAGGCCAATAGAATCTCTTTCTAACGCGGTCATAGGTCTTGGCAAACCCCAAATGACCGGCCATTGGAGTGTCGTGGACATCTTTAAGAATTTCGTGCCTCATCTGTTTTGGGACTACTAGCAGCCATGGTTTGCCCTCAGTGTCGTAATTTTTCTTATAGAGAACGCCTCCAATCATTTGATACCCTTTTAAATTTTCATTGACAAGTTTTTCACGGATCCCAATCAAATGAGGGTCTTTACTTTGTTCTTCTGCAACGTCTTGGATAGAAATAATGAGCCCTTCTATCTCCGCGGTGTCAGCCAAGGGGCTTCTTGACAAACAGTCAGCGTCTTTATGCTTCCGTCCGCTTTTGTAAACGATGTTTATGTCGTATTCTTGTAGTTTGAGGGCCCAACGGGCTAAGCGGCCGGATGGATCTTTCAAGCCTACCAGCCAACATAGCGAGTGATGGTCGGTAATCACAGTAAAGGGTCTGCCATATAGGTACGGGCGGAATTTACCAAGGGCCCAAACAACTGCGAGGCATTCCTTTTCTGTAGTGGAATAATTCTTTTCCGCTTTGGTTAGTGTTCGCGAGGCATAGGCTATAGGTCTCTCCGCGTCATTCTGGATTTGAACAAGAACTGCCCCTAAACCATAACCGCTTGCATCAGTATGGACATGAGTTTCCGCACCTTCTACGAAATGTCCTAACACAGGCGAAGATCCCAATTCCTGTTGGAGAATCCGGAAAGATTCATCTTGTTCTTCGCCCCAAATGAATTTTTCGTCTTTCTTTAAAAGGCTATTCAAGGGTCGGGACTTGTTAGCATAACTTTTGATGAAGCGTCTATAGTACGAACTTAACCCAAGAAAACTTCTGGTCTCACTGATATTACGGGGTTTTGGAAAGTGGACAATGGCTTTCACTTTTTCTGGGTCTGGCTGCGTTCCAAATTCATTAACGACGTGCCCGAGGATAGTTATTTGTCTCGAGGCGAAATGACACTTTTTATAATTCAGGCACAGCCCGGCCTGCTGAATGCATCTCAAAACTTTGTATAAACGTGTTAAATGTTCTTTAAAGGTCGATCCATAGACTACAGTGTTGTCTAAGTAGCATAAACACATGTCCCATTTCAATCCCCGTAGGACGTTGTCTATCATTTGCTCGAAAGTTGCTGGTGCATTGCATAGACCGAATGGCATTACATTAAATTCATAAAGCCCATCTGGAGTGATAAATGCCGTTTTCTCCCGGTCCTTATCGTCTACTTCGATTTGCCAGTAACCCGATCTCATATCCATAGTGGAGAAGTACCTGGATCCTGCGAGGGTGTCCAGCGCGTCATCGATACGAGGGAGAGGGTAAACATCTTTCTTTGTAATTTTGTTTAGACGACGATAGTCGACACATAATCTCAACGAGCCGTCCTTCTTCCTCACTAATATAACGGGAGAGGCCCATGGACTTGATGATAGCCGGATGATTTTAGTCTCCATCATTTTCTCTACTTCACTCTGATTGACACGTCTTTCGGCGGGAGACACTCTATAAGGACGCTGTCTGACAGGCGGATAATCACTCGTATCGATTTTATGTTTTATTTCGCCAGAGGGAGGCTCTTTTTATCAAAGTCGAATATATCAGCAAACTCATTTAGGCACGTGAGTAATCTGTTTTTCTTTGTTTCCTCCAAATCAGTAGAAATCATTGAAATTAAACATTCTCTCACATTTGGGGAAGTTACTTCGTCTTTTCCAGCTATTTCAGAACAAGCGTCAAGATTAGATATGCTGCCTACTTCTAGATCTTGCATTGTTCCTATCTTCATGTCCGAAGGTATCACTTGAGACTGGTGAGTACTGTTAGTCACCCACAACACCGCTCTGCCATGTAAGAACCTAACGAGGGAAGAGGGAATAAAAAGTCCTTTTTCCAACTGCAGGCGTTTGGAACCTGTAACGACTACATCTCTGCTGCCAAATACATCCTGGTTGGTGACAACTATCTTGCCAAAAGATTTCGGCGGTAGGACACAGTCCATAGCAGCACAAAGTTTCAGGTCTTTCCATTCGTAGGATATTTCAGCTTCGCTTAAATACAATTTGTTTTTCCCACAATCTATAATGGCATCTGTGGCTCTGAAGAAATCCCAGCCCAGTATAACATCGTGGCTATATTCAGCGGCTACTACAAAATAAAAAATAATATCGAGTCCTTTGATTTGAACTTCTAAAGAGCACTTACCAAGGGTCACGATAGGCTTCTTGTCCGCGGCTCATTGAAGTGGTCCATTTTCTTTAAAAACTGGAGCCTTTATAGAACGTCTGAAAGCTTCGGAAATTACTGAGTAATCAGCGCCGGAGTTCACAAGAGCTTGTACATTTCGTCCTTGTATGTTGACAGATATCCAGTTCTTTTCCATTGTAGCGGCTATACGGCAGGGAGGATTTTCGTCTGTGGCGGCCACACCTCCAGAGGGCGCGCCATCTAGTTTTCCTCACTGCGGCGACTGGGTGAGCGGCTGGGACGGCGAGCTGGGGATTGTGAGGTTCTTCTGGGAGCTTGGAATCTTTCGCGGTGGGGATATGGCGACGGGTTTCTAAATCTTCCTTGGGATAGTTCGCTTCCTGATTCGCCCATGGTGTAATTTTCCGTTCTTGGTCTTCCGAAATCGACTGTTTCTCTTCCAAGTCTGGCATCCGCAAAAGCTTGACGTCTGTCTCTGCAATAACGTGCAACGTGGCCAGGGCGCCCACAGTGGAAGCAGATCGGTCTGTCATCTTCAGTACGCCACTGAGTCCTTTGATTATTTGGTGGCCCTTCGGTTCTTCGTCGGTAACCTTGATCGTTCTGGGGGAGGTATTGTCGCCGAGGGCGGAAGCTCTCGGGCTGACGAGGGGCAGAGATAGGAGCCAATGTTTGCTGGATTTCACTACGGATGACATCCCGTAGGTCGGGAGGTGGAGTGTCGATATCCTGGGCGGCAAATGTAGAAGGAGGAGCCATAAACTTTTGAACCTCCTCTCTTACTATTCTTCTAATCAGTGCTTCTAGGTTCTCAGGTTCAGCGGTCGAGATGGTGGTCACATTGGGCAGTCGGTTGAACCAGGGCGGTGCAACACGTATTCTCTTGAATGCCTCGAATCGGCGGCAGAACGCAAAAATAGGTCCACCGTGCTGATGTCCTTCCCAACAAGTGCCTGATACACTTCCTCCGCTACGCCTTTAACCAGGTGGCTCACCTGTTCTCCTTCCGACATTCTGGGGTTGCTCTGTTTACAAAGAAGGAGGACTTCTTGTATGTAGCTCTCGACGTTTTCCCCACTCGTCTGCGCTCTAGTTCGAATAATGTTCTCGGCTTTTCTTCGGTCTTCCTTGTTCCCAAATATTTCACAAAACTTTATCTTAAATTCCTCCCACGAATTCAATATTTCCTCGAAGTTTTCGAACTAGCACTTCGCTGTGCCAGTGAGGTAGAAGATGACGTTGGCCAGACACATGGAGTCATCCCACTTGTTGTAACGTGGCACACGCTGGAAGTCGCTCAGCCAACGCTGCGAATCTTCCCCACGTTCCCCCGAGAAGACAGTGGGATCTCTCCACCGATGGCAGAATGGTCGGGTTTCTTCTCTTTCCATTTTCTTCCGAGCAGGAAATGCAAGCACTGTAGATAGCTCTGGTTGCAATCCTTGAAGGCGACGACTTCGTCTGGTGACTGTCTCGTTACCCGGCGTCTCCACCACAATTGTCGCGAGGAAAAATAATTAACTAGGCCTTCGAGTTACTTTAAATATTTATTTAATGAGTTATATGAGAGATTTTAAATATAAAATAAGAGTTACTATTTACATGAGCCAAATCGACCCAGCCGTTAGAGCAAGAGAGGAGAACAGATCTTTCCTCCTTTTCCGTCGCGCCACTGTTTACCCCGACCGGTCTGTCCAGATAAGAGGGAATACCAGGAAACTCTGTCCTCCTGACAATATATATATATAAAAAAAACATAATTTGATTAAAGTAATGTCTGGCTTAAGGCGAGTAGAACAAGGAAAAATAAAATATTATTTACATAATGTACACAAGTTTTGAGCCGGCCAACGGGAAACAACAACAATGAGTTTTTATAGAGAAAGTCCCGACATCTGGTGGTAGATATAAACAGAATATTTGAATCTATGAAATATAATTTTAAATAAAATAATATTTTAATATGACATATATATATAGATGGAAAATTTGCCGGGAGGAAATTAATCCATAGAACCAATGGGCGCTTCTATACATATATATATTAAAAATAAAGAAGGCATGTCCTGACCACGAGCACATATGCTTTTTAGATGACAGAGCGCCATCTAGTGGAGCAAATATAAACTAAACGTTTATTTAACTTGCTCCGTGATATTTGGCCAACCCAATTTATTGATAAATCAAGAAAAGCCATCCACGAACGCGTTTCGCTCTGTTGGCGCTCGTCAGCGTGGAGTAGGCTGTACCAAATACTGCGACCAAATATATTATAATATATTATAATATGTCTGAAATATTAGTATTTTATTCAAAATAAATTGCTAAATATAGATTTTAGTATTTGTAAATAAAAATACTTTTGTCAAACGTAATTGTTTTATATCACGTTAAAGTTTTTAAAGTTAAAATTAGCTAGAAATATCTAAAAGTTACATGGAAAATATATTTATAAAATTTCACAGAAAAACGATCAATTTAAAAAAAGGGTACAATTCAGATAAAAAATTGCCATAAATTTTCAATTGTAACCGAGCTGTCTACTTTTAGAATAAATAAATCATTTTTTAACCATTAGAGTCTTTGACATAAAAGTAAAAATTGTTGTCAGAAGATGTTTCCAAACTTTCGAGTAATCGCCTTTGTCTTATTATAAGTTCTTTAAACGTATATTTTATAATCCTTAGAACACATTGTGTTCCATCGTACAAACTTGTCTTTGAAATTTAGAAATACGTTTTTAGTGATACTTTTCTTTTTAAATATATATACAGTAGAACTTACCTTTAGCGGATACCCCTCTAGAGGACACCTCTCTACAAAGGACAGTTTTCATTTGTAAAATTACCATTTTTACTATTTAGCAACTCTCCAGTAAGAGGACATACCTTTCCCTAAAGGACACTTTGGCTCTGCAATCTGGTGCCATTTACAGTGCCATTACTTTGAAATTTAGAAACACGTTTTTAGTGATACTTTTCTTTTTTAAATATATATACAGTAGAACCTTCCCTTTAGCGGACACCTCTCTACAAAGGACAGTTTTTATTTGTAAAATTACCATTTTTACTATTTATCAACTCTCCAGTAAGAGGACATACCTTTCCCTAAAGGACACTTTGGCTCTGCAATCTGGTGTCATTTACAGTGCCATTACTTTGAAATTTAGAAATACGTTTTTAGTGATACTTTTATTTTTATTTATATATACACTAGAACCTTCCTTTAGCGGACACTTCGCTAGAGGACACCTCTCTACAAAGGACAGTTTTCATTTGGAAAATTACCATTTTTACTATATAGCAACTCTCTGTTAAAAGGATATCTTTCCCTAAAGGTGTTGTCCTTTACAGGGAGGTAGTTCTACTGTATAATCAAAATCTATTTCTATTATACTTATACTGCAATGTTTATAATTGAAAGATAGAGGGTATGGGTCATCAATGATGAAACCTCCCAGTAGTTTTGCTATTTCAATCTCCATACCGTTTCATTACTGATGAGTCATGCTTGTATAAATAGGTTATATATATATTAAAATTATATTTAGAAAAGATGCATATATTAGATTCATAAGTATTTTATATTGTTCCAATATATCGAGGGGCAACTCGCCCAATTCTTTCATTGGTCTTGTAGAACGAGAGTGGTGTACGCGTGCTCATATGTTTTAGTGAAAAACACAAACATCCTCGACAAAGAGAGGCGAGTTGCCTCTCGAAATATTGGAACAAAAATAATATTTATAAATCCAATATATGCATCTTTTCTGAATATAAATATATATATTCATACAACCCAGAGAGACATCTCTCCCTTTAATTATACATAAGAAAGATGCATGGTCTCTAGGTGGAAGCTTCTCAGTTTTCCAAAGATGATGTTGTGGCTTTGTCACCGACCCGAGGCCGCTAGTTTGCCGCGATGGTTAATAAATGGCGTCTATTTTTGACGTCTATTTTGACGGGAGAGGTTACCTTTATCTTTATAGATTGATGAGCCAAGCCTTCCAGAATCTTTTGATATTCAGCTCAATAATTCAAGAAATTTGTTCAAAATTGATTCAAATAAATAGCGTTGAATAATTCCATCTTCAACATATAGATTGTGGTAAGTATTCTGTTAACAAACGATACATTTCAACATATCACCATCTATCAGCAAAAATTTATTTTTGTTTATTTTTTTAAGAGAAATATTTCTGAAATTCCATAAAAAAAACGATAAAAAGATGAAAATCCCTTAAATATTTTTATTTACCCTTTAGTAAACTTATAAGAACCTGTCTTAAAAATAACCCGGGCGGTTGACGTTTCTTGCGCTCCAGGGGCCTGGATTATCCGTATTTCTCTCTTAAAAATAAGAAAAAAAAATCATTTTAGCCCTGATATTATTATATATTCATATTTTCTTGTGTGTTTGCAAAGAAAATAGGTGAAAAAAAGTACATATAGACATGCTACAAGTCAGATTAAGTAAAGGTGAATCTGATTTGTTGAATTTTAGAAAACGGTGATTTTTGGAAGAATTTTAAAACTTGAAACAATTATCTTCTTTGATCATTTATTAAATGTATCATTAGCGTGTCTTCTATAAAAATCTCTTTTGATAACTTAAAATCAATTTTAATTTCACGGAAGTTATAATGGAGATAAAAGTATAGAGAACATTTTCTAATTATGGTGATGAATGGTGGTAAATTAACAGAGATGAAAAACTTACCATAGAATATCATCAATTTTGTGTTTAAACATCTTATATGCTGAGGTTAATATATACACTCTCTTTGCAAGAACCCTTGTTGTGGCGGGGTTTCCCGCGTTGGGCGCCACCAATGAAGACTGTATATATTTATATATTAAGAAAAAGCATCTCCTTATCGTGCAACTGAAAGTTGCTGATGGCTTGCGCCATCTATCGGAATAAATATCAACTATTCTCGTTGATTATTAATTAATCCAGAATTGGTCAAATACCCATTCTTGATAAATCAAGAAAAGCTAACCACGGACGCGTTTCGGGCTGTTGACCCTCATCAGCGTGGCGCAAGCTGTACCTCAACGACCAAAAAATTAGGTCATTAAGGCATCCTGAAAAATCATGAAACGGGTAGTTAAGGCCAGAATTGCGTGAGGACGCTACACAATGTGAAAAAATAGTACAAATGTGATATTGTACTGGGATAACATATATACATGTAAATTAAATTTAATTGCCATCTATCGTTAAAATTTTACACATATAAATTTACTGGCAATGCGTTTCTTTTAAATATCATCAAATATTATCTCTACAAGCTTATGTCCATAGGTTTACTAAACATCCCTAAGCTGCCTTCCATAGAAAATACAGGGTATATTCCAAACCAATCCAATACAATAGTAGAGCGGTCTAGAGATCAATTTGGCGTAACCGCTGAGAGGGTTCACTACTGATGAACCAAGCCCTCTCATTCAATTACTCATATCATTGCAGTAAGGTCTGTAGAGATAATATTTGATGATATTTAAAAGAAGCGCATTGCCAGTAAATTTATTTGTGTAAAAAAATATATATGTATATTTATCAATTTTATATATTTATTCATGTATGAAAGAAACATTCGCATCTAAATGTTTCCATTTGCTATATGTATAGGCATCAAAAAATAGTACAAATGTGACATTGTACTGTGATAAGATGGATAAATTATGAAAAAAGACATCTCCTTTTTGTACAACTGAAAGTTGATGATGGCTTTCGCCATCTACCGGAATAAATATCAACTATTTGTTGATTTTTAATTATTCCAGAATTGGCAAAATACGTAGTTAGCTTTTCTCTTGATTAATAAAGAATGAGTATTTGACCAATTCTGAAATAATTATAGAATCAACGAGAATAGTTGATATTTATTCCGATAGATGGCGCAAGTCATCAGCAACTTTTAGTTGTAAGATAAGATGTCTTATGAATGTCACTCACCTGCAGTCCAGCTCACGTCCTAGTGTCAAGGACAGATAGACAATGCAGCAGAGCAGAATAACTTGATTCCTGTGGTTCATCATTGCTGTGGTTTCTGTAACCAAACACCACCACTTAGCCACAAGGCAAGTTATCTTATCTTAACATAAATTCAAAAGGTTAGAAATAGTCGTTATTTCTCTTTAAAATAGGTTTTGATTTTTCGTTGAGAGGAAACACATGCGGGATGGTTTTCAAATGTCGTTTTACAATTACAAGCCCCATTATATTGTATTATAAATTACTTTATTTATTATTTACGAACGGAAAAAAATAAAAGGGTAGCCTAGTGGACATGGCATCTGCCCGGTAAGCGGAACACTTTGGGTTCGATTCCCATCCCTGGACACTTTTATTTTTCCGTTTATCATTACTCTTCACAATTCATCCTTTCATACCTCATTCAAAAGGTTAGAAATAATCGTTATTTCTCCATGAAATAGGTTTTGATTTTTCGTTGAGAGGAAACACATGCGGGATGGTTTTCAAATGTTGTTTTATAAATACATTCTACAAACACCACCACTTAGATCCCCAACCTTTATCCTATCTTAAATACCTTCTAAATAAGGCCTTTTTAAATCAATTATATAAAACGATATTTTAAAATTATCCCGCATGTGTTTCTTTTTAACGAAAAATCGAAATTTATTTTTAAGGAGAAATAACGATTATTTATAACCTTAGGGATGAGGTATGTAAGGATGAATCGTGAAGAGTAATGATAAACGGAAAATTACCCTTCACAATTCATCCTTTCATACTTCATCCTTAAGGTTAGAAATAATCGTAATTTCTCCTTAAAATAAATTTCGATTTTTCGTTCAAAAGAAACACATGCGGGATAATTTTAAAATGTCGTTTTACAATCATAAGCCGCATTGTATTATAAATCAATGATATAACTTGCATAAACATTGAAATTTCTTTCATAACAAACATAAACAAAATACCTATTTGGCATATCTAAATAGAAAAAAAAAAGACATCTCTTTATCGTGAAACTGAAATTTACTGATGGCTTGCGCCATCTATCGGAATAAATATTAACTATTTTGTTGATTTCTAATTATTCTAATATCAACAGAATATTCATTATGACAGGTTTGTGGATTTCGACAAATTAAAAAAAGGTTTAAGACGCTGCAACTCTTTTTATTAATTGCATAAAGTAGCTTTCGAGCAAACCCTTTCTCAGCAAACTAACTGAGGAAGAGTTTACCCGAAAGCTACTTCATACAATTAATAAAAAAGAGTCGCGAGATCTTATACCTTTTTGTGATCAACAGAATAGTTGATTATCCTAAAGATAGAGGCTGCTTGGCCGGCATTGATAGTTCTTTAAATTAAAGATACTTCGGCCAGTAAATCTTTTTTAACGCCTTGCCAAATGTTTTAATTTTTTTTTGCTCCTGACGAGGACAAAAGCTTTCCGTCGAGGTAATAAAAAGATTTACTGGCCGAAGTATCTTTATTTTCAAGAATAGTTGATATTTATTCCGATAGTTGGCGCAAGCCATCAGTAACTTTCAGTTGCACTATAAGGAGATGTCTTTTTATTAATTTATCCACTTTATCGCATTACAATTTGACATTTATACTATTTTTTTCATAGCTAAAAAAACTTTACGAATTATTTGTAGCTATTACGAAATCACAAAGCTTACTTTAAACTTCAGTTGCACGATAAGGAGATGCCTTTTTCTTAATTTATTTTAAACTGTCAAACTTTGAAATGGTCTGTCTCCAGGTGTTCGTTCTGAATTCTCCAAAACTATTGTTGTGTCACACTGAACTGAGTCTGATAGATTGTAGAGACTATTGATAGATAACGCTTTACTTTTGGGTTCTAATTTGACGTGAGAGGTGAAACTTCTTTTTTACATATAGATAAATTACACGTGTTTACGAATATATTGATAGGATATATAAGTAAATAAAACAAAGCATCAAGGGCTGCGTTTCTTTATTTATTTAAACTAGATGGCGAAAAATTCATGGTAACGTACTTGATATCAATTGAAAAAGCCCTGTACGATTTATAAGTAAATAAAACAAAGCATCAAGGGCTGCGTTTCTTTATTGATAGGATGTAAGGATATCTTAAGAAAACCTGTTATTCTAAACAATAAAATAAATTCTATAAATATAGTTCTATCATTTATTACATATATTACAATGTTTTAAAGGCATAAAATTCCAACTTAACACATTAAAAATAAAAGATATTCATATTCCATAATATAAAATAATAAAATGAAAAGCACTTACAGTAAAAGCAGTCGCCTACTTCTACCAACCATGATTATCATGGCTTGTACCACGTGTACTAGGTATAGCAAAAAAAAAAAAAAAATCATAATGATGATAACTAAAGCAGAAGATGTGTGAAAATTCATCATTAAAGTTATCAGTCAATTAGTCAAAAATCAAATTTACCAAACGAATTAACCATAAACATCTACATATTAATAAGCTATTAAATATATATTTTTAATAGAACAATAATATTTTCCTTTTATGTAATTATATTTATTAGTTGAGAATGTTATTGATAATAATTTAAAACACACACACACAAAATGACAAGTCTTCAAACTCTATAGTCATTTTGATGCGACGTTTATAGCTAAGCCTTTAAAGTTTTCATTAACCTTATTACAATATGGAACCAATATACTTGCCTGTGGGGCTATATCGTTATTTCGGGATATTACGTTATTAGAAAGGGATTAGAACATTCTGATGGCAATATTATCTTTATAGTTATCTCGTGTGTCTTCAATAAAGGTCACTGTAATATATTTCAGAGTTATTGTCTGAATCCCGATATACATGCTGAAAGGTACAACTTCCTTAAGTTTCATCCATGAGTGTATATAGTGTGTCTTCAATAAAGGTCACTGTAATATCTTTCAGAGTTATTGTCTGAATCCTGATATACATGCTAAAAGGTACAACTTCCTTAAGTTTTGTCCATGAGTGTATCTCGTTTGTCTTCAATAAAAATCACTGTAATATCTTTCAGAGTTATTGTCTGAATCCCGATATACATGCTAAAAGGTACAACTTCCTTAAGTTTTGTCCATGAGTGTATCTTTCAGAGTTATTGTCTGAATCCCGATATACATGCTAAAAAGTACAACTTCCTTAAGTTTTGTCCATGAGTGTATCTTTCAGAGTTATTGTCTGAATCCCGATATAAATGCTAAAAGGTACAACTTCCTTAAGTTTTGTCCATGAGTGTATCTTTCAGAGTTATTGTCTGAATCCAGATATACATGCTAAAAGGTACAACTTCCTTAAGTTTTGTCCATGAGTATATCTTTCAGAGTTATTGTCTGAATCCCGATATACATGTTAAAAGGTACAACTTCCTTAAGTTTTGTCTATGAGTATATCTTTCAGAGTTATTGTCTGAATCCCGATATACATGTTAAAAGGTACAACTCCCTTAAGTTTTGTCTATGAGTGTATCTTTCAGAGTTATTGTCTGAATCCCGATATACATGCTAAAAGGTAAAACTTCCTTAAGTTTTGTCTATGCGTGTATCTTTCATAGTTATTGTCTGAATCTCGATATACATGCTAAAAGGTACAACTTCCTTAAGTCTATGAGTGTATATGTCTATGAAGGAACCTATGCTATTTATGTCTAAGTCTAAGTGTCCCTAGTCAGTGTGTTATATAACAATGTAATAGTGAGTGAGCAAAGTTCCATAGTAAAACATTATCAAAAAGAATATACTTACGTACTACAGAGTTTCTTACGTTAATATATCATTAACGCAAAGCAATAACGCGCCATCTATACATATAAAATTAAAGGATTTAGAAGCACGAATGTTATTTTTATACATAATACAAACTTCTACTGCCCTTACTGCGATGAAAAAATATATTGGGAGGGCTTGGCTCATCAATGGTGAACCCTCCCAGCGGTTTCGCTAATTTAATCCACCAGACCGCTTCTCAGAGCTCTAATACTGTATTGGATCATTCTGCTTATATACGCAGCACTGAAGGATGGAATCTCAGAAATGGTTTTCAAGAAAACTATGGACATAGGCTTATAGGACAGTAGAATTACATTCAATTATAAAAGTGTTTTTATAAAAATGTTTCTTTTTTCAAATATTTTATTCAATAAACAAACTACGTGATCTCTAACCATTTTCTTGGAAGTACACAGCAATTTATAATTATGAATTAGTGAATTGAAAAAAATCGTTAACGTTAACATTTTTCTTTATTAATTCTGTAACATAGTTTATTTATTATTTACATAATTTTGATCAATTTAAATATATATTTACATAGTTTATCTTTGTGTCATTTCTATATAAATGTGCGTAGCTACAATTTTAGACCGTTGTTACAAAGATTAAAGTTCGTTATTTAAAAAATGCTCCAATAGCCCCCGATTCTTGCAAAAGTTCAACCCCACCAGCGAGTGCAAGTAACCAAACAGGACTCTGACCCATTTGTAAGTGCAAAAGTCGAACTGCTTTTCACATGTGTAGATATGTGGTGTACTTACAGTAAAAGCAGTCGCTAACTACTCATCATGATTATCATGGCCTGTACCATGTGTACTAGGGATAAGCAAAAAAAAAAAGTTCGTTTGTGTGTATCTCTCCTCGTGTCTATTTTTCAACGCGACAATATTTAAAGCTTTCGAGGCAAGTCCTTCTTGTATTGCTTACACTCATGAACAAAACTTAAGAAATTTCATATTCTGATGTTATCGGTAGTCTGTTTTTTTTTTAAAGAGACAGATGCAATTTTTTCACACTTAGTTATCTCGTGTGTTCTCGTGTTTAATCTGCCTTAAAAAAAAAAAAAAAAAAAAAACATACGACCGACGACATCAACTATTTTTTACTTCCTCAAGTTTTGTTCTCTCATGAGTGTAATTTGTAACAGAATTTTATATCTAAAATATTATTTTGTCATGATGCACTAGCGCGCCATCTATTATGAAAATTCGAAACTATTTTAGACGCGTAAGATTCTTTTTAAAATTAATGAAATTGATATTGCCACGTGGAAAATTAGGGAAGACAAAACTTCAGGAGGAGACAGCAATTTATTTCAGGCAAGGACAAACTATGTATGGTAAACAAAAGAAAAGCCACGAGAGAAATTTACAGAGTAGCAAAATATGTATAAACATAAAAATGACCACTCTGTTAAAAAATAATAAAATTAATAAATACTTTGTTACATAATTGTTTAAATACAAAAATAATCTTACGCCTCTATAATAGTTTCGAATTTTCATATTATTTTGATATCATATGCATGCACACAAATATATAAACATTTAAAAGTATCTCTGTACATAGCTAATAGATATTCAATATAAAGGTTGAAGGAATATGGAGAAATAGTTTAAAAGGTTTATAACCAAATGTTTGTATATAAAATGGAGCCAACAACGTGGTATTTGCTCAGTCACTTCAATTGATGGACTCAGGTTGTTTAAAAACGTTAGTTTTGCATATTTGATACCGTTCTATCTATCCCACGCTAAAAACCCAATAGCGTATATAACTTTCTTTAAATATTTAATTAAAACATAACTGTTTTTATATAATTAATTGACATTTCTATTTGATTATTTACCTGAATATATGATATATATGAACAAAACTTAAGGAAGTTGTACCTTTTAGCATGTATATCGGGATATTCAGACAATAACTCTGAAAGATATTACAGTGATCTTTATTGAAGACACACTATATACACTCATGGACAAAACTTAAGGAAGTTGTACCTTTTAGCATGTATATCGGGATTCAGACAATAACATTGAAAGATATTTGAAACATAGTGACTTTTATTGTAGATACACGAGATAACCAAGTATGAACAAAATGGTCTATGACTATTTCAAATAAAATATTTGAAAATAACAGACGACCGGCGATATCAAAGACTTTCGACTTCCTTAAGTTTTGTTCATAAGTGTATATATATATACAAGTCTTAAAACGCGAGGTAATAACAGTTTGATAAGACTAGGTTTCCCCAATCTTTGAATGATCGTATCTCGCATCTATTCGCGTTATAAGACATATTTATATATATAAAAATAAATGGGATGGCCAAATATCAGGGAATAGGCTAAATCAATGTTTAGTTGATTTCTGTTCCACTAGATGGAAGGATGGTCTAAACCGTTGGTTTTCGACCGCTACGACTCGGTATCGAATCCCGCATTGGTCACTTTTTTCTAATAAAAATACTATGGCCCTAGATTCTTGCAAAAGTCAAAACCCACCAGCGAGTGCAAGTAACCAAGCGGGGCTATGACATATTTATAAGTGCAAAGTCGAACTGCTTTTCACATGTGTAGACATGTGGTGCACTTACAGTAAAAGCAGTCGCTAACTTCTATCCACCATAATTATTTTGGCAGTTACCACGTGTACTAGGGATAAGTAAAAATAAACATTTATTCACATAAGGTATGTATAAGAATGACGATAAACTTTATTATTTTAAAATTACAAAATATTTTCTCACAATGAGTTTCTTTTTTTTTTTCAAAACGCTAGCTTTCAAGTGATAATCTCTCTTCAACGGGCTTAATAAAACATCGACTATATCCTAAAAGAAATATTTACAAAAACATACATGCGCAGCGTGCATATTTAAAACGATTTTCACAATTATCATCATGAATAAACTTTATATAGGTTGTACCATATTGGTTAATTTTAAACAATTTTGAAACTTATTCCATTGAATCGACATCCCCATAGATCCATTGTTTCTAACAAAGTATTGCCATCAACTAACTTTCTACTACAACCGATTGATTTTCAATCTTTTGGCCCTGAAATTTGCCAAACTTGCAAAATGTAAGATCTCAATTTGCTTATCCATCTACCTATTACAATACCTTCAAATTGATTCTCATATATTTTACCAAAATTGTGCTTTTATTAAGAAAACTTTACAAACTACTTATCAACTTGGTAAAGTTAAAATTCTGATCAAATTTGAATATTTGTAATAGCGTTTGATTTGCTTGCTATGTTATGAAAAATGGGGGATCTATTAGGATGTTATGAAAATATTTTGATCTTTTTAGTTATTCTAATTCAAACAGAACATGCCATAGAGAACATTGTTGTTGTTGTTAATATTAATCAAGTTGAGTTCGACTTTTGGTGACTATATGAACAAATATCATCTAATTACAAGATATTTATAGAATATTTAAACTTTAAAATAACATCAAATATCATTATAAGTACTGGAATCCCTTCAGTAAAGTAAGATAACAATTCGAGAATCAAGGGACGAGTGTCTTTTATACGTCGATTTATTGTAAAACGCTCAAGCTTTCGGGCTGGCCGGCCCTTCTACAGGAGACAAGTGAAAACATATGGCACATTGGACACTATATAGGGATGAGACTATTTACATATTTAAAAACTATAGGGATTTTGCATATCTATGAAATGTTGAGAGGAATAATTAGCATACTAGGAAATTATGGAAAGGCGAAATTAACATGCATGATAATAGCTACTGAATGTAGTACATCATAGACATTAGAAAACATTCCTAACTCTACTACATTCAATAGCTATTATCATGCATGTTAATTTCGCCTTTCCATAATTTCCTAGTATGCTAATTATTCCTCTCAACATTTCATAGATATGCAAAATCCCTATAGTTTTTAAATATGTAAATAGTCTCTTCCCTATATAGTGTCCAATGTGCCATATGTTTTCACTTGTCTCCTGTAGAAGGGCCGGCCAGCCCGAAAGCTTGAGCGTTTTACAATAAATCAACGTATAAAAGAAACTCGTCCCTTGATTCTCGAATTGTTATCTTATCAAATATCATGATGATAACTTCTTGCGAGAAACTTGAATGGGAATCGTTTCAAAATTTGAAAAAAAAAAAAAAATTAACGATAAAATAATTTTGCTTGGATCTTCGAAACCTATATTAACTTTTCAAGTCGTCTGCAATTTTTTAAATATTTTTTTAACAAAGACTAGCTCTCATAAAATTATTCTCCTATGGGGAGAAAATAAAGATTAAATATACTAATAAATACAAACAACAAAACATAAATACTTCCCCAAAATTTATAAAACGAAAATCTTTTTCATAATTAATTATGCTAAAGGATGTTTACAAACGCTCAATGTTTACATTCATTCTATATTAAGCCTGTCCTACAGTTAAATCTAATTTCTCTTAGTGCAGTCTTTTTTTACTTTTGCCGTAAAGTTGTTTCATTTATTAAACGCATCAAAAATAGCAAGCGTTTAACAAAACTGGGTTACATGAAGCTCTCATACTTACCTCATATATACCAAAGGAATCTACCAAAAGAAGATTGGAAAATGCAATATAACGGCGGTATGGTAGATTAAACTGGCGAAGCCGCTGGGAGGGTTCATCACTGATGAGCCAGACCCTCCCATTAATTTTTCCATTGAAGTAAAGGCAGTAGAAATTGTTTAATTTTTCAAAAGAATCATACGCGTCTATAATAGTTTCGAATATTATATTCATATATATACAGTGTTACCTCGACATACGAGCGCCCTAACATACGAGTTTTTCGAGATACGAGTCGAGATACGATTTTTTGCTTTTAGTTACGAGCGAAATTCGAGATACGAGTTCGGTTCGGTAGTAACACGCAGTCGCGCCATCACGATCAGTTAGCAGCGTGCTTCCGCTGTGATAAGTTGTGTTTTGTGTTCGCGTTTTGTGTTGCGTTTACATTTACAGTTTTAGTTCATTTATTTTTATAACCATGGATCGGAAGAAAGGACCTTGACCTCTGCATGGAAAAAGCTGTGGCCTGAAGCTGTAGCTGAAAGGATCTATGAAGAATTGGAACCCGGTGTTTCAGTAGAGGAGGAGATTGTATCTCTGGGAAAATCCATGGGTTTAGAGGTGGAAGAGAGAGACGTGAACGAGCTCATCGAGGAGCACACCCAGGAACTGACGACTGAGGAGATACAAGAGTTACAGTCACAGCAGCATACTGAGGTTATGCAAGTAATTGGTTTTGAGGAGTCAGAGGAGGAGGTTATTTCTACAAGTGGGATAAAGGAGATCTTAGGAATGTGGGAGAGAGTTTCACAGTTCGTGGAAAAAAAAAACACCCAGAAAAAGTTGCAACAGGTCGTGCATCTGACCTTTTTAATTACACTTGCCTAACTCATTTCCGGAACATTCTGAGAGGGAGGAAGAAACAAACCTCCTTGGACATGTTTTTTTCTAAACGGCCTACAGGTGAAAGCGAGAAAAATGTAGCGAAAAAGGCAAAGGCCAGTGAGGATATCTAATTTATTTCTTTACATTCTCTTTTTTGTTTTTGTGCAATAAATATTTGATATTTATAAATACGTTTTTATTATTCAAAACCACGTAACAAAAATAACTGGGGTGACATTTTGGAGGTTGGAAAGGATTAATGGTAGTTCAATTGTGTTTGTGGGGAAATTTGCTTCGAGATACGAGTAATTCAAGATACGAGCAAGGTTGCGGAACGAATTAAACTCATATGTCGAGGTACCACTGTATATATATGAAAAAACAATAGATAATCCTGGTCAGGATATGCCTTTTTATTTTCAATATATATATGTTATATAATTAAAAAAGATAAAGATATTTTCTGCTTGAATTTAGATCAGTAATTTAATTGAACTAAAGGAATATATAAAAAACATAATTTGATAAAAGTAATGCCTGGCTCAAGGCGAGTAGAATAAGGAAAACAAAAGATTATTTACATAATGTACAAAAGTTTTGAGTCGGCCATTGGGAAACAACAACAACGAGTTTTTTATAGGGGAAGAGTGACCTCTGGCGGTCGATTTAACAGAGTATTTGTATCTATGAAATATAATTTTAAATAGAATCATATTTTAATATAGCATAAATATATATAAATTTGAATATCTATGCAACCAAAATCATAGAAAAAATTAAAATAAGGGATTTCACAATAAATCAGCTATTACATTCCACACTTAGATTACTTGGAGGTTTATAAACAATTTAACATTTACAATAACAATATATAATTAAAAGCGCTCTCCTTCAACACACAAAAAAAAGTGTGCCAATTTTAAGAATAGCATTTCGTTCATTTTATCTATTGCTAGGTAAATTTTGGAGATGCTGAATGAGTTACCCTGTCAAGATGGTGTTAAGATCATTCAAATCGAAGAAGAAAACAAAACTAAAAGCGACGAGTTTCTTTATTTGTGCGGTATACTCTTGGTTACATACTTAAATAGCCTGTTGAAGAATGTCATAGTCCGAAAGCTTGCCAAGATTATACCTCACTAGCCGAATGACCCGGGCAACGCCCGGGGTTTACCCGATTAAATGCTTTTATTCAAATACTATTCGTTACAATTATAAATTGGCGCCGTAGATGTCACTCTTGTGAAACGTCCCGCCCCAAACCATCGACCGGGAATCGATCTCGGGGCGCCCGCGTGGCAGGCGAGCATTCTACCACTGAACCAAAAGCAAACGGTGACAGAAGTGTCTCGCGCATTGGCGGCACCAAATGATGGGGGGAGGGGGGCAAAGGTGGCGTGATCGTAGCCTACCAATAGGAGGGCGCCGGCAAACCGTGACAGAGGCCATGACGCTCGTAACTGTATATAGAATAAAGAAACTTGTCGCTGTAAGCTTTGATTCATTCTTATAAATGATATATGGCGATTCTACTCTTGTAAGATCATTCATATGATGCATTAGCGCGCCATCTGTTATCAAAATTCGAAACTATTTTAAAGGCGTATGATTCTTTTTGAAATTAAACAATTTATACTGCCCTTACTGCAATGAAAAAATTAAAGGGAGGGCCTTGCTCATCAGTGGTGAACCCTCCCAGCGGTTTCGCCAGTTTAATCTACCATACCGCTGTTATATTGCATTTTTTGGAACTTCCTTTTATAGTGATACTGTTGGTAGACTCTTGGAATGGGTATTTTAGAAGAACTATGGACATAAGCTTTGAGGACAGTAGAATTACATACATTTATAAATATATAATATGCTTCGAGCAATCGCTCTTCCGCAAATATCAAATTGTGTCTTTTATTAGAACATTTATAATATGATGCACTAGCGCGCCATTCATGTTGGTATATCAATCAGATTAGTGTAAGAACCTATGGAATCAACTCAAGATCAAAGAAAATCATCTTTAAATCAAGTATATCATTATATATGGGGAACGAGATAAAAGTTTTACATGGATGCTATAGACGGACAATCTCAAATCCGCTCCTTTTACTTCCAACAGGTAAGAATTTCTCTAACTATCTATGTGTCAATAGTAGAATTAGTTGAGAACGCTATGTGAAATCTCTTGTTTAAAACATTATATATATGTTTCATATCTTCTCTCTATATCATATTAAATATCTTATATTTAATCAAAAAGGCATATATTGAATTAAAAATAATATATTTACCAAAAAATACCTTATATTGTGTGTGTGTAAAAATAAAAACGATAATACCTCACTTTCTTCTTTTGAATAAACAATTCCTGATGACAAGAAAGGGTTATTTGAGCCAATATTTTCAGGTATTTATAATTAAAAATAAGGATTAGTTGATATTCGTTCAGACAGATGGCGAAAACCACCAGTAACTTTTTGTTAAGTCACAATTTGGATTATAGATTATAAGACCAAATCCAAATAAATAAATAATGGGTGACGTTTCGGTAACAGCGTTGTTACCATCTTCAGACAAAAGTACTGAATGAGAAATATGCTGTGGTAAAATTTCTCATTCAGTACTTTTATCTGAAGATGGTAACAACAACAAAAAGCTTTATTAAGACAATTTAGTCTTATATGGATTCTCCAAGCACAGAAATGTAGGGTACATACAAGAATAACAGTAGTAACAACAACAAAAGTCCCTGTTATGACCTTTTGGTCTTATACGACTTCTCCACGTAGAAGAGGGTATATACAGGAACAATAGTTACAATAATTAGCAATGCTATTTACAATGTGTCAAGGTGAATATGGTAACAACGCTGTTACCGAAACGTCACACACTATTTATTTATTTGGATTTGGTCTTATTACCTTGTTTTACACCAGTAACGTTCATTAACCTTTTAGGAGATTTTCCTTTCCCGGTTGTAAGACTACTCGCACAAGTTAGAATACTTTCAAGTTTTTTTAGAGAAAACCACACCAAGATGCTCTGCGGTGAGGACCCGACTTGTACCTTCTGTAATTCAAAACTAAAAAATGAAATCACTCACTATATTTTTGATTGCTATGCTCTGAAAGAAGAAAGAAGAACCCTTATGCTCAAAACTGGGCAACTCTGTGCTTCACTTCCATCAATAATTGACAATATGACCCAGAATAAGTATATTGCTACGGCGTTTTATGGTTTCCACAAATCCATATCTCAGAAGAAGGCCAAGTGATACTCACTCCTCACTTTCTTACTGCTACTCTTTTTGTGTTGTTTTTCTTGCTTCCCTCTTTCTTTTTTTTCTTTTCTTGTTTTTTTTCTTTTTCTTCTTACTCTGTATATATCGTTATTTCCTTTGTCTCACTGCTTTGTTCTTATGCATACCTCTGGTGAATCCTGTATAGGGTCAGTGACCCTAAATAAAGGCTTTTTTGTTGTTGTTGTTGTTGTAACGTTCATTAGTAAAATCAGGAGAGATGTTTTATTCTTAATTTATTAACCTGATCCCGATACAATTTAACTTTTATACTATTTATTATAATTCCTATTGTGCCATTCGTTTTATTATTGACTCCAAAAATATATTAGTTCTTCCCTCCGGTTGTAAAATTTACATTGAAGTTAGTATTTCCAATGATTAATGTACAAATAAGATTTTTGCATACTTCGCCCAACGTAACTGCCTTTTTACTGATGAGAGGCATGGCGCATAGGTTAGTTTTTGTTCGTATTTTTCATTTGCTGTTTTAGTAACTTATTGACTGACACATAGTATTCTAATTTTGAAAATAGAGCAATCCATAAATAAATCTTTAATTAGGCATTTAATTAAAAAGGCATATATTGGATCAAAATATCATTTATTTACCAATATTTCAGTTGGCTG
The DNA here is from genome assembly GCA_030710605.1 of Cordylochernes scorpioides. Lineage (NCBI taxonomy): Eukaryota > Metazoa > Arthropoda > Arachnida > Pseudoscorpiones > Chernetidae > Cordylochernes > Cordylochernes scorpioides. The sequence goes on from CP092868.1 coordinate 32,407,596, forward strand.
AACGCCAACCTTTATCCAGGTATTATAACATTTTAAAGTGTGTCAACATGTGGGGCATTTATAGTATTCTAATATAATGGTGGTGTCTTGTCCATGGAGAAGATCAGATCGGTCCATGCATCCTGATCACAATACCGGCCAACCGTGTCCGTATGGATGTCCTCTTCTGGATTGATGTCTACCATATAGAGGGCTGCAAGGATGGCCGGGTATATATGGTCCGGAGTGAGTTGAGTGTTGTAATAGTTATTGCAGTTCCAGTAGGATTCTAGTCATGTCTGGGTTTATCTTCATTCCTTTATAATGTCCTGTTCTGATTCTTGAAATTGTTGCCATTAAATCTCTGTTAATGTTGAAGTTTCATATGGGCTTGGGCATTTTGGTTTTTTGTAATGAGTTTTGCTTTTGCTATTGCATTTGATTCAAATTCTAATAAAATAAATAACGCTTCCAGGGCTAAATTTTCTGAATAACCTTTTTTTCCTCGATTTAACAGCCCTTCGACGTATCACATTAACTATATTTTACATAGTATTCTTCTCGAAGAATATCAAAAGATACATTTTTATCAATAATGAGATTTACAAATATTCTTTTGTAAATAAACAAACGTATATTACAATTCTGCTGATTGATAAATTGTGTCTATACTTTTGCAGTTTTTTTTTTATTCTAAAAATCTTTAATAAAATAGATGCATTATCTCAATTCAATATATGAATTTTATGCATTTATTAAGGCTAAAGGTTCCTTTTTGCTTCCTAATAGAATTTTGTGGTATAAACATATTGCCACTGAATAATTATTTTAAATAATCTGTTGTTTATCATCATAAATATTTGCATAGTCATCACCCCTTACCATACTTGTATATTAGCACTTGTAAATAATTTTTTAGAAATAGTTTGCATTTTATAAATAAATTATTTTTACTTAAACTTTTATAATACTCGTTATCACTACCGTGACAATATACAACGTCGATATATATTGTATTAAAATATACAAGTATCAGAGTCATCAACAATCAATTCTGTCATCGTTTGCTTTTGTGAATGGAATAAATACCCAAATATGTCCATTTCTTATAAGCATCGGTGGTTCAGTGGTAGAATGTTCACCTGCCACGCGGGCGGCCCGGGTTCGATTCCCGGCCGATGCATTTTTTTTTTACAATTTTTAAAACTCATTTATATTATTAATTTTGAAACAACTAAATCGATTGCAAAAAATAATTAAATCAAATACCTAAACACTAATATAATACAAATTTTGCCATTACACACTTTTTTCCTGTAGTTTATGTGTTTCTTCTGTATTGCTATTCTATGGCACTTCTACTATTTATTATTGATGTACTTTCAGTATGAAGGATACTTCACTCGGGGGATTTCTCGGGCGAAGCCGGGTCATTCTTCTAGTCTATTCCGAAACGTCATACACTATTTATTTATTTGGATTTGGTCTTATTACCTTGTGTTTATGATGGTATATATACTATTTTTATACGAAATAATTTTTTGCATATTTAATTTTATAAAGTTTTAATTTAAAAAAGATAAAAATAATAGATAGAATATTTGCATATTAGATCTATTGTATCTATATTGTCTATTGATTATAAATTTTGTATCAAATATATAACTATTGTTAAAACATATCTACAATGTTTTTAAGAAAAGGTCAAAACTATAAAAACGTTAGAATTTTCTTATATATTTATCTAAAGGACTAGCCGAGTGACCCGGGCAACGCCCCGGGTTTACCCGAAGGACCCGCAGGTGAGAAACTATAGAAGAAAAATTTTAACAAATCAGAAAATGAAATTGCAAACAACAGAACTACACTACTTTAAGGACATGAGAGCACATGCACTGTATCACCATACGTATACCATTTTCAAAGACCCTGCTTAGGATTAAAACTTCTCAGAAGCATAACAATAGTACCAACCTAGAGGTTAACTGGTGTGGATGCATTCCTCTGGGAGTGAGACTATTGAGAAATTCAGTAGGGAGTTATTTTGCTTCTCCGCATTCTAACACTCCAACTGTTAACACTGTGGAAACACTGACTCATGTTTGGTAAGCAATTTCAGGGAAGAAACTATAGACATTGGATTAAATAAATTATTAATTAAATTGCATTAAATAAAAATTATTAGATTTAAATAAATATTATTAGAGTGAAAAAAAAAAGAAAGAAATTAACAAATTAGAAAATAAAATTTCGAAAAATACAACTATATTGCAGATAAGATAAGAGGACCTTATTAAAAATACATAAACAAACTGTAATTCGACACTCGATAATTCGACACTTTCGATAATTCGACACTTTCGATAATTCGACACTTTCGATAATTCGACCATTTTAAAAATCAAATTTACAAGGTTGATTGTTGTTTAAATACAACTTTGCTTTTGCATGCATAAACACAGGCTCTTGTAGCAAGAACCCAAATATTATTTATAGTCATAGCAAAAGCAAACTTTAGTGAAAACTGATGCCTCTTCAGAATGAATGGAAGACTGAAATCTGAAGGAGCAGAATATATGGGTCATTTATACTTTCACCAATGCCTTTAGGATCTTTGCGATGGAACGCGTATGGTGTTTCAGCGCATGTGCTCTCATGTCCTTGAAGCACATATACTGACAGTGCCCAAAGTTGAACACACTGTATAGTGTCTGAAATATCTTTGGTCCCTTCGGATACCAACCTTCGCTTCATTCTAGAGAGGCGTTAGTTTTCATGTCATATCTGTAATATAGTTTTGTTGTTTGCAATTTTCTTTTTTTTTTTTCCTTTCAAATATGTATCCACTCTGAAATATAGTTTGTAAATTTTTATTCCAATTTATTTTCTTATATATATATGTATTTTTTTTTCATTTCCAAAATATTTATTTATACTTTCACCAATGCCTTTAGGATCTTTGCGATGGAACACGTATGGTGTTTCAGCGCATGTGCTCTCATGTCCTTGAAGCACATATACTGACAGTGCCCAAAGTTGAACACACTGTATAGTGTCTGAAATATCTTTGGCCCCTTCGGATACCAACCTTCGCTTCATTCTAGAGAGGCGTTAGTTTTCACTAAGGTTGGCTTTTGCTATGACTATAAATAAGGCTCAAGGCCAAACCTTGGCTACAAGAGCCTGTGTTTACGCACGGACAACTTTATATGTAGCTTTCTCAAGTGTGCGAACATTGGATAGCATACATGTAAAGATGACCCATATCTTCTGCTCCTTCAGATTTCAGTCTTCCATTCATTCTGAAGAGGCATCAGTTTTCACTAAAGTTGGTTCTTGCTACAAGAGCCTGTGTTTATGCATGCAAAATCAAAGTTGTATTTAAACAACAATCAACCTTGTAAATTTGATTTTTAAAATGGTCGAATTATCGAAAGTGTCGAATTATCGAAAGTGTCGAATTATCGATAGTGTCGAATTACAGTTTGTTTATTTATTTTTTAATAAGGTCCTCTTATCTTATCTGCAATATAGTTGTATTTTCGAAATTTTATTTTCTAATTTGTTAATTTTTTCTTTTTTTTTTCACTCGAATAATATTTATTTAAATCTAATAATTTTTATTTAATGCAATTTAATTAATAATTTATTTAATCCAATGTCTATAGTTTCTTCCCTGAAATTGCTTACCAAACATGAGTCAGTGTTTCCACAGTGTTAACAGTTGGAGTGTTAGAATGCGGAGAAGCAAAATAACTCCCTACTGAATTTCTCAATAGTCTTACTCCCAGAGGAATGCATCCACACCAGTTAACCTCTAGGTTGGTACTATTGTTATGCTTCTGAGAAGTTTTAATCCTAAGCAGGGTCTTTGAAAATGGTACACGTATGAAAAGCAGTTCGACTTTGCATGTACAAGTGTGCCAGAGCCCCGTTTGATTACTTGCGCTTGCTGGTGGGGTTGGACTTTTGCAAGAATCAGAAGCCATTGGAGCTTTTTTTTTTATTTTTTCAGAAAAAAGTGCCCAATGCGGGAATCGAACCCGGGTCGTAGCGGTCGAAAACCAACGGCTTAGACCATCCTTCCACCAACCCCCAGTAAAATAAGTAAATAAAAAGAAGACCAAAAATAAGTGATAATAGTTTATTGAATAACAAATAAAAAAAAATCTTTCAGGTGAAAAATTATAGGCATTGGTAAAAAAGTAAACAAGAGAAATAGCCTAGCGGTCAGGGGAGTGAGTCTTCCACGGCCTTTCCGAGGCATGACAGAAGACACTCAAAAAAAAAAAGGTAAAATAAGAACCAAGCAGAGGAAATCTATAAAACTGAAAGCCAGGACAGGCATAAAAAGAAAATTCCAAGCATGTGAGGAAACAATTGATGAAAAAAAAAAGGATTCAAAAAAAAATACTGCAAAAAAGAAACCAGACACAAAAAGCAACAATTGAGTACACAAATACAGCATCAGCCTATTTATGAGATGAAAAAAAAAGACAGACACAAAAATGGAGCTAAATTCAAATGAAAAACTATAACAAATTAATAAATGAAAATAAGACCTAATCCAAATAATTTAATAAAAAAAAAGCAACAATTGAGTACACAAATACAGCATCAGCCTATTTATGAGAAGAAAAAAAAAGACAGACACAAAAATGGAGCTAAATTCAAATGAAAAACTATAACAAATTAATAAAAGAAAATAAGACCTAATCCAAATAATTTAATTAAAAAAAAAGTCACACACTATTAAATTATTTGGATTAGGTCTTATTAATGAGAAAAAAAAAGATGCCAAAAAAGATAACCAGATACAAAAATTGTGCTAAATTCAAATGAAAAACTATAACAAACACTTATAAAAGAATAAAAGTAATAATTCAATCTACAATTCGAAAAATAATATAACCTGGTGAGTTCCCAGAAAAGGTTAACTTTGGTAGGCGGCGCTGTACGTTGACACCGCCGTACCTTCGAGCCGAACCAACGGCTTAGACCATCCTTCCACCAACCCCCAGTAAAATAAGTAAATAAAAAGAAGACCAAAAATAAGTGATAATAGTTTATTGAATAACAAATAAAAAAAAATCTTTCAGGTGAAAAATTATAGGCATTGGTAAAAAAGTAAACAAGAGAAATAGCCTAGCGGTCAGGGGAGTGAGTCTTCCACGGCCTTTCCGAGGCATGACAGAAGACGCTCAAAAAAAAAAAGGTAAAATAAGAACCAAGCAGAGGAAATCTATAAAACTGAAAGCCAGGACAGGCATAAAAAGAAAATTCCAAGCATGTGAGGAAACAATTGATGAAAAAAAAAAAGGATTCAAAAAAAATACTGCAAAAAAAGAAACCAGACACAAAAAGCAACAATTGAGTACTCAAATACAGCATCAGCCTATTTATGAGATGAAAAAAAAAGACAGACACAAAAATGGAGCTAAATTCAAATGAAAAACTATAACAAATTAATAAAGGAAAATAAGACCTAATCCAAATAATTTAATAAAAAAAAAGCAACAATTGAGTACACAAATACAGCATCAGCCTATTTATGAGAAGAAAAAAAAAGACAGACACAAAAATGGAGCTAAATTCAAATGAAAAACTATAACAAATTAATAAAAGAAAATAAGACCTAATCCAAATAATTTAATTTAAAAAAAAGTCACACACTATTAAATTATTTGGATTAGGTCTTATTAATGAGAAAAAAAAGATGCCAAAAAAGATACAAAAATTGTGCTAAATTCAAATGAAAAACTATAACAAACACTTATAAAAGATAGAATAAAAGTAATAATTCAATCTACAATTCGAAAAATAATATAACCTGGTGAGTTCCCAGAAAAGGTTAACTTTGGTAGGCGGCGCTGTACGTTGACACCGCCGTACCTTCGAGCCGAACCAACGGCTTAGACCATCCTTCCACCAACCCCCAGTAAAATAAGTAAATAAAAAGAAGACCAAAAATAAGTGATAATAGTTTATTGAATAACAAATAAAAAAAAATCTTTCAGGTGAAAAATTATAGGCATTGGTAAAAAAGTAAACAAGAGAAATAGCCTAGCGGTCAGGGGAGTGAGTCTTCCACGGCCTTTCCGAGGCATGACAGAAGACGCTCAAAAAAAAAAAGGTAAAATAAGAACCAAGCAGAGGAAATCTATAAAACTGAAAGCCAGGACAGGCATAAAAAGAAAATTCCAAGCATGTGAGGAAACAATTGATGAAAAAAAAAGGATTCAAAAAAATACTGCAAAAAAGAAACCAGACACAAAAAGCAACAATTGAGTACACAAATACAGCATCAGCCTATTTATGAGATGAAAAAAAAAGACAGACACAAAAATGGAGCTAAATTCAAATGAAAAACTATAACAAATTAATAAAAGAAAATAAGACCTAATCCAAATAATTTAATAAAAAAAAAGCAACAATTGAGTACACAAATACAGCATCAGCCTATTTATGAGAAGAAAAAATAAGACAGACACAAAAATGGAGCTAAATTCAAATGAAAAACTATAACAAATTAATAAAAGAAAATAAGCCCTAATCCAAATAATTTAATTTAAAAAAAAGTCACACACTATTAAATTATTTGGATTAGGTCTTATTAATGAGAAAAAAATGATGCCAAAAAAGATACAAAAATTGTGCTAAATTCAAATGAAAAACTATAACAAACACTTATAAAAGATAGAATAAAAGTAATAATTCAATCTACAATTCGAAAAATAATATAACCTGGTGAGTTCCCAGAAAAGGTTAACTTTGGTAGGCGGCGCTGTACGTTGACACCGCCGTACCTTCGAGCCGAACCAACGGCTTAGACCATCCTTCCACCAACCCCCAGTAAAATAAGTAAATAAAAAGAAGACCAAAAATAAGTGATAATAGTTTATTGAATAACAAATAAAAAAAAATCTTTCAGGTGAAAAATTATAGGCATTGGTAAAAAAGTAAACAAGAGAAATAGCCTAGCGGTCAGGGGAGTGAGTCTTCCACGGCCTTTCCGAGGCATGACAGAAGACGCTCAAAAAAAAAAAGGTAAAATAAGAACCAAGCAGAGGAAATCTATAAAACTGAAAGCCAGGACAGGCATAAAAAGAAAATTCCAAGCATGTGAGGAAACAATTGATGAAAAAAAAAAGGATTCAAAAAAATACTGCAAAAAAAGAAACCAGACACAAAAAGCAACAATTGAGTACACAAATACAGCATCAGCCTATTTATGAGATGAAAAAAAAAGACAGACACAAAAATGGAGCTAAATTCAAATGAAAAACTATAACAAATTAATAAAAGAAAATAAGACCTAATCCAAATAATTTAATAAAAAAAAAGCAACAATTGAGTACACAAATACAGCATCAGCCTATTTATGAGAAGAAAAAATAAGACAGACACAAAAATGGAGCTAAATTCAAATGAAAAACTATAACAAATTAATAAAAGAAAATAAGACCTAATCCAAATAATTTAATTTAAAAAAAAGTCACACACTATTAAATTATTTGGATTAGGTCTTATTAATGAGAAAAAAAAAGATGCCAAAAAAGATAACCAGATACAAAAATTGTGCTAAATTCAAATGAAAAACTATAACAAACACTTATAAAAGATAGAATAAAAGTAATAATTCAATCTACAATTCGAAAAATAATATAACCTGGTGAGTTCCCAGAAAAGGGTAACTTTGGTAGGCGGCGCTGTACGTTGACACCGCCGTACCTTCGAGCCGTTTTACACGAGTTAAAGCGAAGATTTTGGACATAGTGATTTTTACATTTCGATCTTTTATATTAATATATATACTTACTATTGCGAATTATTTTTCTAAAAACGAACATTATTTTTTTTTAATTATCTGAAACTAACCTAATTCAACTTATCTAAAACTAACCTTATTTAGCGATTAAACTAACATAATTAAACCTATTTGAATCTAACCTCATATACACTTTTACACTACCTTTTCATTTCAAAATTAAATTAAAATAAGTTTATATTAAATAATAACATTTTTAAAAATCGACTTTCTGGTTCACACTTTTGTATCTAATCAATTATGTATTTCTTTATTTCTCTCTATAAAAGTTACGCAATTGTAAACAAAAGAATTGATGATGATAAATGCAAAAAATCTACGATTGTAAAATAGATTAAATTAAAAAATAAAAATAACTGTTAACATTAGGAAAATAAAAACAGGCCTATGACACGAAGAAAAAAATAACGAAAATTTTGGTATATAGATTGTTATGTGTAGTTCAGAATCTTCGGAGGAGATAGCTCAGGACTTTACAATGGAAAACTCTGTTACGGTATTATCTATATAGATTCTCTAGAGTTTGCCCGTCACTCCATCTAACGGACAGCTGACTAACTATTCGGCTGACAGGAATGATGGCACGTTAAACATCTGGCACGCCTGGATGGCGGGAATGTTTGCTTCGTCTGCTTTAATAATTATTGTTGGGATCGTCTGATGATCTAGAAATTTCTTTTGGTTATTAATAATAACTTATATATATTATTGCTTTCACACACACACACACACACACACATTTGAAATTAATACTTATTTATATAGATCTCTGCTGATTTTAATAAATTACGACTAATATTATTATGATAAAATACTAGAATGACACACATACCTGTTATCTTGATCTAAAAACTTATAAACATTTTGTATAAGCGGATTATTTTTGTTTTATAAATAAATAAAAAATGGTCTAAATAAATTATTGATTTGATCGATTTTGAAGTATCAAAAATATCGTCTTTTTAAAATTTTACTATACTACTATGTTCATGGAAAGTATTAAAATGGTTATTGATTTCCTATATAGTCATTTTTGCTAATACTATTACCACTAATGATATAAGTCCGACTTCCAAGTTGTTCCGCCAAGAGATCAACACCACAGAGGTCCGTACGTCTCTTGACCTCACGGACAATACAGCAGCTACATTATGCACTCATGATTTGTCTCCTCTCTAATTGTGGATACGCTGCTGTATTACCTCATAAGCATAAATAAATAATGATAATCATATTCATTATAATAATTAATAATTATTAAAACTATTATCACAGCCCTGGCCAACCTAAATGACGCCACGGGCCGCACGGAATCGTAAACAAGGTCTAAAAACTTTAACTATATCACAATTTTAACTTTAAAATGTATTAAAAAACTTAATACTTCCTTGATGCTTAATGTTTTTATTTATTATTTTTCGGCTGCTTTTAAAAAAAAAATAATAATTTAAAATAAAAAAAATATATTTCTCTATTAATTACCATTATTCCTAACTTTTTCTTCCTTTTTATGGAATCAAATATGTATTTTAAAAATTGTGGGACATATTTTAAATTAAAAAAATATTATAATTATTTCAATATATTTTCTGTTTTTGATATACAGACGAGAAATGAAAGTTACAAAAGAAATATAAAGTTAAATGGCGAGCCGCAATTTTTTATGGCGGGCCGCATGCGGCCCGCGGGTTGGCCAGGCCTGTATTATTATCATAGGGCAGACATTCTTCACTCAAGAAGAAGCACGGAGTGAATTCCAGGTTATTCGGTTAGCTATATACGTATACTAGCCGAATGACCCGGGCAACGCCCGGGGTTTACCCGATTAAATGCTTTTATTCAAATACTATTCGTTACAATTATAAATTTGCGCCGTGGATGTCATTCTTGTATAAAATATAAATGAGTTTTAAAAATAGTAAAAAAAAAAAAAAATGCATCGGCCGGGAATCGAACCCGGGGCGCCCGCGTTCTACCACTGAACCAAAAGCAAACGGTGACAGAATTAAGAACGCATGACGATGATAACTGTATATTATCCGTGACAGAGGCGGCCGATGAGGAAAGACGGTCGTGCCTATATATAGTAATAATCCAAACTGTACCTTATCATGGATGTGGTCTTGTTACCTTGTGTTTATAATCTACTAGCGGACGTACCCGGCTTCGCCCGGGTTTTACCCGAGTAAAGGTTTGTCTAACGAATCTCTCGATAAAGTGAACATTTTTTCCCGGTCCCTTGAAAAATACTCGATAAGTTGAATAAAATAAATATTAATTGGTTCCCTCGGTAATTGGAAGTTAAAGAAATAGTATCTTGCCCTGGAATTGTATCATTATTCTTGTATGGATGTACCCTGCTTCGCCCGGGTTTTACCCGATTAAAGGTTTGTCTAACGAATCTCTCGATAAAGTGAACATTTATTCCCGGTCCCTTGAAAAATACTCGATAAGTTGAATAAAATCAATATTAATTGGTTTCCTCGGTAATTGGAAGTTAAAGAAATAGTATCTTGCCTTGGAATTGTATCATTATTCTTGTATGGATGTACCCTGCTTCGCCCGGGTTTTACCCGATTAAAGGTTTGTCTAACGAATCTCTCGATAAAGTGAACATTTATTCCCGGTCCCTTGAAAAATACTCGATAAGTTGAATAAAATCAATATTAATTGGTTTCCTCGGTAATTGGAAGTTAAAGAAATAGTATCTTGCCTTGGAATTGTATCATTATTCTTGTATGGATGTACCCGGCTTCGCCCGGGTTTTACCCGAGTAAAGGTTTGTTTAACGAATCTCTCGATAAAGTGAACATTTTTGCCGGTCCCGTGAAAAATACTCGATAAGTTGAATAAAATCAATATTAATTGGTTCCCTCGGTAATTGGAAGTGAAAATAATAGTATCTTGCCTTGAAATTGTATCATTATTCTTGTCTCAAAAAATTGCCGTGTCTTCCTGAATTTTGTCTTTCCTAATTTTCTACATTACAAAATCATCGTTTTATCTAGTGAACATTTTTTCCCGGTCCCTTGAAAAATACTCGATAAGTTGAATAAAATCAATATTAATTGGTTCCCTCGGTAAATGGAAGTTAAAGGAATAGTATCTTTGCCTTGGAATTGTATCATTATTCTTGTCTCAAATAAATTGCCGTGTCGATAAATGATAAAACTAACTTTGACTTGTGCGCAAAATTCCCACGCTCTACGGGCGGAGATCAGAGCTTGGTTAAGTGGCTTCGTCATAGTAGAGGACAAAACGTTCCGTCGGCGGTTTCATGTTCAAGTCTTTCGCGCAGTCTCTTGGGATTAAAAGATTTGCTTCAAGCGAGGGGTGGCTCTCAAATTATATATATAAAAAAAAAAACGACACGGGATATCAATTAAAAAAATCTGCGTGGATATTTCCATTTGTTCGCAAAGGATTGACGACCTAAACCAACTTTTGAATGGCTATGACCTATGGTTATCGTCTGATTTCTACTAATTCACCTGGTTCAAATCACATTAATAGGTACCGCTCAGCAAGAGCAACCTAGTTCATGATAATTGAACAATGAATAATATGTGAAGGTTATTCACATATTAAACAATTTTTAACGCGGGATGCAATCCCGGTTCATGACTGTCGGGAATCGAGCGTGTTACCGTCTCATCCACCGACTTATTTTTATCTACTAATTCAAAAATGAATAGAGGTTCGTATCAAGCAAATTAAAAGGGAAAAAACGAAACTTTTATCAAGTTGGTATGCTTACAGGACGAAACTATGCAAAAGCTTCTATATAAGTTATTTAATTTTTAGTATCGCATTTATACAGGGTGATCCAAAAGTCCCGCACAACTTTAAAAATTAATAACTCCCCGAATATTTGCGCTAGAGCAATGCGGTAAACACCATTGTATTCAGGATGCAATGGGATTTTTTATGGCAAATAATGAAAAATTCGAAATTGATTTTAGTTACAATTTTATTCGCCAGATGGCGCTCTACCAGAATCAGAGATTCAGCGGCCAAATTGTTTGATAAATTGAAAAATATAACTGATCGACACGTATTTTTCCTTTTTGAATACCAGGAAAGAACCCTAATAATATCAAATAACAAATTGATAAAACACCACTTCGCCAAAAGTATGAAGAATTGGTTAACGATTTTCAAATACAAGCAGAGATATGTAAAATAGGTAAATGCAAATTAAAATATGTAGCAAAAAGAAAATTGATATTTTAGATACGGTTTGTTTCCGAAGATAATAAATTTCTAATATTTTTAATTCAACTCTCACTCAGTATCGATTATGTTTATTTTAATTCTTTTGAAAAATATGTATCTATCTCTGATAATTTATTTTACTCTGGAATGCCGTTGTTGTTTTTGTCGTGTCCAATAAATAGCCTCAGATGTCTCCATGCATTTCTATCACAGCAGCAGCAGCAATGTCCACTATCTTGGATGTATAAAGCTGCTGCTCTGGGTCTATGTCAATTTTCTGCAAGGCTGCGGGAATGAGAATATGTGGGTAGGTGTTAGTTCCTCACCAGGACAGTTGTTGCATGTTCTATAGGTTCTTGTGCCATCTGGATGTATTTTCATTCCTTTATAATGTTTTGTTCTAAGTATTGATATAGTTTTTGTCAGTTTTCTCTCAGAGTTTATTTCACATATTTGATCTTGTCTTATTTTTTGTTTAATTATCTTGTATTTTGCCAAAGCATCAGCGTCAAATACTGACATTTGTTCTTAATTATGGCTCAGCTTTCTGGCTTCCTTTGCCAATTCATCTGCCATTTCATTACCCCGATCTCAACACGGGCAGGAATCCATTGTAGAATGCAGTTATTCTCCAATGATTCCAGTTGGGTAAGTAACGAGTGTATTTTCTGTGTGATTCTAGTATTGCCCTTCTGAATTGCTTCTAGAGTGGATATGGAGTCGCTGTATATTAAAATTCCTTCTGCTTGATGCAGGGATGGCTGGTTAAGGCTGGTTAATGTTTGTTCCATCTTGCTGTATTATGTTATTTCCGGCCCCTCCATTACTCAGGGTAAGGTCTGAAGATCCATCTGTATATGCTGTTAAAGGGCATGGCCTAGCATTTTTAATCAAGAATTTGTACTATGAGGACATAACCGTTAATATTACAAACACATTAGACCTCGAAGCCCAAGGTATCAAAGTCTACCTCAATCAAAACAAAGCCATCAACATATACAATATGTATCACCCTCCAAACAATACATTTATTGACGATGGAACAATGGCTCAATTTCTTACAGACAACACTATTATTGTAGGTGACCTTAATGCCAAACATCAACTATGGGGATGTCCTACGCCAAACCCAAGAGGCAAAATACTATCAAACATATTTGACGACAATGCCTTCGTGTGCTTAAATGATGGGAATCCTACCCATCATTCATACAAGCTATAATACTGCACAAGCCCTTGATATAAGTTTTTACTATCCTGACATTTTCCACAAATGCAAATAGCAAATATTAAAAAGTTTTGGAAGTGATCATTTGCCTAATTTGATAGAAATTAGCACCAAGACCCAAAACTAGCTCAATTAAGAAAAATTCTGGAACTTCAAAAAGGCTAATATGATATCTTTCGAAAATACCATTATTAAAGCAGCCACCGTTTCAATACCAAGAGGTAATATTAAGAAATGGATTCCAAATTATACACACCAGGCAAAAATTATTCAAACACTTATAACTAAAAGAAATGAACTACAAAAAAGTGCACCCAAAACCAAACAAATTGTATAACTGAACTGAACATTTTGAATGCAAAAATAAAAAGATTATACGTAAATGTGAAAAGGAAAAAATGGAAACAAACTTGTGAAAACCTGAACCCAAGAAACCCAAATACAAAACTTTGGAATTTGGCAAAACAAATTGACAGAGCCCAGCCAAAAACTGAAACACAAATATGATTAAGAATACAGATAGTACACCAGCAACTAATGACAAAATTGCTGCCAATCTTTTAGGTAATTCATATCAAATAAGTAGTAAAATCAAGGTTGAAAAAAGGCCCGCAAGATTATTCATGACTGTAAAATGTCACCAGCACTCATAATATTTTCCATGAAAAAATCAATATGAAAAAGCTAGATTATGCATTAGAAAACACTGACCTAAACAAGACTCCTGGGCCAGATGGAATCCATGGCCGAATGATATCAAACTTGGGCAAAATTGGCAAAGAAAGACTTCTTAATATTTTCAATAACTCCTGGAAAACTGGAAAATTGCCTCAAGACTGAAAAAATGCAACAATAATTCCCATTAAAAAACTTGACAAATCTGCTGATGACCCAAAAAACTACCGACCTATCTCCCTAACAAATATTTGCTGCAAATTAATGGAAAAAATTATACTCAGACGAGACTCACCTACCACCCCGACACAAGAAATCTCTTACCAGAAGAACAATATGGATTTAGGAAAGGACATGGGACAATAGACCAACTCTTATTTTTCACACAAAAGGTAGAAGATGCACAAAACAAAAAAAAAAACAACTAACCACACCATAGCTGCTTTTTAGACCTTACACAAGCTTTTGATAAGGTATGGAAAAACAAGTTAATTACAAAATTATACAAACATTTCAAAATTGATGGAAAAGCTATCACTTGGATAAATGATTCCCTTAAAAATATATAAATCAGGGTCAAATATAATGGCACTCTATCTAAAACCTTCAAATTGTACCAAGGATTACCACAAGGATCAATCCTTAGCCCAACTCTCTTCACCCTATTTATTGCAGGCATAGAAGAAAAATTTTCAAATAAAACCAATATTGGACTTTTCGCTGATGACATTATTCTATGGAGCAGTAACACTAACTGGAAAAAAGCTGAAAGAGATTTGAACAAGACTCTTTTCCACCTAGAAAAATTTGCTAATAAAAATAAATTAGAATTTAACCCCCAAAAATCTGAAACCTGTCTTTTTACTACCGATAAGAAACTATACAAAATAAGACCAAATATTATTCTGAACGAACAACAATTACAATATAATAAACATCCTAAATATCTCGGCTACACCCTGGATCCAGAAATTAAAACCAGTAAGCATATTGAAGGAGTTGTTGGAAAATGAAGAGACCGACTAAAGATCATGAAATATATTTCAGGAAGAGTGGGGAGCTGAAGCAACAACACTAAAATTAACTTACACATCTCTAATGAGACCTATCTTGGAATATGGATATCAAATATATGGTACAGCATCTGAAACAAATCTAAAATCACTGGAAAGGATACAACTAAGTGCAGCCAGAAATATTACAGGTCTTCGAAATACCTGCCCTAATAATATTGTACTTTACGAGGCAGACATTATGCCCTTGAAGGATAGAATAAGCTACAATCTGCCAAAATATATAAACAAAATCAAGAGTTATGAAAACAAACACAGAACTTTCAATTACATACTTCATTGGGAACCCAATATAAGATCCAAAAAAGAAGGCCCTCTCCACCTGGCCAAAAGAAATGGATTTTTAAAATATAAAGTGGAAAAATATTATTTAGCTGAAAAAATATCTCCATGCGAACCACTACCAAAATGTTATTTTTAATGCCACTTTAAATGAACCCACCAACAGACAATACCAAAATCCAGAATACTTAAAACAATTATCATTAGAAATAATTAATAAAATTCCTAAAAATGCAATAACTATCTATACCGATGGTAGCAGAGACGAGTTGGGACACACTGGCAGTGGCGGTCACATCAAAACCACAAATGGCATTGAGAAAATAAACAGAAAAAACCCAGAATTTTGCTCAGTCTTCAGATCAGAACTTATAGCCATCTATGAAGTCTTAAAATCCATCAGAAACATTAAACATCACGATATATGGATTTTTACTGATAGTAGAAGTGCCATACAACACTTGAGTCACACAGGGGATCTTAGAGGCAAAGTAAGCAGGAACATAATTGGTTATCTCCAAAAACTCTCAATACCTCAAAAATTCACCTTCAATGGATACCCTTACATGTTAGCATTGAAGGCAATGAAGCTGCTGATGCGCTAGCGAAAAAAAGGCACAAAAGAACCCTTGCTACAGAAAATAAACGTACTTTAAAAAAATAGAAACAGTAGCCAAAATAAACAAGAACTGGAGGATCCCACCTAAGCACAGTTGGTATACCCTAGAAGCAGATGGCCACCCAGACCTTTAGGTCCACAAGCCGGCATGCGAAGCATGCCCTTCGCTGCTATTCTGTTCAACTCATAAGCCAAGTAACGGTATCCAAGCTAGTGCTTGGACATTGTACCTGGAAACACCACCTCCCAGACAACGTGTCTGGAAGGATTTCTATACCGGTGGCCTTTAATCACAGCAAAATAGTAACTATCTACTGTGTCCAGCAGGGACCGCGGGGAGGCATCCCCGGTCGACTCTGTTCACTCACAGCTGAGGAAAAGCTCAGCTGCCACGTCGTGGGCTTTCTCAAGAAGCTTGCTGTGATTTCTCAGCAGCTTACTCTCGATCGCGCCCCTCGCCCTCCTTCTCTCTTCCTGCACACCCACTATCCCTGGACAATCCAAGACGTAGTGGCGTGCATTCATATCCCTTTCTCCATAGACGCATTCAGGGTTTCTCTTAATTTTAAATCTGTGGAGACTTGGGGAAGAGCCCATGTCCCGAACTACCCTAATGAGTTTGCGGGACATTACCTTACAGAGGTACTTGGGTGTTGTTACCCCATTGAATACCTCTCTCCCCTTCACACTGTTCCTCCATCTGTCCAACCATAAGTCCTGTACGTGCCCCCTGATACTCCTATAAACTTCTTTCTTGGTCACTGGGGTCCTCAGTGATCTACCTCTAAAGCATCCTGCCTTAGCGATCCTGTCTGCGAACTCATTACCTTCGATGAGGCTGTGTCTCCTAAACCAAGGGAGCTCCGGAGCCCGCGTCATCATCTCCAGCTCCTGGATTATTTGATGGGCGAGTTGCCCTTTCTCCAGATTGATGGCGACGAGGGCCGACACACAATCTGAATAGAGGCGGTCCGGGCTGAAGTTCTTCTCGGCACACACTCTGAGGGCTACCCTGATCGCAACCAGCTCGGCTGAAAAGACCAATTCGTCCACTCTGAGTGTTAAACTTTCTTGGAAGATCAGCTCTCCATTAGTGAATATCACTACCCCAGCTCCAGTATTGGTTCCAGACTTACTACAATCAGTGAAAACCTCCGTGCCAATCCCTGTCGGCCCTCCAGGACTCCAATTCCACTTTAGCAACCACTGCGGAGGCTTCCTTGGATCCCTCTTCGATTCCAGGGCCCCCGCTTTAAGTCCCAGGGCATCTTCCCTGTTCTCCCAGATCTTCTGTCTGATGGTCTCCTCCTCTAGTTTCAATCCCAGGGGAATAAGCCCAGCGAGGACCAAAAATGCCTCACTGCTAGTAGTGCGATATCTCCCTGTGATTCTGAGTGCCGCTGTCCTCTGCATTCTCTCTAGAGTTGTTGCCACCTTCTGATCCCTGTTTCGGCGCCACCAAGCCCCGGAAGCATATAGCAAGATTGGCTCGACACAGGAGAGGCAGAGGGTCCTAAAAATAGTACCCTCCTTCTCCCCCCCCCCCTGTTGAGAGCCAACCAGGACAGGCCTGCACAACGCCTCCCTGCCTCTCGCCACCATCTCCTCCGCCTGGTATTGCCAACCCATCTTGTCATCTATGACCACCCCCAGAATGGTCATCCGATTGACCAAGGCTACCCTCCGTCCTTCCATCCGGATAGCCGGCTTGTGTTCCCATTTGATCCCTTTCCTTTTAGTTCTTATGTCCTTAGGCTTAAAGCTGAGGGCTTTAGTTTTGGAGACATTGAACTTAAGGCCAGAGTCATGGGCCCAGATCGAGGGAATTTGGAGAGAAGTTCCAACACACTTCTCAGCCTTCGCTCTCGAAGCAGCCTCAATGATGAGGAACTGGTCGTCAGCATAGAGAACCAGCCTGGCTCCCTCAGGGAGCTCCTCCTGGAAAACGGTGTTTACCAGGATATTTCACAGAATAGGTCCGCAGCAAGAGCCCTGGGGGCAACCCCTAGCACAGTTTCTTTCCAACTTCCGCCCACCAAAACTGAGGCTAATCCGTCTATCCCTCAGGAAGTCACGAACCAAGCTGCACAAATTATCAGGACAACCCATGTCCATCAAATTTCTCATCAGCTTGTTCCAGCTCATGGAGTTGAACGCGCCATCAATGTCCAGGGCCACGAAAAGAACCCAAGCACCCTTATTTAAGCCCATCTCAACCCCCTCTAACACCTCGTTCAGAGCTGTGGTTGTGGACTTCCCTTCCCTAAAACCATGTTGGAAAGAGGAAAGGAGTTCATTACTCTCTAGCCAATGCTTCAGTCGCTGAGCTAGTAGGCTGTCCAGGACCATACCTAGACACACTAGTAAAGAAAGCGGACGATAATCATTAGGAGAATTACCCTTTCTACCAGACTTTTCGTGAAGCACTACTCGGGCAACCTTCCATGCCTCAGGAAATGTACCAGTGTCCAGGCACCTATTGAATAACCCGGAAAGAGGCGATGGGTGCATCCTTACCAGGGCTTTCACGACCGTGTTATCGATCCCTTCGGGACCAGGAGATTTCCTTTTCCCGAACTTGAAAGCCGTCAGTTTCACCTCATTCTCAGAAAAGGGCGGATCTACCAAACCACAAGTGGTCAGAGAGATCTCGTCCTCTGGTTCCTCGTTTCCGAAGTGCCGATCCAAGTTGTTTTTATTTTGTCTTCTGCTTTCGAGCGAGTAGTTCTAGAACACATTCTCTCTGAATTTTCTCATTGTTGGTGGATGAAACAGCACCAGTGATTATTTTGGCCGCTTTTGCTTGAACGCTGTCTAGTCTTACTTTTAGTGATGAGCTTGAGGGAGCCCAGACCGGTGTTGAATATTCCATTATCGGCCTTATTAAGGTGGTATATCTTGTTCTGAGAAATCTGGGTTTTGCCCCCCAATTTGTTCCACATAGCCTTCTCAGAATGTTTAGTTTTCTGATAGCTCTATTTGAGGTGCTAATTATGTGTTCTGAAAATTCCAATTCCTCATCAATAATAATTAAAATAATTTTGTTGACATCTTGTCAATACATGCACAGTCTGTACTATTAAAAAAAGATAATATGCATTATATACACTATGTACAATGAATATGGCGCCTCTGCCAGCGCTGCAGAATTTGGTGGAGAATCGCCAGTGGGTCTCCAGCGACACCACGCATTTTGCGATCTACGATGAATACGTAGATCGCGTACTTCGCCGCTTAGGAGATGGTGATGGCGTGGTCCTCGAGACCAACTTGAAAGATCCAGGACTGCAGTATCACACCTAGGTATTATGGATTTCTAATTTTATCAATTATTTGTTTGTTTATGCTTATTTTGTGGTTATATTTATGCCTTTTTCCCTGTGAGTGGAGAAGACGCATAGGTTTGGTTTTATTGGATTTATGGTTATTTGGAGTTCCATTGCCCACTTTTCCAGTCCTCTCATTGATGTGTTCAGTATTTTTTACGATTTTTATATGCTGCTACTTGTGTGCTATATGGCTATATCATCTGCATAACAGGCAACCTTTGTGTCTTCAGTGAGGTAAGGATGGATGTCGTTAATATATAGCAGATAGAGTAGAGGACTAAGCACAGATCCCTGAGTTACACTAGCCCATGTTCTTCCTTCCTTGGAAAATTCTCCATTGACCCGAACCTTTAACCTTCTTCCCCTTAAGAAGTCTGCAATCCAGATTAAGGTTTTTCCTCTTACTCCGATGTTGTGCAGCTTTTCACGTAATTTCTCCCTCCACACTCGATCAAAAGCTGAGGTCATATCAAGGAATATAGCCGTGGTCTTCTTTGGCGGTTTTTCCTGGAAAGAATCTATTATTGATTGACAGAAGTAGAACAGTTGATCAGTCGTACAGTGCTGGGATCTATAGGCAGTTTGGTAGAGGTTTATTTTATTATTGTTAGTGAGCCAGACTATGAGCCTAGAGTGGATAATTCGTTCTGGTATTTTACAAAGTATGCTGGTGAGAGCAATTGGCCGATAGTTCTTGTATTCCTTGGCATCTTTGTTTGGCTTCAGTATTGGCACTATAATTGATATCTTCCAATTCTTTGGTAGTTTACCAGTTTGCCATGAAATGCTCAGTATTCGTAGGAGTTGATTATTAGCTTTGTCTTCAAAGTGATTAATCATTTGACCAAAGATTAGATTATCTCTTGGTGACCTCTTGGATTTTTTTATTGATAAGTTTAGCTCATTCAGTGTGAAGTCTCTCGAGAAAATATCTTGTTGATGGAAGTTTCTTGCTTGTTTAACTAACTATTTTATATTATTTTTAATAAAAAATAAAAGGATTTAAAAGCGCGAATGTTTCTTTTATACATAAAACGAACTTCTACTGTCCTTACTGCGATGAAAAATATATTGGGAGGGCTTGGCTCATCAGTGGTGAACCCTCCCAGCGGTTTCGCCAATTTAATCCACCAGACCGCTTCTCAGAGCTCTAATACTTTATATGTATAGATGGCGCGTTATTGCTTTGTGTTAATTTATTCCTAATGTTCTTGTCTTTATAGTTTGCTGAAGAGCATTGCTCGAAGCAAAAATTTGAATGTAATTCTACTGTCCTATAAGCTTATGTCCATAGTTTACTTGAAAACCATTCCTAAGATTCCATCCTTCAGTGTAGCATACAAAAGCAGAATGATCCAATACAGTATTAGAGCTCTGAGAAGCGGTCTGGTGGATTAAATGGGCGAAACCGCTGGGAGGGTTCACCACTGATGAGCCAAGCCCTCCCAATATATTTTTCATCGCAGTAAGGACAGTAGAAGTTCGTTTTATGTATAAAAGAAACATTCGCGCTTTTAAATCCTTTTATTTTATATTCCAGTGTTGGCTGTCCTTTCTTGGATCCATTATTTCGCAGAATTCTGCCATTTTTCTTATTTGCATATCCAAATTTCTTGTTCTATTCTGTGACTAATTTCAATGAGTTCCTTTCTGTTTTCTTCTGTTTTATTTTTTTAAGAAGTCCATTGATATTGTCTCTCTCTCTGAAATCATTGCCTCGATGTTGTGGTCCTTCCAGTAAGGTATCCACAGGTCTTTACGTCTACCTCTAGGTATCGATGCTTTTGCAGCTTTTGAAATGTTCGAAGAGAATTTTTCCAAGTTTTTGTCAAGCGTTCTGTAATTCAATTTTTCGTTGCACAGTTCTTCAAGCTTTTCTGTGATTTTTTTTTCAAGTCGGCTTTCCTAAAGTTCCATGTTATTTTATTCTAATGGACATTCTCAATTTTGAAGTTTAGTGTTGTTAAAATTGGTCTGTGGTCACTGATTGCACCTCTCAGGATTTTCCATTGTGTTGTGGGTGCGATGTTGTAATTTATCGCTGTGATGTCTATTTCGGATTCTGTGCCTGTGGACTTAGATAGGTAGGTGTTCTCTCCGTTATTTAACGGTGTAAGGTCGAGGTCGGTTAGCATGTCCTCAACCTGCTGACTTTTGTTATCCTGGACAGGTGATCCCCAAATTGAACTTTTGGCGTTAAATTCGCCGAGTATGATTGTGATATCCGAAGACGCTTCACTTAATGTCTCTATTGTGTGTACCCATACAAAATTCAAAGATTTCACGAGCTGAAAGTTGGCGATTTTGAGATGCGTCAAGAATTCGCTGCATGGGTTTTACGGCAAATTGATAGTGATGAAAACTGGCTGTCGAATGTTCTGTGGACAGGTGATGTTCACCTTTCTCTAAACGGAGAATTTAACATTCAAAACAGCCGCATTTGGGCAACAGAAAACCCTAGGATTTTTACAGAAATGCCACTTTACCAGCCTAGAGTTACAGTTTTGTGTGGGTTCACTTCTTTTATTATTGGGCCATTTTTCTTTAAAAATCAATGGAAGAACTTTTAAAACCGTTTTTGTAACTGGTGAACGTTATGTTCAACCTTTGAGAGAAAAGGGTATTCCCATATTGCAGGGCAAAAGCACTAAGCGAAATAACATTCATGAAAGATAGAGGACCTCCTCATATCTCCCGAGGTGCCAAACAATTGCTGAAGGATACGTTCGGTGAAAATCGTATGATAAGTCGCCACTTTATATACCAGTGGCCTCCAAGATCACCAGACTTGACGCCTTGCGAATTTTGTCTATGGGGGTACATTAAATCGTGTGTTTATCGATGCTGGCGTACCACATTGGCAATGCTGAAGGCTTCTATCAGATGGCACGTTTTATCAATTTCAACAGATATGTTATTTAATGCTGTCCATTCTGTCATTTATCGTCTCCAGGCGGTGATTGAGAATAAAGGGTGCCACATTGAGCAAGGATTGTGACCTAATACAAGAGAGAAAGCAGTTACCTCATGTGTTAGATAAGCCTCCATGTATTATATTATCTACCAATATTTTGCAGCTCTTTGTGTTGGGATATGGGGATAATAAATGCTGTCCTCACATCTTGACTCTATTTTTTGTGAACAGTAATATTTTGTTGGTCATTTGCTCACATATTATGTCGTGCAAACCAGAGTGTTATAACTTCTCGAATAACACTGGTACACACAATTTTCCCCCTTATGTTTAGTTTTCGCTTTTCGCTTATTAGAAGAAATAGCATAAGGAATATTTTCAGTACACCAATAACTTTAGAAATTTTGTGAAAAAAAAAATAATACAAAATGATTTTACTACCACGTTTTTCAACGCAAAAGGTCGATTTAAAAATATTTTTTATTTGAGGGGACACATTTTTTAATTGTGTACAGTATAATAAACAATGATAACATTTGACAAGCCCATAGGATATTTGGAATAAAGTACGACAAATATATTTTGTCACTCCCCTCTATATTTCATTTGTTGGATCATGACAAATATCCAGTTAAATAGTCAAGGGTCGCCAATCAGTCAAGAAACTACACATTTCTTATAGCAAGAAATCCTATTAATAGTGCCATCATAATTTTTGGTACTATATTAACATTTCAAAAATTTGTGTATTGATATCAGCAGTGTTTTTCAAACATTCAATCTATTCCACAAAACCCCATATAAAATATACATATTTTTGCTACATGTTTTAATTTGCATTTACCTATTTTACATATCTCTGATTGTATTTGAAAATCGTTAACCAATTCTTCATACTTTTGGCGAAGTGGTGTTTTATTAATTTGTTATTTGATATTATTAGGGTTCTTTCCTGGTATTCAAAAAGGGAAAATACGTGTCGATCAGTTATATTTTTCAATTTATCAAACAATCTGGCCGCTGAATCTCTGATTCTGGTAGAGCGCCATCTGGCGAATAAAATTGTAACTAAAATCAATTTCGAATTTTTCATTATTTGCCATAAAAAATCCCATTGCATCCTGAATACAATGGTGTTTACCGCATTGCTCTAGCGCAAATATTCGGGGAGTTATTAATTTTTAAAGTTGTGCGGGACTTTTGGATCACCCTGTATTTATTCGAATTTTATATTTAAGCGATACTCATTATTTCTTTTGTTTTTATATATCGTATATATCGTCTTGCACAATTACTTAAACTTTTTAAAATAAAGTACAATACTTAAAATAAAATATGTTTCTTATACAATCTAAAATTATAAAATAAACTTTTAAATCGGTAACCTCAAGGAGATAGCCATTATAAAGCACTAATATTTGAATTAGTTTTACTTAATATTTTAGCCCTGAAAGACCCAAGGTCATCAGGCATGGAGCAGACTTTCTGCCAAAACCTAAGCCTATCTCCGTCGCAAGGTGGCGCTGCTTGCGAGTTAAATCTACAAATCTGCAAATAACTCTAAGGATATTCAAGATATTCAAGAAATTATTTTTCAGAAACCTTCCCAGTACTATACTAAATAACTTCCCAAGGTTTCATGGCGTTCCAATGAGTGGTTTGGTCAGGCATAAAGGACAGACAGACAGACATACATTCATTTTATATATATATATAGATAATTCAAATTGTGCCTTATCATGGATGTGGTCTTATTACCTTGTGTTTATAATCTATAATCCAAACTGTACCTTATCATGGATGTTGTCTTATTACCTTGTGTTTATAATCTATAATCTAAATTGTACCTTATCATGGATGTGGTCTTATTACCTTGTGTTTATAATCTATAATCCAAACTGTACCTTATCATGGATGTGGTCTTGTTACCTTGTGTTTATAATCTACAACGCCCGGGGTTTACCCGATTAAATGCTTTTATTCAAATACTATTCGTTACAATTATAAATTGGCGCCGTGGATGTCATTATTGTATAATATATAAATGAGTTTTAAAAATTGTAAAAAAAAAAAAATGCATCGGCCGGGAATCGAACCCGGGGCGCCCGCGTGGCAGGCGAGCATTCTACCACTGAGCCAAAAGCAAACGGTGACAGAATTAAGAACGCATGACGATGATAACTGTATATTATCCGTGACAGAGGCCACGACAGACGGTCGTGACTATATATATTAACTAGCCGAGTGACCCGGGCAACGCCCCGGGTTTACCCGAAGGACCCGCAGGTGAGAAACTATAGAAGAAAAATTTTAACAAATCAGAAAATGAAATTGCAAACAACAGAACTACACTACTTTAAGGACATGAGAGCACATGCACTGTATCACCATACGTATACCATTTTCAAAGACCCTGCTTAGGATTAAAACTTCTCAGAAGCATAACAATAGTACCAACCTAGAGGTTAACTGGTGTGGATGCATTCCTCTGGGAGTGAGACTATTGAGAAATTCAGTAGGGAGTTATTTTGCTTCTCCGCATTCTAACACTCCAACTGTTAACACTGTGGAAACACTGACTCATGTTTGGTAAGCAATTTCAGGGAAGAAACTATAGACATTGGATTAAATAAATTATTAATTAAATTGCATTAAATAAAAATTATTAGATTTAAATAAATATTATTAGAGTGAAAAAAAAAAGAAAGAAATTAACAAATTAGAAAATAAAATTTCGAAAAATACAACTATATTGCAGATAAGATAAGAGGACCTTATTAAAAATACATAAACAAACTGTAATTCGACACTCGATAATTCGACACTTTCGATAATTCGACACTTTCGATAATTCGACCATTTTAAAAATCAAATTTACAAGGTTGATTGTTGTTTAAATACAACTTTGCTTTTGCATGCATAAACACAGGCTCTTGTAGCAAGAACCCAAATATTATTTATAGTCATAGCAAAAGCAAACTTTAGTGAAAACTGATGCCTCTTCAGAATGAATGGAAGACTGAAATCTGAAGGAGCAGAATATATGGGTCATTTATACTTTCACCAATGCATTTAGGATCTTTGCGATGGAACGCGTATGGTGTTTCAGCGCATGTGCTCTCATGTCCTTGAAGCACATATACTGACAGTGCCCAAAGTTGAACACACTGTATAGTGTCTGAAATATCTTTGGCCCCTTCGGATACCAACCTTCGCTTCATTCTAGAGAGGCGTTAGTTTTCATGTCATATCTGTAATATAGTTTTGTTGTTTGCAATTTTCTTTTTTTTTTTTCCTTTCAAATATGTATCCACTCTGAAATATAGTTTGTAAATTTTTATTCCAATTTATTTTCTTATATATATATGTATTTTTTTTTCATTTCCAAAATATTTATTTATACTTTCACCAATGCCTTTAGGATCTTTGCGATGGAACACGTATGGTGTTTCAGCGCATGTGCTCTCATGTCCTTGAAGCACATATACTGACAGTGCCCAAAGTTGAACACACTGTATAGTGTCTGAAATATCTTTGGCCCCTTCGGATACCAACCTTCGCTTCATTCTAGAGAGGCGTTAGTTTTCACTAAGGTTGGCTTTTGCTATGACTATAAATAAGGCTCAAGGCCAAACCTTGGCTACAAGAGCCTGTGTTTACGCACGGACAACTTTATATGTAGCTTTCTCAAGTGTGCGAACATTGGATAGCATACATGTAAAGATGACCCATATCTTCTGCTCCTTCAGATTTCAGTCTTCCATTCATTCTGAAGAGGCATCAGTTTTCACTAAAGTTGGTTCTTGCTACAAGAGCCTGTGTTTATGCATGCAAAATCAAAGTTGTATTTAAACAACAATCAACCTTGTAAATTTGATTTTTAAAATGGTCGAATTATCGAAAGTGTCGAATTATCGAAAGTGTCGAATTATCGATAGTGTCGAATTACAGTTTGTTTATTTATTTTTTAATAAGGTCCTCTTATCTTATCTGCAATATAGTTGTATTTTTCGAAATTTTATTTTCTAATTTGTTAATTTTTTCTTTTTTTTTTCACTCGAATAATATTTATTTAAATCTAATAATTTTTATTTAATGCAATTTAATTAATAATTTATTTAATCCAATGTCTATAGTTTCTTCCCTGAAATTGCTTACCAAACATGAGTCAGTGTTTCCACAGTGTTAACAGTTGGAGTGTTAGAATGCGGAGAAGCAAAATAACTCCCTACTGAATTTCTCAATAGTCTTACTCCCAGAGGAATGCATCCACACCAGTTAACCTCTAGGTTGGTACTATTGTTATGCTTCTGAGAAGTTTTAATCCTAAGCAGGGTCTTTGAAAATGGTACACGTATGAAAAGCAGTTCGACTTTGCATGTACAAGTGTGCCAGAGCCCCGTTTGATTACTTGCGCTTGCTGGTGGGGTTGGACTTTTGCAAGAATCAGAAGCCATTGGAGCTTTTTTTTTTATTTTTTCAGAAAAAAGTGCCCAATGCGGGAATCGAACCCGGGTCGTAGCGGTCGAAAACCAACGGCTTAGACCATCCTTCCACCAACCCCCAGTAAAATAAGTAAATAAAAAGAAGACCAAAAATAAGTGATAATAGTTTATTGAATAACAAATAAAAAAAAATCTTTCAGGTGAAAAATTATAGGCATTGGTAAAAAAGTAAACAAGAGAAATAGCCTAGCGGTCAGGGGAGTGAGTCTTCCACGGCCTTTCCGAGGCATGACAGAAGACGCTCAAAAAAAAAAAAGGTAAAATAAGAACCAAGCAGAGGAAATCTATAAAACTGAAAGCCAGGACAGGCATAAAAAGAAAATTCCAAGCATGTGAGGAAACAATTGATGAAAAAAAAAAGGATTCAAAAAAAATACTGCAAAAAAGAAACCAGACACAAAAAGCAACAATTGAGTACACAAATACAGCATCAGCCTATTTATGAGATGAAAAAAAAAGACAGACACAAAAATGGAGCTAAATTCAAATGAAAAACTATAACAAATTAATAAAAGAAAATAAGACCTAATCCAAATAATTTAATAAAAAAAAAGCAACAATTGAGTACACAAATACAGCATCAGCCTATTTATGAGAAGAAAAAAAAAGACAGACACAAAAATGGAGCTAAATTCAAATGAAAAACTATAACAAATTAATAAAAGAAAATAAGACCTAATCCAAATAATTTAATTAAAAAAAAAGTCACACACTATTAAATTATTTGGATTAGGTCTTATTAATGAGAAAAAAAAGATGCCAAAAAAGATAACCAGATACAAAAATTGTGCTAAATTCAAATGAAAAACTATAACAAACACTTATAAAAGATAAAATAAAAGTAATAATTCAATCTACAATTCGAAAAATAATATAACCTGGTGAGTTCCCAGAAAAGGTTAACTTTGGTAGGCGGCGCTGTACGTTGACACCGCCGTACCTTCGAGCCGAACCAACGGCTTAGACCATCCTTCCACCAACCCCCAGTAAAATAAGTAAATAAAAAGAAGACCAAAAATAAGTGATAATAGTTTATTGAATAACAAATAAAAAAAAATCTTTCAGGTGAAAAATTATAGGCATTGGTAAAAAAGTAAACAAGAGAAATAGCCTAGCGGTCAGGGGAGTGAGTCTTCCACGGCCTTTCCGAGGCATGACAGAAGACGCTCAAAAAAAAAAAGGTAAAATAAGAACCAAGCAGAGGAAATCTATAAAACTGAAAGCCAGGACAGGCATAAAAAGAAAATTCCAAGCATGTGAGGAAACAATTGATGAAAAAAAAAAGGATTCAAAAAAAATACTGCAAAAAAGAAACCAGACACAAAAAGCAACAATTGAGTACACAAATACAGCATCAGCCTATTTATGAGATGAAAAAAAAAGACAGACACAAAAATGGAGCTAAATTCAAATGAAAAACTATAACAAATTAATAAAAGAAAATTAGACCTAATCCAAATAATTTAATAAAAAAAAAAGCAACAATTGAGTACACAAATACAGCATCAGCCTATTTATGAGAAGAAAAAAAAAGACAGACACAAAAATGGAGCTAAATTCAAATGAAAAACTATAACAAATTAATAAAAGAAAATAAGACCTAATCCAAATAATTTAATTTAAAAAAAAGTCACACACTATTAAATTATTTGGATTAGGTCTTATTAATGAGAAAAAAAAGATGCCAAAAAAGATAACCAGATACAAAAATTGTGCTAAATTCAAATGAAAAACTATAACAAACACTTATAAAAGATAGAATAAAAGTAATAATTCAATCTACAATTCGAAAAATAATATAACCTGGTGAGTTCCCAGAAAAGGTTAACTTTGGTAGGCGGCGCTGTACGTTGACACCGCCGTACCTTCGAGCCGAACCAACGGCTTAGACCATCCTTCCACCAACCCCCAGTAAAATAAGTAAATAAAAAGAAGACCAAAAATAAGTGATAATAGTTTATTGAATAACAAATAAAAAAAAATCTTTCAGGTGAAAAATTATAGGCATTGGTAAAAAAGTAAACAAGAGAAATAGCCTAGCGGTCAGGGGAGTGAGTCTTCCACGGCCTTTCCGAGGCATGACAGAAGACGCTCAAAAAAAAAAAGGTAAAATAAGAACCAAGCAGAGGAAATCTATAAAACTGAAAGCCAGGACAGGCATAAAAAGAAAATTCCAAGCATGTGAGGAAACAATTGATGAAAAAAAAAAGGATTAAAAAAAAATACTGCAAAAAAGAAACCAGACACAAAAAGCAACAATTGAGTACACAAATACAGCATCAGCCTATTTATGAGATGAAAAAAAAAGACAGACACAAAAATGGAGCTAAATTCAAATGAAAAACTATAACAAATTAATAAAAGAAAATAAGACCTAATCCAAATAATTTAATAAAAAAAAAGCAACAATTGAGTACACAAATACAGCATCAGCCTATTTATGAGAAGAAAAAAAAAGACAGACACAAAAATGGAGCTAAATTCAAATGAAAAACTATAACAAATTAATAAAAGAAAATAAGACCTAATCCAAATAATTTAATTAAAAAAAAAAGTCACACACTATTAAATTATTTGGATTAGGTCTTATTAATGAGAAAAAAAAGATGCCAAAAAAGATAACCAGATATAAAAATTGTGCTAAATTCAAATGAAAAACTATAACAAACACTTATAAAAGATAGAATAAAAGTAATAATTCAATCTACAATTCGAAAAATAATATAACCTGGTGAGTTCCCAGAAAAGGTTAACATTGGTAGGCGGCGCTGTACGTTGACACCGCCGTACCTTCGAGCCGAACCAACGGCTTAGACCATCCTTCCACCAACCCCCAGTAAAATAAGTAAATAAAAAGAAGACCAAAAATAAGTGATAATAGTTTATTGAATAACAAATAAAAAAAAATCTTTCAGGTGAAAAATTATAGGCATTGGTAAAAAAGTAAACAAGAGAAATAGCCTAGCGGTCAGGGGAGTGAGTCTTCCACGGCCTTTCCGAGGCATGACAGAAGACGCTCAAAAAAAAAAAGGTAAAATAAGAACCAAGCAGAGGAAATCTATAAAACTGAAAGCCAGGACAGGCATAAAAAGAAAATTCCAAGCATGTGAGGAAACAATTGATGAAAAAAAAAGGATTAAAAAAAAATACTGCAAAAAAGAAACCAGACACAAAAAGCAACAATTGAGTACACAAATACAGCATCAGCCTATTTATGAGATGAAAAAAAAAAGACAGACACAAAAATGGAGCTAAATTCAAATGAAAAACTATAACAAATTAATAAAAGAAAATAAGACCTAATCCAAATAATTTAATAAAAAAAAAAGCAACAATTGAGTACACAAATACAGCATCAGCCTATTTATGAGAAGAAAAAAAAAGACAGACACAAAAATGGAGCTAAATTCAAATGAAAAACTATAACAAATTAATAAAAGAAAATAAGACCTAATCCAAATAATTTAATTAAAAAAAAGTCACACACTATTAAATTATTTGGATTAGGTCTTATTAATGAGAAAAAAAAGATGCCAAAAAAGATAACCAGATACAAAAATTGTGCTAAATTCAAATGAAAAACTATAACAAACACTTATAAAAGATAGAATAAAAGTAATAATTCAATCTACAATTCGAAAAATAATATAACCTGGCGAGTTCCCAGAAAAGGGTAACTTTGGTAGGCGGCGCTGTACGTTGACACCGCCGTACCTTCGAGCCGTTTTACACGAGTTAAAGCGAAGATTTTGGACATAGTGATTTTTACATTTCGATCTTTTATATTAATATATATACTTACTATTGCGAATTATTTTTCTAAAAACGAACATTATTTTTTTTTAATTATCTGAAACTAACCTAATTCAACTTATCTAAAACTAACCTTATTTAGCGATTAAACTAACATAATTAAACCTATTTGAATCTAACCTCATATACACTTTTACACTACCTTTTCATTTCAAAATTAAATTAAAATAAGTTTATATTAAATAATAACATTTTTAAAAATCGACTTTCTGGTTCACACTTTTGTATCTAATCAATTAGGTATTTCTTTATTTCTCTCTATAAAAGTTACGCAATTGTAAACAAAAGAATTGATGATGATAAATGCAAAAAATCTACGATTGTAAAATAGATTAAATTAAAAAATAAAAATAACTGTTAACATTAGGAAAATAAAAACAGGCCTATGACACGAAGAAAAAAATAACGAAAATTTTGGTATATAGATTGTTATGTGTAGTTCAGAATCTTCGGAGGAGATAGCTCAGGACTTTACAATGGAAAACTCTGTTACGGTATTATCTATATAGATATATGTTGTAAAAAATAAGATTTCTGTTGATTTTTGATTATCTTGAGGATTATGCTATGGAGTTATTTACTGGTTCTTTTTAGTACTAAATGGTATTGGTGATGCAGTCGTTGCAAAAATCTTTAAAACATAATGATTAAAAATAGTTTTGATCAGTAATTGCTTTAATTGAACTAAAGGAATATATATATATATATAACATAGTTTGATAAAAGTACTGCCTGGCTTAAGGCGTATATAAGAATAAAAAAAAATAAACTTATTTACATAATTTACAAAAACGGTTAGAGCCGGCCATCGGGAAAATCAGCAATGAGGTTTTATAGGGGAAGCGTGACCTCTGGCTGTCGATTTAACAGAGTATTCGAATCTATGAAATATAATTTTAAATAAATTAATATTTTAATATAACATATATGTCGTAAACCCGGGTAAGCCAACAAGTGAGTTGGAAGCAGCCGGGATTGAGTGGCAAGGCGTGCAGAGTGGGAAGTCCGCACGGGACAGTAAGGACAAAGTTTGGGATCAAAAGACGCTCTCCCAGTACGTCTCAAGTGGCACCAGAACCAGGGGAAAGTTGAGGATTAACTGAGGGCCACGAGGGCCGCCGTGAGACATAGCACTGAGCGGCCTGTCCGAAAATATCCACTGTAACCTAACTAACTGTCAACATCCGGACCAACGCCCCTTTTTTGTCCCTCCCTGGATCTCCCGGGTGTCCGGTGGCAAGCTGGTGTCACTTTGAGACAACTAGAAAAGACGTCATACTTTATTACTTACATATCACATTGTTTAAATTACGATATATATAAAACAATATAATGCGGCTTATGATTGTAAAACGACGTTTGACAAGTTTTACCGCAAATGTTTCTTTTGAACGAAAATTCGTAATTTATTTTAAGGAGATATAACGACTATTTTTATCTTTAGGGATGAAGTATGAAAGGATGAATTGTGAAGAGTAATGATGAATGGATAAAAAGAAGTGTCCATATATATATGAGAAATATATGTTTATCTATTTTATATTACAAAGAAAAGGATCTCATGAAGATAGAGATTGCTTATCCAGCACATTCATAGTTCTTAGAATTAAGAGACACTTCGGCCAGTAAATCTTTTTTATTCTCTCGACATTTCAACAAAATTCTTTTGTCATCGTCAGGGACGAATAATACTTTCCACGAACATAGTGGTATATTAAAATAAAATAAAAAATATATTTTTGGTATCAAATCAATAATTTATTTAGCGCTTTTCTTTATTTAAAAAATAAAAATATTCCGTAAATTCAAATTTTTATAAGTTTTTAGATTTAATTCAACCATACAATCACAAGTTAATAAGATAATAAAGATAAAACTTTCTTCCATTTATGATAATTTCAAGTTTGAAACTAAACCTCTAATTGTTAAAGACTTATCGAACAAAATACCTAATTTTTATACGCATAACCCAGTTTGGCCTCATTTAAATAATTTGATTATTTACTTAGTAAATCCTTGTTGCGACTCTTTTTTTATCCCATGTCACCATCGGTCCTGGTACCAATTTGTTCTTTCTATCAAGATCACGGGTGTGTGTCATTCTATTTTTGTCGAAACGTCGAAAAAATATAAAACGATTTACTGGTCTAAGTCTCTCTTAATTCTAATAGGTAAGAAGAAAGAAAGGATCTCTTCGTTAGAGTATATTCACAAATATCAAATATTTCTATGAAAGAAGGTCCTATAGATAGAGATACAATTTTCATCTATTTATTTCTTCTATTGCACTAAGATCTATAGAATTATCTTATATTTATCGAAAGAAAAAAAAACAGTGCCAAAAAATTTCGACAATTTTATTCCATATTAAAATAAACAGAAGTCAACTCTGTAGAGAGATAGAAAAAAAATGAGTTTAAAGGGGGAAAGTTTTGGAGTGTTGACACTTGGGACTCAAGTCGTTCACGGAGTAAAGAGAAGATAAATAAATCAATTTACAAAATTGATAGAAGTCTCTCTTTACTCCGGATTATTTACTTAGTAAATCCTTGTTGCGACTCTTTTTTTTATCCCATGTCACCATCGGTCCTGATACCAATTTATTCTTTCTATTTAGGGATGTTTCACCGTTGGGGAATACCTGTTTATGCTCTTTTTTGACCTTTTATCTCTATCTAGCCCCCCCCCAATATGCAGTTTTTCTGAATAGATGTACCTGTTCAAAAATAAAATATTTTATCCACTTGCTAAAGGACTCAGGATTCCTCAGAATTTTGCCTGGATGACTTTTTTACCCTTGTTTATTCTATTTCTTTTGCTTTTATTTTTGGCTACCCCTTACTTGCCGTTTTTATGAATAGATTTACCATTTTATAATTGAAAACTAGTATTTTAAGAACTTGCTGAAACACTCAGGATTCATCCGAATTTTGCCTGGATGACTTTTTTTTACTCTTGTTTATGCTCTTTTTTGCTTTTATTCCTGTCTACCCTTACCCCAACATGGATTTTTTCTGAATAGATGCAACCTTTTAGAATTCTAATATATTTTATGAACTTGCTGAAGGACTCAGGATTCGTCCGAAATTTGCCTGGATGACTTTTTTTTAAATCTTGTTTATGCTCTTTTTTTGGTCCTTATCACTGTCTACCCTTACCCCAATATGCCACTTCTCTGAATAGATGTACTCTTTTAAAATTCTAATATATTTTTATCCACTTGCTGAAGGACTCAGGAAACCACTGAGAGGGTTTACCACTGATGAGCCAAGGCCTCTCATTTAATATTTTTTTTATCATTGCAGTAAGGTCTATAGAGATAATATTTGATAATATATATCATAACAAAAAGGTATAGTCAAAATCTCTTTCTACAAATTTATATTAGTATTATGGACAATGGCAGAAGATGAATGAGTTTGGAGAGAGAGAGTTTATCAAAAAATAAGATCACGATTTTGAAGGAACGAGAAAAAAATGAATAAACTTCTATTAAAATGCCAAAAAGCTTCAGTTTTTTTATTTTAAAAATAGATAACTTAATAATAATATGCAAAAAAAGGAAAGATATTTTCAAGTAAAGTTTATAAAAAACCTCTCAATAAAAAATTCAAAAATTTTATTTACATTCTGAAGAGTCATCTTAAAAGTTTAAATATTTTATTTAGAATTAAACACAATTTAGCCTCTAAAAATATTATTTTATATTCGTAAATTACAATTACAATTATTTTATTTCTAAAGCTCTATATCCCGCAAGGGATACTTGCGCCAAAAAAGGAGAAAAGTTTATTTACATAAGTTATTTACATTATTCAACGCATAAAAACATTAGATATCCAGATTTTGTAGAAAGTTTAGAATGTATTTACAAAATGAATTGAACTTTAAATATGATTTTTTTTATCGGAAATCAAATCGTTAAGTTCACAAACATCTAGTTCATTCTTCATTCTATAATCTTTAAATGCTGGGCAATCGATCAGTAGATGTCTTGAGGTTTGTTCCTCAATATATATACCATAAAAAGGCGAAGACTAGAACGCGGCTGATTCCACACTAGCCTGTTCAGTGATTCGCTAACCATGACGTATGCACAAAGGAACGTGTGGCCATTGGACATGCGTCGGACCTGAAGACTGTTGTTGAGTGCTGCGTTGCCTGGAGTATAGGAGCTCTATCTATTATTTATTCCTGTTGTGATTCTAAGACTGGTGTTCTTAATAAAGCTGTGTGTGTGAGAGATTATATGGCAGTTTTGACGTATGCACGAAGGAACGTGTGGCCATTGGACATGCGTCGGACCTGGAGGCTGTTGTTGGGTGCTGCGCTGCCTGGAGTACAGGAGCTCCATCTATTATTTCTTCCTCTGGTTAACCTGTATAAGACCGGTAGCCCTAATAAAGCTTTGTGTGCGTATATATACCATAAAATAATATTTAAAACTATCATATAACTTCAAAATAATGAACTTTAATACTGTTTTATTTACTCTATTTCACTATACAATATATAAATATTTATTTACGTAACACAAGAACCTATAAAGCATGCAACAACTGTCCTGATGTGGAACTAACACCTACTCACATATTCTCATGCCCAGCAATGGCCGCAGCCTTACAGAAAATTGACATAGACCCAGAGCAGCAGCTTTACACACCCATGATAGTGGATATTGCTGCTG
Source organism: Cordylochernes scorpioides (assembly GCA_030710605.1). Taxonomy (NCBI): domain Eukaryota; kingdom Metazoa; phylum Arthropoda; class Arachnida; order Pseudoscorpiones; family Chernetidae; genus Cordylochernes; species Cordylochernes scorpioides. The sequence continues at coordinate 32,442,743 of CP092868.1, forward strand.
CTGTGATGGAGATGCATGGAGACATCTGAGACTCTTCTTTGGACACGACAACAACAACAATACAGTATACACACCCAAGATAGTGGATATTGCTGCTGCTGTGATGGAGATGCATGGAGACATCTGAGACTCTTCTTTGGACACGACAACAACAACAACAACAAAAGAGAATGCAATATTAGAATTTTAAAAGAGTAATAAAAACCTTTTATCTTTTAAACAGAAACACATCTATATATTAAAATTTATTTTATATATAAAAACCGAAATGTTTTAGAATTTCAAATGAAATATTGAATCCATTAAAAAAAAAAGGTATTTGTATTGATTTAAAATAATTTATAAAAAATATATATTTTTATTTAACTAAATATTCATAAAATAAAAAGGTATTTAGTATGCAATATTAAATATATAATTTATGATATTTTAATCTGGTATTTTTATCACGTTTTTTTTTTCAATTAAATTCAATAGTCAATTATAAGATATAATACCACAAGGGCATATTTGTTTCAATTAAAGACATTTTCGATTTCAATATGGACAAAATTTGAAGGTTTATATACTTAGGACATTTAATATATATATATGTTATATTAAAATATTTTATTTAAAATTATGTTATATTATACTTTATTAACATCATGAAACGCGATATCCCAAACTCAGGGATATTTGCGTCAATACCTTTCACTGCATTACAGCAATTCGGCTTTATACAATCCTGTTCAATTCATTATTTTACATAAATTAACTAAAGAAAATTGTCCAAAGAGAAAAACAAACAACAAAGCAAAACACACAGAGCAAGCATCGCAATTCTTTTTTTTTCTAAGATTCCTTCTCTTTTTTCCAATTCAAGAGAAAGTTGTATATGTTAAATTATGTTATATAAAAGTATTATTTTATTTAAAATTATATTTCATCGATTCAAATACTCCGTTAAATCGACCGCCAGAGGTCACGCTTATCCTATAAATACTCATTGTTGTTTTTCCCCGTTGGTCGGCTCAAACCTTTTGTACATTATGTAAATAAGTTATTCATTTTTTTAATTCTTACGCCTTAAGCCAGGCATTACTTTTTACCAAATTATGTTTTTATATATTCCTTTAGCACAATAAAAGCAATTACTGATCAAAACCATTTTTATTATTATTCTATCAAGAATTTAACCACGACTGCATCACCAATACAATTTAGTACCAAAAAGAAACAGCAAATAACTCCATACCATAAATTCCAAGATGATCAAAAATACAGCAGAAAATATCTCTTTCTTTATATAATATATATATAATATTTGTTTTGTTGTTGAAAATGATAGAGAGTTGAAAGTGCAGTCGTGAAAAAAAGAAATTTAGTTATTTACTTATCAAGTAGATTTTATTCTCAATTACTTGGAAAGAATTACACATTAACTATTTTTCACAGTGATATAGAATTTATAAAATGAATTCTATATTCGTGAATTATATAAAAAGGTAGGTTAACTATACATATTTAAAACAAATATTTAAAGTGGTATAATCTAAATATATGGTCAAAAAAATGTAGAACAGTCAATGAATGAAAATAAAATATATGTTTTAAAATTCCTTCTTCAAGATGATGTCAGACGATTCCTTCTCTTGTAATTTGAATCCAAATATTCTACATCTAGTAGCCTGTTGAAGGACGTCAAAGTCCGAAAGCTTGCCGAATTTACAGCATTAATAAAAGAAAACTCGTCTCCGTTAACCTTTGTTCCTTCTCCATTATAAATATATATATATTAATGTGAAAGAATATAAATACATCAACTCTTCTCCCAAGTTTCTTTATTTCGTGACTCACTTCTATCTTTATCTCTTCCTTAGAGAAATCATTAATTTATTAATATATCATTAGGCTAAGAGAGATTATATAAAAATTATATACATTTTTGGAACTTTGGTTAGTTTTCCGTAGTTTGTAAAAAAAATGTATTTAATTGATAACTTTCTAAATTTGAACATATTCTCTTAATATTTGAGAATTTGCTTCGTTTATCTGCAAACATTCCCTTAATAGTTGAAAACTGTCATTTTAATTTCTATAAACTCTCTTTAAATTTTAGAGTAAATTGTGTGTAATCTAAAAAAATATTGTATGAATAAAAATATCAATATTTTTCCAATATAAAATTTTCTTTATGTTTTGGTTCATAGAGTTGGAATATTATAATATATTGGAATCCATTTGAAAATTTTCAATATAGTTGGAAATTTTGAGAGAGAAGATGAAACGTAGAAATTTCTATGAATACGAAAATTCCTTATTCTCAAATGGAAGAAACTTAATATGGAAGGTAAAACTACATTCAGAAGCTTTATCAAGCTAAAAGAATAACATTTTATATACATAGAACTATTACCTAACAATGACCTAATCTTAACACATGCTATAACCTAATACTTGACCTGACCAACAAAAGTTACATATACATAATGATGCAAATTAATATACATAGCAATTATATTCTATCACGTTATAAATTGCAGAAAATATATTTTAAAATATTTAATCAAGTACTCAGCAAAAAAAGGCTTCTTGACTATTTTTTAGTATTCGCAAGCTTTCGAATTAAAAACTCTTTTACATGCGTTTCTTATGAGTATATATGTAATAATAGGTCTTCGGGCGAGGCCTGGATGACGACGCCCTGGCCATCCTGGCGTCTGCCAAGGCATATCTCTTAAAGTATTATCTCGACATTGAACTGAGAGTTCCTGTCCTTGTCTGGAGAAGGACAAGATGGAGGAGCCTCCCTTCCTTAGAACTGTTTTTATATATATTTTTATCACCAAATTGTAAATAATCACATTTACCTTTGTTTAATTTATCTTTGAATTTTGTACCAATTGACTAAGAATTGTCAATAAAATATATTGAATTGTCTATATGTAATAATGTAAATGAATTTGGAAATAAACACTCCAGAGGTTAGTGACAACAAGAAGGCTACGTCCATAGAAACAGATGTACTAACATGGCTCCAGTATTGTCCAGTACATCTCCTCTGAACTTTTCCTCTCAACTGTCTTCTAACAGTCCTGGCTCTGGTTCCCCTCTACCGGGATCATAGGTCGAACCATTCTTGTTCTCTGTTTTCCTGTTGTGAAGTTATGTGACGCCAGGTTATCACGGCTATCTACGGAGACGTCTGCCTTTCTTTAACTTTTTAGTTCCAAAAATATTTTACAATATTACAGGGATATTTTTTTCTTTTTATATTATATATATAATCTATTTTGAAATGTTTTTACTTAGGAGAAATTCCTGTGGAACAGTTCTTATTACTGAAGCTTTCCAATACAGTGGTACCTCGACATACGAGTTTAATTCGTTCCGCAACCTTGCTCGTATCTTGAATTACTCGTATCTCGAAGCAAATTTCCCCATACAAAATTCCCATTTAAAATCACAGATTAATATCTTCAACACTACCGAACCGAACTCGTATCTCGAATTTCGCTCGTAACTCAAAGCAAAAAATCACTTGCTCGTCGGCTCGTATCTCGAAAAACTCGTATGTTGGGGCGCTCGTATGTCGAGGTACCACTGTACTAATATATTTGGGAAGAAACCTAATGCCAAGTGCTTAGTCAAATATTTAAATGCACGAAAATAGTCAATAAACATTAAACAGATTAATTATTCACAGAAAGAATCTCTTATTTATCACTTTCAACCTATATAATATTTTTAATTAAAAATGCATATATTGGATCAAAATATCATTTATTTTACCAATATTTCAGTTGGCTGAACGCCAACCTTTATCAAGGTGTTATAACATATTTAATGCGTGTTAACAACAAACTCAGCGCCACATAACGTCAACAGAATTAAGTTTTAAAAATATTTTGTTATATTCAATGGAGAGAAAAATATTTTGATATGTATATGTGGCAATATAGTGGTATTAATGTGGTGAGGGGAGAAATAATCACACGACGAGTTGGTAGAGGAAATCACCCAGGCAGCCAGCCGAGAGAGAGAGGGAGCGAGGTTCTATCCGCTGAACGACCGTTTTTGTGCCCACCACCCCCCGACTACTGTCCCAAAATAGTCCTCAGGTGTTGTAGGGCGGGCCCCATTTGCCGCCCCCTTGGAATGTCGTGATGTCTAAAGTGACTCCCTTTAGCTGCCCATCTCTCTCTGGCTGACTCTAGGTTTGTTTTAATAATCCTGGAAGAGCATATATTATGACATATATTTATAATTATATTGTAAAATATGGGAATGAATATTTTCAAAATTAACAATAACGCCTATTTTTATATTTATAATTATTTGTACTATGTGTTAAAAGATTTTTCGTATAAAAAATAAAATATAACATTTTATTTCATTTTAGCTATATAATTAAACTCTTTTATACACATTAAAAATAATCAACCCAAAATAAATTTCAAAATATAATCGAATTGTAATATAATCATAAATTAATTTTATTTGATAAAACTCTGATATTCTTTTTACATACAATATATTTACTGATAGACAAATCAGCAAACACAAATATTAACTCTCTTACACACCAATTATTCGAAAATCAAGTTGAGATATAAATAATTTATTTCAAAAAATATTTTTTATGAGAAAGTAAATATTTCTTGAGATGCTAATTTTTATCACCACTGCAGAAATTAATATTAAGGTTCAAATATTTTCTTTGAGTTTTTAATAAAATTGTTAAACACTATAATGTTGAAAAAATATGTATTTTTAAAAAATATTGTTCTTATGCTTATAATTTGACCTTTATTTATATATCCTCTTTTTAATATATAATCGTAAATATGTATTATTAAAAAAATAAAAATATAAAAATGCATATTTTTCAAGAGAAATTTAATAATTTATGAAAAAAAGTGTATTTTAAAAAGCTCTACTTTGAATTTTAAACTAGAAAATATTAAAAATTGTAGTTATTACTTTGAAAAAGAGATAATTAAAAATTTATAAGGATTCTTTGGTAATATTTAATGATGTTTACTTAGGCTTCAGGAAATTATTTGAAGTCGTCTGCCAAAATATACTTAACTTTTTTTTTCGTCAGAATTTTTACAAGACAGCCATGACACTACACTTTTAAGGCGATATTTTAAAGTTGAAATAACACATTGAGTACGTTAATTGATAAATTTTAAAGTTTCTACTATTTGTATATCAATTATTTTACTAAAAAATTATAAAAACAATTCTTGTCATTTATTAATCTTTTAATAAAGAGATACAAACTAACAACACTTACCACAATGATAAAAAAAAAGATTAAATTTTCACAGAAATATTTTCGAACTATTTATTTTCAATAATAGCTTTAGATTTAATAACATTTATTAATAAAGATAGGTATATTTTATCAAATATTTTAAAAGTATTTTCAATTTATTAATAATATTTTATAACATTAAAAAAATAAATATTAAAGTTTTTTTTTTCTTTTAGAATATACATTTAAAGAAAAACCTTCGATAACAAAAATAAAGGAGAAATAAATAAATAGTCAAAAGATAACGAAAAGTTATTTGGCAGTAAGATCGTTCGTCGTATTTATTTCAGCATCGGATGTCAACTACAATTTAATTTTAGAAATTTTCTCCATTAACCTTTTTTCCAAACCACATTTTAAAGAACAAATATAAAACACAATTTACCTCAACCCAGATGGTCTCAAATTTACAAAAAACTATTTTTGAAAATAAATATATTCCATGAATAAATTGGCAACATTGCATTCCCAGCTGGGTCGCAGACGATTGTCTGAAAGTATCGACAAAAATATTTACTTTAGGGCATTGAGATTTACACATAACCACTTTATTTTTCATTTCTTTTTTATTTTTATCGACTTTATTTTAAATATAAGGGAAAATGTGGATTTTGAATACCTCTCTAATAATAGTTATTATTCAAAAATATACGAGGATGTTATTATACTTTGACAATTTTGCACGCATTTTAAAAATAAAAATATATTCCCATTATATATAAATGAATTAATATTAGGCAATAAAACAAATTTACATACCCAACTCTGGTTTATATTCCAGATAATAATATGTTTATAAATCAAATTTACGCAATAAAAAAATCTCTAACAGAACGAAAATGGAATTCTTAATGATATTTACATATCATAGATTTGAAATTAAATTTATAAAAAAAAAAATATATATATAATCATTTTTGTTCAATTATACATCGAAAACTATTTCCAAATAAATCTTGTTTATTATAATTTGAAAAAAAAAATATTTAGAAATATATTTAAACATTACTATTAAAATTCCAGGTAAAATTGATTTCTAAGCAAAATAATTTCTTCTTTTTAATAATACCATATAATATTTAAATAAAATTAAGTACCTTTTTAATATATAACTATGAAAACAAATATTTTTTATATTTTATGAATATATTTGAATTTCACTTTAAGCTTAGTATTTTTGTTTAATTCAAATAAATACGTATTGCTTTGCGTATATAAATGATTATAGGAAATATCAAATGATAATTTTTTTCTGAGAAATCGTATTCAAATATTCAGTTGTCAGAAGTTTGTTTTCTAAAAATATAGAGCTTGTCTGTGTAATACCAAATAAATTGTCTGTCAAAAATATTGATCATACTTTTAGAAAATTCTTTTGAAAAAAAAAAACAAGATATGGCCATTGAGATCTATAACTTCTAGTCAAATGATTATTCTTTCAATATTTATTTTTATTAAAAATATATATTTTTATTTGTCAATATTTTACAAATATTTTAACAAGATTTTGAAGAAAACTATAAATTTATATATTTTAAAAATGAAATATAGGAGTTTTACTTTGAATATGACAATTTACACTTTACTGACAACATGTTGGATTTTAATAATACTATTTCACATTTCAATCACAACATTCAACATTTTAAATAAAATTTATTTAATTTTTGATAAAAAAAAATTAAATTTTAATTATATATATTGAAAAATATTCGCTATAAACGTGTGTTCCCAACATTTTATTGGATATATTTTAAGTGTAATGTAAAATATTTATTTCAATTGAAATTCGCCTATTTTAAACGTATTTTAATCAGACATTATAAAAGTAATAACTTTTAAATAAAAAAATTCAAATAATAATAATCATGATTATATACTCGTATATAAGTTAATATTTCCCCCATATATATTTTTTTCGCTACAGGATATGCTTATAAACTTCAATGTTAGCCGTTTCATACCTGTTTTTAAATAGAAATATTTAGATAATAAAAAAGGCTCATATTGGATTAAATACAATTCTTGAATTGAATAAATCTTATAATATCTAATCTTTATTGTAGTATTGGTGGTTTTCTGTTAGCTTGGCTTCTTGCTACGGTGTATTTCGAACTGTGTTCTTGGTGCGGCCATTGTGCAGAACAAGAAGGCTATACTAAGTTGGTCATTTAGTCAATAGATAGACATGATATTGCATTTTCAACTGATTTGAAAAAATCTAAAGCTAGGCCAGAATATAGCGAAAAATATCAATGACATATAAGGGTTTAAATTTACTTTAAAGAAATCTCAAATTTAATACTTTTATTGATTGATTAAAATACATATAAAAAAGGTAAAAAAAGAACTATCAATCAGAATAAAAGTGCTTTTATCAAAAATTAAAACTATATATCTAAAAACTCTAAAATTTAAATAAAAATTAAAATACATATATTACATTGCAAATATCTGTTATTAAAATATAAGAAATCGATTTAAAAGTTTGAAAACCATATATGTTATTATTAAGAAAAAGGCATCTCCTTATCGTGAAACTGAAAATTGCGGATGGCTTGCGCCATCTATCGGAATAAATATCAACCATTCTCGTTGATTTTTAATTATTCCAGAATTGGCCAAATACCCATTCTTGATTAATCAAGAAAAGCTAACCACTGTATAACAAAAAATGTAAAGAGCATGTATAGGGGAATAACGATTAAAATTTCAGAACAATTAATTGTTTTATTTCAGAGTTTGATCGTCACAAATTGAGAATGTCAATATGTCGTTGGACCCCCACTAGCCTGGATGCAGGCTGCCACCCAGCGTGTCAAGAACTGATAAAGATTCCGGATGGTGTGCCGCGGGATTTCTTGCCAAATTGTCTCCAACTGTCGGGCTGAATAGTCAACATTCCGAGGTGGTTGCAATCGCCTTCCCATCACGTCCCAGATGTGCTCTATGGGCGAGAGATCAGGCGACCTTGCTGGCCACCGAAGAGTTCGGCAAGATTGAAGACAATCCATAGTAACACGTGCCGTGTGTGGCCGGGCATTATCTTGTTGAAAAGTAAGCCCGGGGTGATGTGAGAGGAACGGCACCAAAACAGGCCGTAGAATGTCATCTACGTACCGTTGTGCTGTCAGGGTGCCAGGAATGACTACCAATGGGGCCCTGCTATCAAATGAAATGGCACCCCAGACCATAACGCCCTGTTGTGGACCTGTGTGGTGTTCGACAGTAAGGTCAGGATCCACACGCTGCCCAGGACGTCTCCAGACACGTTTGCGACGGTCGTCAGGACACAGTAAGAAACGGGACTCGTCACTAAAGACTATACGTCCCCAGTCAGCGCAGTTCCAAGTTGATCGCTCCCGACACCACTGTAGTCGGACTTGTCGGTGCACGGGTGTGAGGGGTAGGCAATCGTAACGGTCGGCGAGCTCTTAGATTCCGCTCTCTCAGTCGCCTGTTGATGGTCATTTTGGACACTTGTTTGCCGGTCAGACGTTGGATGGTAGATAACGTGGATTCCGGTGCTGCGACAGCCATTCTGACAATTGCTCTGTCCTCCTGTTCTGTTGTTGTCCTTGGTCGACCGCTACCGTACTGACGTTGCAATCTTTCGTTGTTTACCCACTTTTGCCAACATCGCCTAATAGTCGCATCACTTCGATACAGATGTCGCGCGATTAGTCGATTAGACCAACCAGCCTCTTTCAATCCAATGGCACGACCAGTTCAAACCATGTTCGGCGAGGCATTGATACAGTAGAAATAGGCGTACTGCTAAAATATTAAACGGAAATTCTGAAAATCAGCTCGTGCCGCGCCGAATTTTGAGTCTAGAATGCTCGTGCTGGATGCGCAGTTCAGATGCGCTGGAGCTCTTGCTTTGCATAAATCGGCCACCAAATTTCAATCATTTGCATGTTTGGTCGAAATCTCTTTGTATACGTATTTTCATATAAATCGGACAACTGCTTCTTGGTGCGTCGATATTTTTGTTATAGAGTATATATTAAAGCTAAAATATATAATAATTAAATACATATTTGCTCAAAATGTTTTATTTAAATCAATTTTTACGAATAATTATGCTCTTTAAAAAAATAATCATAGTTTTGTCGATTTAGTTTAATAATTAATTTTATAAATTAGTTATTACAATATTTGATATATAGGTTTTAAACTTTTAATTAGACAATTTTAATTTATATTTAGACATTTTCCATTTTTTTTAGACACTTTCATTTTTATTTTTCTTTACACATTTTTCATTTTAATTTAGACACTTTCATTTTTATTTAGACACTTTCATTTTTATTTAGACACTTTCATTTTTATTTAGACATTTTTCATTTTAATTTAGACACATCGACTTTTCTAAAAACTAAAAAGTCGATGTGTCTAAATTAAAATGGAAAATGTCTAAATATAAATTAAAATTGTCTAATTAAAAGTTAAAAACCTATATACGAGTATATAAACGATAACATTTCTCGACATCTTTCTGAAAATTAGAAAATCACACAACAATTTTAGAATTTATGTCCAGAGTTTATAATTGATAAAGATGACTTAAATGACATATTGATATATAACACGATGACATGGTTGATTTATCGTCTGGGTGTTAAAGAAAATTGGTAGCTCGTTTAAAAAGCAGCAGACGAAAATGGCGTTTATAGTAAATTTCTGTAATGATGCCTATTACATTATGGATTTGATAACATCTTCTATATTGATGGCTCTTGTTGGTGAGTAATTGGGTGATTCTAGGGAATGTATATTACAGATTCTGTAAATGTGAGTTTCTACAGATTCTGTAGAATGCGAATTTCTACACAAAATGTGGAATATGAATTTCCAGAGATTCTTTAAGATATGAATTTCTACAGACTCTCTATATGGAATATGAATTTCCAGAGATTCTTTGAGATATGAATTTCTACAGGCTCTCTCTCTATATATATGGAATATGGATTTCTAGAGATTCTTTGAGATATTAATTTCTACAGGCTCTCTATATGGAATATGGATTTCTAGAGATTCTATGAGAAATGAATTTCTACGGATTCTCTATATGGAATATGGATTTCTAGAGATTCTATGAGAAATGAATTTCTACAGGCTCTCTATATGGAATATGGATTTCTAGAGATTCTATGAGAAATGAATTTCTACGGATTCTCTATATATATATGAATTTCTACGGATTCTCTATATGGAATATGAATTTCTAGAGATTCTATGAGAAATGAATTTCTACGGATTCTCTATATATATATGAATTTCTACGGATTCTCTATATGGAATATGAATTTCTAGAGATTCTATGAGAAATGAATTTCTACGGATTCTCTATATGGAATATGAATTTCTAGAGATTCTATGAGAAATGAATTTCTACGGATTCTCTATATATATATGAATTTCTACGGATTCTCTATATGGAATATGAATTTCTAGAGATTCTATGAGAAATGAATTTCTACAGGCTCTCTATATATGGAATATGGATTTCTACAGACTCTCTATATGGAATATGAATTTATACATAAGAGAAGTACTATAAAAGAAGAAGAGAAGATACGAAGTGAAGTACTATAAGAAAAGAATTAGAAGTCCCTAATTGAAGAAATCAACAAAGACTGACAACCTCCATGACTAAGCCATCGGTCAAAAGTCTCAGGAGAGATTCATCCAATGTTGATAGATCCTCAGACCCAGATGACAGATCTCCCGGCTGAGATTGGCCTTCCTTGGTCTTCCGTCAACTACTGGAGGATTGATCGACACGAAAGCTGATCTCTTTCCATCTGCACGCATGGTCCTTGCTGTTCTATCAATATCCAATATCTATATCTCACTAAATACTGATTTAAATATAATGGAAGATGGTGATTCATCTACTAAATGCATATCTCTTTCTTTAGCTTCGGAATCCATCTCAAAGCAATGAAAACCACTGCTATGGCGAAGGCTACCATCTACCATTCTGTTTCTAATATATATATTCATAAGTCGTGTGTGTATGTCTTCCGAATGATCTTAGCCTTTTCTAGACCAGTTATATTACAATTTAGAAAATCTCAGCAACAATGGTAGACCAATCTGTAAACACACTAGACAGACGATAATTGAAAGGCTTTACAGAGTAAACGATAGGTTAAGGTGTGTGTCTTCCGAATGTTCTTGGCCCTTTCTAGACCAGATCATATCACAATTTAGAACATCCCAGCAACAATGGTACACCAATCTGTAAAACACTAGACTGACCATCCATAATTGCATAGGCTTTACAGAGTAAACGATGGGTTAAGGTGTGTGTCTTCCGAATGATCTTGGCCTTTTCTAGACCAGATCATATTACAATTTATAAAATCCCAGCAACAATGGTGGAACAATCTGTTAAACACTAGACTGACTATCTATAATTGAGAAGCTTTACAGAGTAAACGATGGGTTAAGGTGTGTGTCTTCTGAATAATCTTGGCCCTTTCTAGACCAGATCATATTACAATTTAGAAAATCCCAGCAACAATGGTAGACCAATCTGTAAAACACTACACTGACCATCCATAATTGAATAAGCTTTACAGAGTAAACGATATGTTAAAGTAGCTCAAAGATAATGAAAATGATTGAATAAATTACACATATGGAGTTTATAAATAGTGTTTGTTTATTTACCTATAATTTTTTTTACCTCTAAATTTTATTATCTATAAGTTTGAATAACAACAATTTTTATTATCTAAAAGGTTGTTTATCAAAACTAAGATTGTCTATCTATTATTTAAGCATAAGTCAAAGTTATTTTTATCATTTATCTACAACATATTTATATTTGAGCAAAAAGTGTAGACTGAGAATCCGCAACGGAAAATAAAATTTGACAGAAAGATATCTTAACACTAAAAAATACCATATAAACATACTAGGTCAAAATGCTGAATCTTACAAATAACTTGAGAGAATTGCCGAGAATGATAAAAACAACAAAGAGATTGTTTCTCGCGAAGCAATTAATTTTTGAAAAGAAAGTTTTATTAAACGACATTTTATTTTAATATTCAGTGAAGATTGAGAGATAAAATGGAAGAATATTTATTTTTAGATCGAGAGGTATTATAGGAACTATACCTCCGGGACATTAGATGACATAGTGCTGACAATGGAGATCTTACTTCAGCACAATTTATAATTGTTTTCATGCTCAGTTGAAGAATTATTAATATTAATATCAAATTTTATATTTATTCCATATTTTTTTATATATACAGTTAAACTTGTCTATAGCGCCCCCTCTAAACAACACCTCCCTCTCTATAGCGCACGATTTTAAATACGTAGTACGAACCGATTTACATTAAAAGTAATCTGTCTATAGCATCCCCTCTAAATAGCGCCTTCCTCTCTATAGCGCCCGATTTTTTAAATACGTAGAACGATGCGATTTACATTAAAAGTGACCTATCTATAGCACCCCCTCTAAATAGCGCCTTCCTCTCTATAGCGCCCGATTTTAAATACGTAGTACAATGCGATTTACATTAAAAGTGACCTATCTATAGCACCCCCTCTAAATAGCACATTCCTCTCATAGCGCCCGATTTTTAAATACGTAGTACAATGCGATTTACATTAAAAGTGAACTGTCTATAGCACTCCCTCTCTATAGCACCCTATTTTAGTGAATCCCAAGTGGGGGCGCTATAGAAGCCGGTATATAAGCAAATAAGGAATGGTTTAAACTTAAAATATGAAACTTACTTAAGTTTTGTCCATGAATGTCAGAGTTTAACTAAAATTTTTTTAATATTTAAACCTAACAGCATACACTAGTCATATAACACCATTATGTTACAGCTATATTATCAAACTCAATTAAGACATTCAATTTCTATGAACCAATCTATGAACATCCAAATACATTTTAAATTCAATCCTCTATATTCTAATTAAGATTATATATAATTATCTCATTGAAATAGACATAATTCTAATACTGAATATGTGGATTCGCATTAATTGAGTTCATATATTAGGGAAAATAGGATTCATAAATTGACATTTCTCGAAATTCTAAGTGATTATATGTAAAGAGGTATTTCATCATCTATTAACAAACAATTAGAGTATTTATATATAATTATCATATTGTAATGTTGATTGGATTTTAATATAATTAATTATATATTAATCAGACTTTCGTATGTTTAAAAGGACACACTTGATAAAGACTTTAAATCGTCCAAGAAAGACGTCTTTCCTGAAAGCTTGTACGATCGTTCGTTTATTTAAAGAAGCTTTTCTTCCCGACTTGTGCTTTTTTATTCTAAAACGAATAGGAAGTTTGTCGTTGAAAGATATATATTAAAAATAAAAAGTGCATATACTGACCAGGAGCACACATGCTTTTCAGATGGCAGAGAACCATCTGGTGGAACAGAAATTAGAATACAATACAAGCTATATAATTCAATTATTCTAAATTATCTACTTATATAATTGCCTTATTCTGTCTGTGTGAAGTTCACTGTGTGAAGTTCACGGATAGATTTTGGTCAGAATGGATAAAATAAAAAAAGTGTCAAGGGATGGGAATCGAACCCACGACCTTCCGCTTACCGGGCAGATGCCATGACCACTAGGCCACATGACCACAATTTATAATTGTAACAAATAGTATTTGAATCAAAACATTCAATCGGGTAAAACACGGGCGTTGCCCGGGTCATTCGGCTAGTTCTAAATAATTAATCAAAGATAATTAGTCAAGGATAAAACAAACAAACATAAAAAAAGCAATTCCCTTCAAAATTTCCTTCCCTCTCTTTCCTAGTTCAAAGATAGTTGTATATATATCTACAAAATTGATTAAAATTTATATATGTTCTCCATCTACCAATTCCAAAATAAAGCCTCTTTTATCTTTATGTTTCTTTTCTCCCTCAAAGAGAAAATCGTTATAAAAATATAAGAAGGAAATTTGTTTCTTGATTTTCTCAACAAATTAATTTTGTGTAAATCTGACTGAAGTTAATTTATAGGAAAGGGGGGATTAAGCTCTACCTACTAGAGGGGGGATATTCTGTGTATTGGGGAGGAATTTGCGAGACCTGCGGGATTAGAACCCGTGAACTCCCCTGAGGCCGACAAAATTAAACTCATCTACATACACCGATTGATGGCAGTTGACTGTGCAAATTAAACTGCCATGGAAAACATTTATTGTCGACACTATACTTCGCCATATTGAAATCTTAAACAAGCAATTTCAATGGTAGTTGATACTTTACACACCATATATATCAAACATTTCTATTTTTTTTTACAGTATATTAGTGAATGAAGGCCTTCTTTTGTCATTAATGAACATTTTACTGAAAGGAAATTTAACACAAAGCAATAACTCGTCATCTATACATATAAAATGAAAGGATTTAAAAGTAAGAATGTTTCTTTTATACATAAAACTGGCCTTGTCTTTATTTTTTGCGGAAGATCATTGCTCGGTGCAAATATTTGAATGTAATTCTACTGTCCTATAAGCTTATGTCCATAGTTTTCTTGAAAACCATTTCTGAGATTCCACCCTTCAGTGCTGCGTATGTAAGCAGAATCGTCCAATACAGTATTAGAGCTCTGAGAAGCGGTCTGGTGGATTAAATTGGCTAAACCGCTGGGAGGGTTCACCACTGATGAGCCTAGCCCTCCCAATATATTTTTCATCGCAGTAAGGGCAGTAGAAGTTTGTATTATGTATAAAAGAAACACATTCGTGCTTTTAAATTCTTTCATTTTATATGAAAGGAAATTTATCTATAAGCATAGGGCGCCTCTTCCATCAAAATAAATGTCAAAACTAGACGCCATCTATTGAACGTAGGGCAAACTAGCGGTCTCGTGTCGTTGACAAAGCCACAACACCAAATTGCGAGGGCCATTAGCCCAAAACCATGATCTCTAGGCAGACGCTTCTCAGTTTTGTCAATGAGTGTAATATATAAAACCGTTTAAATGCTTGAATAAATCATATAGAAAGGAGATAGATAAAATAATATTGTTTTTATGTTACTGTTCAAAGGATATATTCAATATTAAAATAGTACAAAATTGAGATTGCGATCAGGTTAATAATTTATTAAAGAAGCATATTCTATGATCGTGTAACTAAAATATACTGATGACTAACACCATCTATCGGAGTAAATATCAAAATATCGGAAAATAATATATATTCGAATTATGTGTGAGCAACGATTAGTTTATATTTATTTCAACAGATGGCGCAATCCATCAGAAACTTTCAGTTGCATGAATAGAATATATTTCTTGATATATTCAATATATTTGAAGCAAGGATCGAATATATTTACAATTTATACAACAATATGGAGATAGAGAATATATTCTGTCATATATACATATATATTTATGTAAATTGTGGTTGTTTAGAAAATGATGCTTCCTGATCACCATCTTACATGTGAGAAACCAATTCCTTTGTTTAACGTAGCGGAAACATTCAATTTCCATAACCCCCATTGGGAATGAGATTTCCGCCTGAAATTTACCCCGATATTATCCCATATAAATATATGTGGTACATTTGGTTCAATAATATAGTTTAGTAATAGTTAGGTATTCTAGCCTCTGGTGCTTTTTTCTAACCACTACAATTTATCTTTCAAATCAAATTTAGGTTGTTATATGCGTGATTCGAGGAAATACATATATGCATATATATCTATATATATATATTTAGTGAATATATCATTGGAGGATAGTGATTTTATATATTTTGATATTGTGTATCTGAAATATATTCCACATAGAAATTTTTGTATGATTTAAATTTTGTAGGTGGCTGTTTGCAGACTTCTCAATTCTATTGTTCTATATTTTCTTATTTTATATATTTTTATTCGAAATGAAACTTTTAAATCTGGAACATTATTCCTGTAACTATGCAAATTAATTTAATATACACTCTTATGTACAAAACTTAATAAAGTGGAAGTTTTAAGGAGACAGAGGCAATTTTGTTCAGACTTGATTATCTGGAGTTATAAAGGTCACTGTGTATCAAATATCTTTCAGAGTTATTGTCTGAATCCAAATATACATGCTAAAAGGTACAACTTCCTTAAGTCTTGACTATGAGTGTATCTAGTGTGTCTTCAATAAAGATCACTGTAATATCTTTCAGAGTCATTGTCTGAATTCCGATATACATGCTAAAAGGTACAACTTCCTTAAGTTTTGTCTATGAGTGTATCTTGTGTGTCTTCAATAAAGGTCACTGTAATATCTTTCAGAGTTATTATCTGAATCCCAATATACATGCTAAAAAGTACAAATTTCTTAAGTTTTGTCTATGAGTCTATAAAAATTGCGAATACAATATTATACTTGTTACAATAGGTTTGAATATTATTAAAACCGCGAGCTTTGGAGCTCTTGGTCTTCACCATTCAGAATTAAATCTTAGAATGAACACGAGGGAGAGAGGCCAACCATAAAACGTAGATCATGTTCTCTTGGTGTTCAATCTTATATTTAATTTAGCTTTTTGAAGAGCCTGATTTTGAAAGCTCGAGAATTTGATAATAAACAAATATATTGCGAAAGTTTTCTTATCTCTTTAAAATATGCAAATTAAAGATAAACCTAAGCTAAATGAACAATCTCCTAGCTTCTTTATATTGCTCCTGAAGAACGGGTTTTCCAATAGTTGACGGTGGATAAATGAAGGTTAAAGAAAAACTCATCTTCTTGCCTTTTATTTTAATGAACTTGAAAGCAATTTTCTATAATGGAAATCTTTTGAAAGTTTCTTTGGAGCGTCTTTGTTTACTTTTCATTCAAGATTGGAATCATTTTTACTTATAGAAGTCCCTCAAACTTTAGGTAAGTTTGGTCTAAGCACCTATTTTTCAATATTTGATTAATCTTCTTTCAAAGCTGTTATGTTCGAGAACTGTGACAATGGGGATCGGTGGAAGGATGGTCTAAACCGTTGGTTTTCGACCACTACGGCCCGGGGTTCGATTCCCACATTGGACACTTTTTTTCTGATTAAAAATGCTCCAATGGCCCCCGATTCTAGCAAAAGTCCAACCCCACCAGCGATTGCAAGTAACTAAATGGGGCTCTGGCACATTTATAAGTGCAAAGGTCGACCTGTTTTTTACATGTGTTGACATGTGGTGCACTTACAGTAAAAGCAGTCGCCCACTTCTACCCACCATGATTATCATGGCCTGTACCACGTGTACTAGGGATGATATATAACTTATTGATATATAACTTATACAGTATAGGTTTATGACCACCTTGCATTATTGTAACGCCACAATGTCATGCATTTCAAGAAACAATTCCATTACTGTGAAAAAAATAATACAAGCGTGACATTGTACTGGGATAAGATTCATAAATTATGAAAAAAGGCATCTCTTTATCGTGCAACTGAAAGTTGTTAATGACTTGCGCCAACTATCAGAATAATCAGTTAGTTTTTCTTGATTAATAAAGAATGGGTATTTGGAAATTTCTGGAATAATTAAAAATCAATGAATAGTTGATATTTATTCCGATAATTGGCGCAAGCTATCAGAAACTTTCAGTTGCAAGATAAGGAGATGTCTTTTTCTTAATTCAATTACTGTATGAATCGCGCTACCTGAACGTATAAATAACCTGTTTTGGTGATCAGAATTGGTCATCCTTATTGTACAATTCAATACCGTTCGAATCTTCGAGGTATATTTAAAAGTGTAAGGCCTATACCAACAAGCCAAAGAACACACACGTCTTGAAGGAAGAGTTATGAAGGCTGTAACAATGTAATTAAGTCACATCTTTACAATATTTTCACATTAAAATTCAATAACACGATACAAATAGGTACCAAAAAAAGTCTTGGAAGTTATTTACACTCATGGACAAAACTTAAGGAAGTGTAAAGTCTTTGATGTTGTCGGTCGTCTGTTCTTTGAATAATAATAAAAAGACAAAAGTAATTTTGTTCACACTTAGGTATCTCGTATGTCTTCAATAAAAGTCACTGTAATATCTTTCTGAGTTTTTCTGAATCCCGATATACATGTTGAAAGGTACAACTTTCTTAAGTTTTATCCATGAGTGTGTCTTTCAGAGTTATTGTCTAAATCCCGATATACATGCTAAAAGATACAACTTTCTTAAGTTTTGTCCATGGGTGTATCTTTCAGAGTTATTGTCTGAATCCCGATATACATGCTAAAAGGTACAACTTCCTTAAGTTTTGTCCATGAGTGTATCTTTCAGAGTTATTGTCTGAATTCCGATATACATGCTAAAAGGTACAAATTCCTTAAGTTTTGTCAATGAGGGTATCTTTCAGAGTTATTGTCTAAATCCCGATATACATGTTAAAAGGTACAACTTCCTTAAGTTTTGTCCATGAGTGTACCCGGAAAACTACTTCATACTTAACACAATATGGTATACTTTATGAATTAATAAAATATTTTCAATAATAAAAAACGGTGTTTTATATCAAAATTACTTCTTGCGTGTATATTGGAACATTCAGTATTGCGTATATGTTCTTTGGTAAGTAAAATGTGTTTAGGTCTTGCGTTCTTGTTCTAAATTTAAAATTCGAACATTTTATCTTCCAATTTATTATACAGAATGTAAATGATGGATCAGAACGTAATGACAACCCAGCTATATCTAAGCCCTTGTCAATTCTTCGCTAATTGAATTCACAACTTTCATGAAAACCAGGGGCTTTTGGACGTCAGGAAAACTGGATTCTGAATTAAGAACGTTCACAAAAACTTAATTGGAAGCTCAAATTCAGTAATTCTTTAAAATTTTCAATTTGAAAACTATTTTTAGAACATATAGGCAACCCCAAGCTTCTAGTATATATAAGAATCCTCTCATATATCTAAGTACTGTATTGCTGGCTGACATTGCACTATGATATATACTTCAATTCATTATGAAAAAAGGCATCTCCTTATCGTGCAACTGAAAGTTGCTGATGGCTTGTGCCATCTATCGGAAAAATATCAACTATTCTCGTTGAATTTTAATTATTCCAGAATTATGGCCAAATACTTGATATTTATTCCGATAGATGGCGCAAGCCATTAACAACTTTCAGTTGCACGATAAGGATATGCCTTTTTTATTTCTTAATTTATGCACCTTATCCCAGTACAATATTACATTTGTAGTATTTTTTCACTTCAATTCATTTATATGTGTTTGTTTATTTATTAATATAATATCCACTATATTCTCCCGCTGATTGACACTCTCCTGATTTCCAGCGCCATCTACACTCATGGAAAAAACTTAAGGAAGTGGAAAGTCTTATGTTGTCGATTGTCGTCAGATGTTTTTTTAAGGAGACAGAGACAATTTTGTTCATATTTGGTTATCTCGTGTATCTTCAATAAAGGTTACTGTAATATCTTTCAGAGTTATTATTTGAATCCTGATATACATGCTAAAAGGTACAACTTCCTTAAGTGTTTTCCATGAGTGTATATGTCGTATGCGATTATTATTTACTGTCTAGAAATAGAACGTTCACTTCTCCCGTCAAAATAGACGCAAAAACTATGCGTCATTTCTTCAAACTAGGAAAAACGGCTTGTTGACAGAGTCACAACACTAGCTTTGGCTAATTCCAAAAGATAACCTGGTGACTATGGTTTCGGGCTAATGACCTTCATCAGTTCAAGACAGTTTTTGATTTCATGCGATGCGCGAGTGATTCTTGAAATCTTCAGAATCTTCAGATTCCTTTAAGCGGACATCCAAGACTACGAGGGTGTTGGAGCGATGGGTGAGACATTGTCACAAAAACAAGGACATTCTATAAAATACAAAAACTAAAACCTAATAAATGTTTTAACTCATTACGATAAAATTTGGGCTAGCTTTCAAGCTTAAAAGACTTTTCCTTATGACGCTAAATACACTCATGAACAAATTTTTATAAATTTATACCTTCTAGTATGTATATCAGGATTCATACAAAATTTCGAAAGATATAAAGTATATGTATTAAGTACACTTATCCCCCCATTTACACGGTACTTATTTTACACGTTTTCGCTTTTACACGGTTTTCCAAATAAGTTTTTTTTTTGTTTTTATCGCATTATACTAAAATGCGATATTCTACTCTATACTACTTATGTTGAAAAGAATATTGGGAGCCTCTGATTCATAAGGAGGCGAACACCTATTCAGATTTGACAGTTTAATATACACCTATCCCTCGACGTTTTTCTCAGGAACGTATCTACCGTGTAAATCGGGGGATAGGTGTACTTGTATTTCTGGAATTTTCCGTGACTCGAATTGAGTGACTATAAAATTTGGATGGAAGTCTGATGCTAGGGGTCTTTGTCTGAGTTTAATTGCCTGTCTAAGATATTTGGGTGTATTATCTTGCTTGCACTAATTGTCCACAATGTCTGCTGTTACTTAATTTGCATAACATTTAAAACCAACAAATAAAACATTACTAATCGCCCACTATCTATTGTAATCGTTAAATCTTATAGCGTTGGCGAATTCTTTGTAAAGGTTACCACATATCAATATACTCTATATGGTATTATATAAGCATCACTGTGTGTAGGTGTCTTCACTGAAATATAACCTTTTGAATCCTAGATTAATTGTTGTTGTGTTATACGCCTACAAGATTTTTATGTTTAAATTGAGATTGTGATATTAATTTTCATCTGTTTAATTTCTACACTCATTTTGTTTTGTATTTATCTTTCTTCTTCCTTATATCTATAAAAATAAATCCAAAATCGATGTTTGTTATCGCGTTGCGCAAAATCTGCAAAATCAATCATTATGAAATTTCGCATGTAGGTAGCTGAAGATTCCGTTTAACATATAGGCTATTCAAAAAACTAAAAAGGTTAATGTGCTTTTTTAAAATATAAAACCAAAAACGTTAGTTCCAGCCTTTTACCGCTTGGGCGCAGCACTGGTTGCGACGATAAATGAATTTCATTGGTTAATAATTTACACGTGGTTTGTTTACACGATGAATGTTAGTTTGTTTACACAATGGATGTTTTCAAAAGGTAAGATTATCTAATCGCCGTGAAACTTTAGGAAGTTATTTACTATATATATATATGTAATTAAGTAATATTAATTTTCATCTGTTTAATTTCTATACTCAATTTGTATTGTATTCTTCTTTTTATTATAAATATTCCAAACTAACTCTCTAAAGATCTTAATACAGTAATATAAATACATTAGATGCTTGGCTCATCAGTAATGAACCCTCTCAGAGGTTTCGCAAAATTACTCTCCAAACCGTTCTCTACTATTGTATTGGATTGTTTACTTGAATCTTCAAGATAAAGGTTGCCTAGCCGGTATTCATATTTCTGTAAAAAATAGACACTTCGGCCAGAGTTAGAGTTTTTTATTTTCTCAACGTTTTAACAAAAATCTTTTCTCTTCGTCAGGAGAAATAAATAAAAATAAAGCATTTGGCAAGGCGTTAAAAATTGTTCAAATGCTTTATTTTTATTTACTTCTCCTGACGAAGACAAAAGATTTTTGTCGAAACTATTAATTCTGTAAATTGAATAAAATCAAAATAAAAAACTCTAACTGGCCAAAGTATCTATTTTTTACAGAAATATGTTTTCTTATAAAGAGACAAAGGTCGCCTCTCCCGTCAAAATAGACGTCAAAACTAGACGCCATCTATTGACCGTCACCGCAAACTAGCGTTCTCGGGTCGGTGACAAAGCCACAACACCATCATTGGCAAACTAGTTTGCGGTGACGGTCAATAGATGGCGTCTAGTTTTGACGTCTATTTTGACGGGAGAGGCAACCTTTGTCTCTTTAAATCAATATCCTCCCGGCAAAATTTCCATCTATGTTTTCTTATATGTTATATACTGTAATATTTCAGTGGAGGATGTATTAGAGATGTGAATTAAAGTAATACAACAGGTGTTTCTGGAGGTGAGTTTCTTTTTATTAATGATATCTCAAGCTTTCGGTTATCTCTGTTCTTCAACAGGAGTACATAAAAACGAATAATATTAAACGCCGTTAGAGATACTAACTGCATATATATACACCTATCCCCCAATTTACACGGTACTTGTTTTACACGTTTTCGCTTTTACACGGTTTTCCAAATAAGTTTTTTTTTTGTTTTTATCGCACTATACTAAATGCTATTGTGATTGAACATATGCGCTGTGTACACATCTCACGAGGAATCCCGAGCTTATGTGCTGACTACATATTTTTAACCTGTCAATGCATTTTATTTTTATTTCTGTGAACACCTAATCCCCCGATTTACACGTTTTTCTCAGGAACGTATCTACCGTGTAAATCGGGGGATAGGTGTATATATATGTTATATAAAATATTATTTTATTTAAAATTATATTTCATAGATTCAAATATTCTGTTTATATCTACCACCAGATGTCGGGACTTTCCCTTTATAAAACCTATTGTTGTTGTTTCCCGATGGCCGGCTCAAACCTTTTGTACATTATGTAAATAAGTTTTTCATTTTTTTTTATTTCTTACGCCTTAAGTCAGGCAGTACTTTTCTTAAATCCTGTTTTCTATATTCCTTTAGCTCAATTAAAGCTATTTCTAATCTTCACTATTTTTATTATTATACTTTCAAGATTTTGCAACGACTGCATTACCAATACCATTTAGTACTAAAAAGAACCAACAAATAATTCCATAGCATAATCCTCAAGATAATCAAAATCAGCAGAAAATCTTCTTATTTTATTTTATAACGTATATATAAGAGATGTATTTAGTGAATTTATGTACATAGACTCTTATGCAGATGAAAAAAGACGAAATTCAATTTTATATAGGTCAATATCCTCCCGTCAACATTTCCATCTATATTTTAGCCATATATTTGGTCTAGCCACTTTGCCAGCTAAACATCTCTTTGGTATATTGTGAAGATTCCATTAGATCCCATGTGGATCTCATGGAATAAAGTTCTCTTTGGACTGACGATGGCCATTAGACCGAAACCATGGTCTCTAGGTGGACACTTCTCAGTTTACCAAAGCTGGTGTTGTGGCTTTGTCACCGACCCGAGGCCGCTAGTTTACGGAGATGGTCAATAGATGACGCCTAGTTTAAGTGTTTGTTTGACAGGAGACCTTTATTTTTTCAGACTTATACATTTATATAATTTGAATTAAATCCATCGAGAAACACAACACAACTCTCATCCGAAAATGTTATTAAAGTTTCTCTATAAGGGCAATATATTAAATATATTAGAGATATGCCATTTATTTAGGTTTGATAAGTTATATAATAAGAAACACATAAGTATCAAAAATATTTATACATTTATTGTCGATCAATGCGTTTCAATATTTAACAGGTTTTTATTTAATTATTTTTATCTATATTTAAATTTTGGAATGAAATAAGGTGTAAATTTTGGGTTTAAAGAATTATTAGATATGTAGTTCTCCTCATAACGTAATTATAAATCTTACACATTTTGTTATAGAGTGGGTCTGTTTTGAATATATATCTATTGTATAAAATTCAGATTACAATAAATCCGTCACTAGAGAGCAATTCCTAATAAAAGTAGCCATCTTGTCTAGAACATTTCACTTTTTAAATAATCGCGAATATTCCATTTTGAAACCTTTTCTTCACATCTACTTCTTCGAAAGGGGTTTCAGCAACAACAACAACAAAAAACATCAATAAACATTCCATAATACTTCTAGCATCCATATTTTAAATGATTCTATAATATATATGTACTATAATGAAAGCCACAGGCAGTATGTAGAAACTGCACAGTGTAAAGAAGTTTTAAATAAAGATTCTGTGAGGAAATATAAAGTCCAAATAGAAGAAGCCATTGACCTCGCCAGACCACATTGAGGAAATTTCTTCCTTTCTTACACAAATATCTGTAAATTCTGGGTACTCAGGGTTCACTGCTCCATCCACTCTCACGGGACATTATAGAATTCCCAGGAATTCAATGGATATGGGTCAGATCCTTTCAGACGCAGTCTCCACACTAGTCGAACCCTTGCTTGATATCGGAGCTTCTCTCCTGACTTCCTTGTGTTTGTTTACTTAATTTCAACATGAGGGTTAAATAAAATGTAATGATTTGCGGAACTCAGAATGAAATAGAGTAAATACACCTGCCACGTGTTTGTATGGAGTGTAGGGATACAAGCTGTGACTATTGAATCCAGGCAGGTGTTTAATAAGCCTCTTGTAATCCCGAAATACTGACTTCCTTTATGGGATCTTGTTCTTAACTCCTGTATGCGTCCTTGCCACTGCAACCTCGACCGCTTACAAATCACCACATGTAGATTTACCTGAGAGAAGATAATAAAGGTATATCCTTCTAGATATTCTTCATATTTATTAGAAATGGATGTTGTCTAACGTCTGCACTTATCATTTAACATTGAATGGATAAATTAACACAAAGTAATAACGCGCCATCTATACATATAAAATCCTTTTGTTTTATATTGAATGGATAACTCAGCTAGGTGAAACTTGGCTATCCATGCCGTGATCCATTTGGATAAGGAAAGTGAAGACTAGAACGCGGCTGATTCCACTCTTTCAATGATACCTTGACATATGCACGGTAGAATCTGTGGTCACTGTACATGCGTCGGACCTGTAGGCTGTTGTTGGGTTCTGTGCTGCCTGGAGTATAGGAGTTCCATCTATGCTTCCTTCCTGCGGTGAATTTGAATAAGACCGATGGTCTTAATAAATCTGTATGCGTGTGTGTATCTTCCGACACGTTTCGATGAATATTATCCACAGACCCTCTCTCATCAGGATTAAAAAAATATTTAAACATACTCGGCTGCAATGATATAATTAAAAGTAAATTAGTTTTTCTGTTTGTAATAAGTTTCTTCAATTAAGATATGCGAATATTAGATCAACATAGATGTTTTTAAAAATGTTTAATAATTCCTAAAGAGATACCCAGCGTAGAAATAAGCAAACGGGGACTCTGACACTTGATATATATACGATCGAATATGGCTTTCTAAATATCTAAACATACGTTGTGATTATTGTGGTGAAAGTGTGTGTGATTCTAACCTTTTCTACCTGTTAAAAGTATTAAAAGGACATAGCAATTATATAACAATAAAATAATTTGTAAACTATTATTATCCCTAAAACGCGTTCCGCAGGCCATGATAATCATGGTGGGTTGGTAACTGCTTTTACTGTAAGTGCACGGCGTGTCTAGACATGTGAAGAGTACACTCATGGACAAAACTTAAGAAGGTGGTAAGTCTTTAATATCGTTTGTTTTTTATAAGAAAACAGAATCAAATTTGTTCACACTTGGTTAGCTCGTATGTGTTCAATGAAGGTTATGTGTATCAAATATCTATCATATTTATCGTCTGAATACCGTTATACAATTAAACCTGTCTATAGCTCCCTCCCTTGGGACTCACCCAAAATAGGGTGCTATAGAGAGAGGGTGCTATAGACAGGTCACTTTTAATCTAGAATATTTGCATTTTAATGTTTAAAATCGGGCGCTATAGAGAGGAAGACACTATTTTGAGGGGGCGCTATAGAGAGGAAGGCGCTATTTAGAGGGGGCACTATAGATAGGTTTAACTGTAGACGTTAAAAGGTATAACCTTTTAGAGTTTTGTCTCTATGAGTGTATATTCTTTTTCACTACAAACACCCAGTCAGCAAATGTTTTTATAACAAGATTTTCTGATAAAACAATCAAGTATAACAATAGACAACGATTTTCTTGATACATACAACAGTTTTCGGTTTCTCCAGGAAACATAGATTAATCAGTGAACGCTACAATATCATCAATTTAACATAGAATGATAATTTCTTTAATTCTCGATGCTTCAGTGAATTCCTGTCACTCTCTTCAGGGGAAGGATTAATTCAAATAATATTCAAAACTAAAAAATGAAATCACTCACTATATTTTTGATTGCTCTGCTCTGAAAGAAGAAAGAAGAACCCTTATGCTCAAAACTGGGCAACTTTGTGCTTCACTTCCATCAATAATTGACAATATGACCCATAATAAGTATATTGCTACGGCGTTTTATGGTTTCCACAAGTCCATATCTCAGAAGAAGGCCAAGTGACACTCACTCCTCAATTTCTTACTGCTACTCTTTTTGTGTTGTTTTTCTTGCTTACCTCTTTCTCTTTCTTGTTTTTTTTTTCTTTTTTTCTTTTTCTTCTGTCTATATCGTTGTTTCCTTTGTCTCACTGCTTTGTTCTTATGCATAACTCTGGTGAATCCTGTATAGGGTCAGTGACCCTAAATAAAGGCTTTTGTTGTTGTTGTAAATAATATTTCAACTTATATACATATTATATAATCCAAAATGCAATTATTTTATTTTTTAAAAACATTTATTTTCATTCATTGACTGTTCTGCATTTTTTCGACCATAGATTTAGAAGATAACACTTAAAATATTGTTGTAGATATGTAAAGTTAACCTACCTTTTTTTAAAATCACGAATAAAGGATTCATTTTATAAATTATATATTACTGTGACAAATAATATTATGTATAACGACATTTTTTTGAAAATTATACCGCATGTGTTTCTTTTCAACGAAAGCCTAGTGGACATGGCATCTGCCCGGTAAGCGGAACACTGTGGGTTCGATTCCCATCCCTGGGCACCTTTATTTTTCCGTTTATCATCACTTTTCACAATTCATACTTTCATACTTCATCCTTTTTTTTGCTTATCCCTAGTACACGTGGTACAGGCCATGATAATCATGGTGGGTAGTTAGCGACTGCTTTTACTGTAAGTGCACCACATGTCTATACATGTGAAAAGCAGTTCGACTTTGCACTTACTAATGCCAGAGCCCCGTTTGGTTACTTGCACTCGCTGGTACTTCATCCTTAAGGTTAGAAATAATCATTATTTCTCCTTAAATAAATTTTGATTTTCGTTGAAAAGAAACACATTCTGGATAATTTTCAAATGTCGTTTTACAATCACAAGCCGCATTATATTATATAATATTATGTATAATTCGTTTCAAGTAAATTCAAAATAAAACTGCTTGATATATATATATATATATATATATAAGTAAATAATTTATTTCCTATTTTTCACGACTGCACCTCCAATTCTATCTTTTTCAACAACAAAACAAAATATTAATAACATAACACGATTTTCTACAATAATTGGTTGGTATAGATATTGTTTTCCAAACCAACTTCCAAACTAACAAAAGATCTTCAAATATAAGATGATAACTTAATTGTGTAAATTGAAGATAAAGGTTGTCTGGCCGGAATTCATATTTCTATGAAAAATAGATACTTCGGCCAGTTAGAGTTTTTTTTTTTATTTTTCTCAACGTTTCGACAAAAATCTTTTGTCTTCGTCAGGAGAAGTAAATAAAAATAAAGCATTTGGCAAGGCGTTAAAATTTGTTCAAATGCTTTATTTTTATTTACTTCTCTTGACGAAGACAAAATATTTTTGTCGAAACTATTAATTCTGCAAATTGAATAAATCTATAACACCTCAACTCTCTCAATAAATCTAGATTCTGCGGGAATAATATCAGATAGTAGTCATTTTATTGAGATTGTTTAATCTAAAATTTGATATTTTAAATGTAGAATTTGTTTTAAATTTTAAATAAGGAAAATATATTTATAATACAAAAAAGGTCACGTTTTTAATATAGAGAATGTAAAATACCATTATCATAATATATTATTTGGAAAATGGAAAGTTGGAATTTGGAATCTTTCAAATCATTCCAAACATGATAATAACATAAATAGAAAAATCTATATTTCTTCTTCCTTTCTTACACAGTATAAATATTTATTGAAAAACTGTGTAACCGATAGTAATCTTAAACACAATTTTTCAGGTTGAGGCTTCATAATTAAGCTATGAAAAATCATGTATTTAAACTTTGTACCTACTTTATTCTAACGTCAAAACAATCTTTTACATTCTTGTACGTAATATATATAATACAATATATTATAATGCGGCTTGTGATTGTAAAACCACATTTGAAAATTATCCCGCATAAGTTTCTTTTCAACGAAAAATAAAAATTAATTTTAAGGAGAAATAGCGATTATTTCTCCTTGAAATATATTTTGAAATTTCGTTGAAAATAAACTCATGCGGGATAATTTTCAAATGTCGTTTTACATATTATAAACAATACAATTGAAAACACCAAAACGCGAATGTTTCATAAATAAATCAAACTTCTACTGTCCTTACTGCGAAGAAAAAATATATTGGGAGGGCTTGGCTCATCAGTCGGGAACCCTCCCAGCGGTTTCGCCAATTTAATATATTAGACCGCTTCTTTAGAACTCTAATACTGTATTGGATATCATTCTGCTTTTATATGCAACACTGAAGGGTTAAATCTTAGAAATGGTATTTAAGTAAACTATGGACATAAGCTTTTAGGATAGTAGAATTATATATAAATATTTGCATCGAGCAATGCTCTTTCGCCAACAATAAAGACAAGGCCAGTTAAGCATATATGGCATATACTACTATATATATCTATATAAATCAATATATATCATACTATATATATATATCTATATATCCACGCGTTCGTGGATGGCTTTTCTTGATTTATCAAGAAATTGGGTTGGCCAAATATCAGGGAACAGGCTAAATCAATGTTTAGTTGATTTCTGTTCCACCAGATGGCGCTCTGCCTTATGTAAAACACATGTGCTCCTGGTCAGGATATGCTTTCTCTATTTTTATATACCCATATATATATGGATTTGTTTAAATTCAAAAACTTCAGTAGCATAGTTATACCTGTCAAAGGGCTGTTACACCAGAAAACTTGTATTGCCGATATATATAAAAGGAAACTCTTTCCTCAGTGAATTGTCTTTTAATTATCATTTTACACCGTAGGCATTATATTATTAACAAAAATATTTTAAACTGTTTATTGGTTTTAATTTACTTGTTTACACTCATGAACAAAACTTAAGAAAGTTGTACCTTTTAACATGTATATCGAGATTCAGACAATAACTCTGAAAGATATTTGATACACAGTAACCTTTATTGAAGACACACGAGATACATTTATGGACAAAACTTAAGAATGTAGTACCTTTAAGCATGTAAATTGGAATTTAGACAAAACTCTGAAAGATATTTGATACACAGTGACCTTTATTGAAGACAAACGAGATACACTCATAGACAAAACTTAAGAAAGTTGTACCTTTTAACATGTATATTGGGATTCAGACAATAACTCTGAAGGTTATTTGATACACAGTGACCTTTATTGAAGACACACGAGATACATTCATGGACAAAACTTGAGAAAGTTGTACATTTAACCATGTATATCGGGATTCAGACAATAACTCTGAAGGTGTTTTGATAC
>CP092868.1:32472673-32602583 GCA_030710605.1 Cordylochernes scorpioides
ACAGTGACCTTTATTAACGAGACGCGAGATACATTCATGGACAAAACTTAAGAAATTTGTACCGTTTAGCATCCATATCGGGATTCAGACAATAACTCTGAAAGATATTACAGTGACCTTTATTGAAGACACACGAGATACATTCATGGACAAAACTTAAGGAAGTTGTACCTTTTAACATGCAAATAGGAATTCAGACAATAACTCTGAAGGTTATTGATACACAGTGACCTTTATTAAAGACATATAACCAAGTTTGAACAAATTTTCCTAATGTTATATATATACATATATTGTTCTGAAAATCGAGCAATCCATACTTAAATCATTAGATAATAAAAAGGCATATATTGGATTGAATATATAAATAATAATAATAAATATCATAATATAATATATATAATATAATAACTTTATTTTTCAAAAACGTTACAAGTTTTTCTCTAAAGGTATAACGAATGATCAATCTATTTACATATTTTTATTCACAACTTCAATAAATAATAACTGTAAAAGTATACAAAGATATTTACAATCTTGACTCCTGGTCAGTGCTGTGGCCCTCGCAGATATGGTCCCCTAATATAATATAATAATAATAATAAAATAAATATTTTATTCAATCCAATACAGTGGTACCTCGACATACGAGTTTAATTCGTTCCGCAACTTTGCTCGTATCTTGAATTACTCGTATCTCGAAGCAAATTTCCCCATACAAAACAATTGAACTACCATTAATCCGTTCCAACCTCCAAAATGTCACCCCAGTTATTTTTGTATCTTTTTGTATATTTTTCTTAACACTTGACTTTTTACAAACTTTCTTCCGATCCATGGTTATAAAAATAAATGAACTAAAACTGTAAATGTAAACGCAACACAAAACGCGAACACAAAACACAACTTATCACAGCGGAAGCACGCTGCTAACTGATCGTGATGGCGCGACTGCGTGTTACTACCTGTTGTGTTTTAACTTTAAAAGCACACAAAAATATAATAAACTTGAATTTGTTTATTCAAGTCTCAAAAAACAAAGCTTTGCATATAGAACAAATAATAATGAAGAAGAAGAAAGAAACATTTTAGGAAAAGCAAAAACAAAACAAAAGAACTGGTCAAAAAGAAACATTTAAAATCACAGATTAATATCTTCAACACTACCGAACCGAACTCGTATCTCGAATTTCGCTCGTAACTAAAAGCAAAAAATCACTTGCTCGTCGGCTCGTATCTCGAAAAACTCGTATGTTGGGGCGCTCGTATGTCGAGGTACCACTGTATATGCTTTTTTATTATCTAATATATATATATATATTTTTGTGTTCAAGTTAGATGATTAAATAGTTGTTTATATGTATTATATATAGTCGTAGCTGTCGTGCTCGAATGGAAGGCGTGACAGTTGTGCATGTAAGCTTCGAAAAAGAACTTGTTTCACACTCGTGAGCGCGCGCTGGCTCCCACGTTTATTTTGTACAGATTTATTGATAGGTGAATTTGTGTTTACATTTTAACATATTAATTATGGCGAAAATAATTTATATCTTTTGGGCATTAGGCAAAATATGACACATATATATATAATTATATATAATTACTTTTATTAACTTTTTCTTTCCTTAATAAGATATAATACATATAAACAACTATTTAATCATCTAACTTAAACACAAAAAAATTATCAACTTTTATCTTCTATATTTAATTTAGATTTAGCATGCTAATCTAATAGAATTCCCTATTTATATATAAAATATTACTATTATTACAAGTTTTAAATATAGTTCTGTCAATATATAAATCCATATTAACTTACTCTATAATATCAACTTAATTTAAATTATATTTAAGATTTAAATTTTTATTAGATAAACTTTATTATTTACATTTCATATATATATATATATAACTTTTTATAGAGACCTACCGCAATGTGACAACAATATAATTATGAAAGCTAATCAGATAAGCTATTTCTTTTTTTTTATCATTAACATAAATATCTTAGACGGTTATGTAATTAATGAATTAACATCAGTCATATGACGTTAACATAAATACATCCACATTTGCATATATAATTAACGAGGGAAGTAATAAAAATGTGTTGACATCTTTCAAGTATAAATTAAAGAAGTTTAATTCGTAACATGAAATTTCAAAGCCACACATACGTAACTCTATGATAAATATTTAATTAAACATTAAAGAAACCTGTATAAGACAAACCTTCAAAGCTAGTTAATAGAATGCTAAACCTAATATTGACATTTATAAATGGAATTTAAAATTAAAAGGTGGTAGGATAAATCTAAAGATTAAACAAAGTGTAAATTGTAATTTAAATTATTTATAGGAGTGTTGATTATCAGAATTTATTTAATGTTTCTGTTTGTTATAACACCATTTGTTTAGACCTTTAGATATCTTGTATGTGGAAGTAAGAAGTGGTTCTTTTGATGTTTAAAAAGTTCTTTTTTTAATCATTTTTCATGTGAATAAGATGTTTTCAAATCTTTTATACCATAAAAATTATCTTTTAATTTGATTTAGGTGACCTATTTCACACAGAACGATATTAAAAATAAACCTTTATATATATTTAAAACGACATTTGAAATACTATCCCGCATATGTTTCTTTTCAACGAAAATTCAAAATTTATTTCAAGGAAAAATAACGATTATTTTTAACCTTTTGGATGAGTAATGAAAGGGCGAATTGTGAAGAGTAATGATAAACGGAAAAATTCCTATCCCTGGACACTTTTATTTTTCCGTTTATCATTACTCTTCACAATTCACCCTTTCATACCTCATCCTAAAGGTTAGAAATAATCGTTATTTCTCCTTGAAATAAATTTTTATTTTTCGTTGAAAAGAAACACATGCGGGATAGTATTTCAAATGTCGTTTTACAATCATAGGCCGCATTATATTATATTGTATTATAAATTACTTTATATATATATATTATATAATCTAAAATGCAAATTTAAGGAGAAATAACGATTATTTCTAACCTTAGGGATGAAGTATGAAAGATGAATTGTGTAGAGTAATGATAAATTCCCATCCCTGGACACTTTTATTTTTCCGTTTATCATTACTCTT
The DNA here is from genome assembly GCA_030710605.1 of Cordylochernes scorpioides. Lineage (NCBI taxonomy): Eukaryota > Metazoa > Arthropoda > Arachnida > Pseudoscorpiones > Chernetidae > Cordylochernes > Cordylochernes scorpioides. Next base: position 32,475,793 of record CP092868.1, read on the forward strand.
CACAATTCATCCTTTCATACCTCATCCCTAATGTTAGAAATAATCGTTATTTCTCCTTGAAATAAATTTCGATTTTTCGTTCAAAAGAAACACATGCGGGATATTTTTCAAATGTCGTTTTACAATCATAAGCCGTATTATATTGTATTAACATGTGTATAAAATAGAAAATATTAAAGAAATACAAAAAGAAAGTTCAAAATAGATTATAACCAAAAGGATAGTTAGATAGTAGTTCAGATTGTGTGTGTGTGAATGGTGAAAATGGATAAATCCATCATTTAGGAATGTGATGGCAGAATTGATTTTAAGACCAGTCTATAGATTTTCTATTTCACAATAAAATATATTTTGTCGGCTGAGTTGACAAATATTGGAGCAATCTATCATCAAAGGATATTAATATTACATCCTGGAGGTACAACATATATAGATTCTTTGTTGGTCTTTAATGGGGACATCTTTAAAATGTCTTTTGATATTAAGGTACAAAGTATTACATTGGTTTGTCATATTTATTTAATATTTTATATTGTCATTTTATTGTGATAAATTATTTATGTAAATTGAAATAGGTTTTAAAAGCTTGAAAACGTTTTTTTGTAATCAATTTTTTCTCTTTTTTTCAGACGATTTTCCTTATTTGTTGAATTGTTATCTGATTTAAGTTTTAAAATATATTTGAGAATATTTTTTTGCAACAATTTCTTTTTATAGTGATTAATTATTTGAAAAATTATTATTATTATTTTACGTTTATTTTTGTAAATGGATATCCTTTGATAAATTTATTTTTGTTTATGTGCATGTAACGTTTCCTATTTAAAAATAAGAGATACTTAGAATACCCTATGTTCCTTTATTTTACCCAATTACAACAATGTTAATCAAAATATACCAACAAAATAAACTTATGCAAAATTACCAAAAGAAAAGTACAGTGTTACCGAATGCCCAATCATAAAGAAAAATTAAAGAATATTCAAATATTTTATACAAATAAACACAAAGCATGTTGCAATGCATAATTATTTTTACTAAAATAAATTTGTCTTAAAGTCTAAAGGTATAAAGACTCAAGCCTTATGGTATAAAAAAAATCCGAGAATAAAGGTAATAAAAATTCAAATCCAAAGGTATAATCATCTTGATATACATTATAATTTTATTTGAAATATGTACATTAGATCATTTGAAATATGTACAAGAATTAGTATGCAAGTTAGTTAGATGAAAATAGAAAAATTATCAACACAATTGAATTATTATTATTATTTTACTTATCCTTTTATTAGTCTAAATTAGACAAGATCTTGGAGGTCGTGCTCATAAAGAAGTTCAAGAACTCTTCTTGGTTCTCTGTACAGGGATCCTTTGTCCTTTCCAATACAATTTAGTATATGTTGGGAAGTGGCCTCTTTGGTTTTGCACCTAGTGCACATGGGGAAGCTTTTGGCTCCCTCTTTATAGACTAGAGGGCGCAGGTGGCCAGATTTCCATCTGGCCAACCGTGTCGACTTCCTTCTGTTTAGTTGAAGGGTCTGTTTTTTGGGGTTTTCTATTTGGTACCAAGAATGATGGAAACTATCTCTATGGTTCCTTATCAGTTGTAGTTTTAGTTTGTTAATATGGTCCCTTGCTGAAAGGAAGGTCTCGGAGTTCACCACATCAGGATGTCCAGCTGCTCCTTCCTTTGCCAATCTGTCGGCCTCCTCGTTTCCAGAGACTCCCACATGTGATGGAATCCATTGTAGACTTATTTTGGCATTTGTACAACCTTTTATTTTCAAGCTTTCGGACTTGTCAGTCCTTCAACAGATCTATCACGTTAACAAATTGAAATATATATAAAACGAAAGAATTTAAAAGCACGAATGTTTATTTTTATAACAATACAAGCTTCTACTGTCCTTACTGCGATGAAAAATATATTTATAATATTGTATATAAAAAGAAACATTCGTGCTTTTAAATCCTTTCGTTTTATACGAGGGCCATCCAATAAATAAGTTTCCCTATTTTTTTTTCTGCGAACGAAACGTTGTAAAAATTAGTTAGCATAGAAGAAATGGTCACTAGGATGCGTTGGAAGCTGGTGACCTTCAAAATCACGCTACTCGTACGCGCAAGTCCGTAGCGCTTCAGTTTCCATGGAGCTACCACTGGTGAACGTGTCCACTTGCGAACTCCGTTCTGTAATTCGTTTTTTCACGGCGAAAAATTAAACTGCGGTCAATATTCATCGCAATTCAGTGTCAGTGTATGGTGAAGAATGTATGAGCATCCAAATGGTTCGCCGATGGCGTTCATGGTTCTTAGAAGGACGGCAAAACGTGCATGATGACGAGCGAAGCGGCAGGCCCGTTACTGCTACGGACAATGCAGCCGTTGCTGCTGTTCGGAATGTGTTGGAAGCAGATCGCCGATTCACCATTGACGAAATAATGATTCGACTGCCTCCTGGAATCGAAATTAGACGCTCTTCGATTGGAACAATCATGTCAGATGTTTTGAATTTTCTCAAAGTCTGCACAAGATGGGTCCCGCGTTTGCTCTTGGAAAATCACAAGCAACAACGGATGGAGGCAGCCCGAGCTTTCCTGGAAATGCATCAAAGAGATGGAGATCAACTGTTTTCCCGTATTGTCACTGGAGATGAAAGCTGGGTGCATCATTCAACTCCAGAAACAAAACGACAAAGCATGGTGTGGAAGAAGCCTGAGGAAAGTGCACCAAAAAAGGCGAAGGTCACAATCTCTGCAGGCAAAGTTATGGCTATGGAAAACTTCAAATGGGAAATTTTCACACATCCAACTTATTCTCCGGAACTTGCCCCAATCGACTTCCATCTTTATCCAGCACTCAAGTGGCACCTTGTAGGCAAGCACTTTGCGAATGATGACGAAGTGCAGGCGGAGGCGAACCACTGGCTACGAAGACAGGACACGGCTTGGTACAACAGTGGTATCAAAAAATTGCTACAACGGTACCAAAAATGTTTGGACAGAAATGGTGAATATTTAGAGAAGTAGTCTATGAGTTGTATAGTGAAAGTAAAATAACTGCATAATTGTAAATAATGTCGTTTATTTGTTAAAAAATAGGGAAACCTATTTATTGGATGGCCCTCGTATATATAGATGGCGTGTTATTGCTTTGTGTTATATTGAAATATGTGCAAAGGGTTGGTATGCAAATTTAGTTAAATGAAATTAACTGTATAGTGTATTTGAGGAAAACAATTTACAGATTAAAGAAAGTTTTAAAGAATATTGTGGCGAAGAAATAATTTATTATTTAATTTAATATTATTAAATGAAAATATTCAACAGATTATAAAAATATTTATTACTTTGTATTTGTAAAATCATCTTTAAAATATTTCTTTGCTTGCTTTCTCGATATTCTCTAGCTGTATATAGTTTGGGGTTAATTGGTTAATATTTGTCAACTGGTCGTGGTGACGTCATTAATAAATACTTTCACATCTCCAGATATACAAAGACTTTATTTCTACGCTACAATATTTTAGAAGGATTAAAAAAGAAGTGTATCAGTGGAAAGCTTTCAAAGAAATCTTGGAAAGAATCCAAAAACTCGAGTAGCTCTGCCCCTCAACAAGTGTAATGACGATCATGTTCCATGTAAAAAGATAGCCATCTATACATATAAAATGAAAGGATTTAAAAGCACGAATGTTTCTTTTATACATAATACAAACTTCTACTGCCCTTACTGCGATGAGAAAATATATTGGGACGGCTTGGCTCATCAGTGGTGAACCCTCCCTGCGGTTTCGCCAATTTAATCCACCAGACCGCTTTTCAGAGCTCTAATACTGTATTGGATGATTCTGCTTATATACGCAGCACTGAAGGATGGAATCTCAGAAATGGTTTTCAAGAAAATTATGGACATAAGCTTATAGGATAGTAGAATAGTCTACTATCTTATAAGCTTATCTTCATCGTTTTTTAAGAACCATAACCTAAATAGCACTCTATCTTAAAGATAGAAGTTGCCTGGCCAGCATTCATATTTCGGTCAAAAATAGACACTTCTGCCAGTTAGAGTTTTTTTTTTTAATTTTCTCAACGTTTCAACAAAATTCTTGTTTTCGCCAGGAGAAATAAATAAAGCATTTGGCAAGGCGTTATGGATATATATTTGGAATTTGTTTTAGTTCTTTACAAACTTTTGGGACAGCCCTATAATGTAAAATAATATTTCATTTTCAATCAAAAGATTATTAATTTAGATACTTTGTTTTCTCAGCATATTACACGTTAATTGTATCAATTATTTGTTGTTAAGAAGTTTTTTTTAATCATAAATAAATTGCCATTCTCATGTTTGTCTTCCTGACTTTCCCCTATGTGAAAATATACAAGTTTATCTCAGAAGTTTGTAAACACTTGCAAAAAATTGAAATACCAATATTATATTCGCTGTTATGTATAATGTATTTGTATTATGTATAAAGTAATTGTATTATGTTTACGAACAAATTCTGGTACGTTTTCAAAGTGACTAACATGGCAACGGCACCCATTTTCAAATTGAACACGACAACAACAATAATAAATGTATTATGTATTATTATATATTCGCCATAATGATATTATTCGCCAAGTAATAATAAAAACATGAACTTTTGGGATAATCTTATAATATTAGAATGAAGAAAGTGGTGTGTTCAAAGAAAACAGACGATGTGTGTGTCAAGCTATTAGCATGACAGTGGGTCAAGAAAGACGTTAGCCAACTAGTGGCTCAGACAAGCCCACAGAGTGTTTTGTATCGTAAACCCCAGGGTTATGACTTTGGGGTCCATAGGGACCCCATGGGGATAATATGGAAGTAAAGTAACCAATCACTATGGTAACCTTATATATGACCTAAGTACATATCTAGCATATACTCTTGTATTCAGAATATAATCTTTTGCTACCAATTTTAGAACAATTAACGTCCAAAGATGAGTATCTCAATCATCCATGAACGTTTACTTTATTATCTAAAATTTCTAGTAAAGAATTCTAAATTTAAAATTAGTTTAAAATCTTATGAAACTTTGATTTGTTAAATATAGGAAATTACTGAAGAACTCCCCCATTACCTGCTTAATTATACAGCCCTTGATGCAGAGAGGAAGGCCCTATATTAACAAATTAAATGTACCAACATTTCACCCTACGTATTGCTTTCAAAAATATCAGCAAACAAATCTAATGGAATAGCTTATTATAATTTTTTTAGATCATCATTATGTAAGGACCAGTCAACAAGTGAATGACTTTGAGATGAAGAGTAAAGCCAGTTCAATTTCTATGTAAATAATACAAGATGATTATTACTTTACCCAATTGGGAGAAAGTGTATGGGGCAAGTCCCTAATAAAGGCTATTGTGTGGGATTTGTTAAATATTCTCACCATGAACCACGAAATCACTAGATTCAAAAAAAGATACTCATCCAAAGACATTTGCTTTATTGTTCTAAAAATACTTTTGTATTATTACAATTTATTTTAAAACAACACTTAAAGTTTCACCGCATAAGTTTCTTTTCTCTGAAAAATCAATATTTATTTCAAAGAGAAATATTTACTATTTCTAACTTTTTTGGATAAAGTATGAAAGGGTGAAAATATGAAGAGTAATGGCGAACGGAAAAATAAAAGTGTCCAGGGGCGGGAATCGAACCCACAACCTTCCGCTTACCGGGCAGATGCCATGTCCACTAGGCTACCCTGGACGTATCTTTGTGGGTTCGATTCCCGTCCCTGGACACTTTTATTTTTCCGTTCGCCATTACTCTTCATATTTTCACCCTTTCATACTTCATCCAAAAAAGTTAGAAATAGTAAATATTTCTCTTTGAAATAAATATTGATTTTTCACAGAAAAGAAACTTATGCGGTGAAACTTTAAGTGTTGTTTTATAATCATACGCCGCAGTCCTTTATAATGTATTACAATTTATTTTATTTGTAAATTTATTTTTATATAAGTAAAAATGTTTATGTTTACTCTTTAAAGTTGCTTATGGTTGTTATGTAGAAATGAACATTCGATCAATCTATTTTGATAAATATAACTATTTAGTAATGTGTTTGAAAAAAAAAAATAAAGATACTAATGAATATGTAAGTTTATAGATACACTTATAGACAAAACTTAAGGAAGTGTGAAGTCATTGATGTAGCCGTTCGTCAGTTTATTTTTTTAAGGTGACAGAGGCAAATTTGTTTATATTTGGTTATCTAGTGTGTCTTCAATAAAGGTCACTGTAATATCTTTCAAAGTTATTGTCTGAATCCTGATATACATGCTAAAAGGTACAACTTCCTTAAGTTTTGTGTATGAGTGTATCTTTCAGAGTTATTGTCTGAATCCCGATATACTTGATAAATGGTACAACTTCCTTAAGTTTTGTCTATGAGTGTATCTTTCAGAGTTATTGTCTGAATTCCAATATACATGCTGAAAGGTATAACCTCTTTAAGTTTTGTCCATGAGTGTATCTTTCAGAGTTATTGTATGAATTCCAATATACATGCTAAAAGGTACAACTTCCTTAAGTTTTGTGTATGAGTGTATCTTTCAGAGTTATTGTCTGAATCCCGATATACTTAATAAATGGTACAACTTCCTTAAATTTTGTCTATGAGTCTATCTTTCAGAGTTATTGTCTGAATCCCGTTATACATGCTAAAATTTACAACTTTCTTAAGCTTTGTCTATGAGTGTATCTTACAGAGTTATTGTCTGAATCCCGATATACATGCTAAAAGGTACAACTTCCTTAAATTTTGTCCATGAGTGTATCTTTCAGAGTTATTGTCTGAATTCCGATATACATGGTAAAAGGTACAACTTCCTTATGTTTTGTCTATGAGTGTATCTTTCAGAGTTATTGTCTGAATTCCGATATACATGGTAAAAGGTACAACTTCCTTATGTTTTGTCCTTGAGTGAATGTATTAATATCTAAAATAAGTAATATTGAGAGATATAAGAATCAATATTGTAAAATAGAAATACGTTATGAATATTTATTCAATTATTCTAAAGCCAACATTTATTATATTCTTTAATTTTTTTAAAACAAAACTCCAATTAAATATTAGTGGAACACAAAGAAGAGGCAGGTTTAATATTGCTAATGGTTTACGAAGAAAATCTTTGGTTTGTTTTTTCAATAGCATAAATTTGAATAATAAGCTTTGGAAAGGAATCTAATTTTCATACTAGTGCTTGTATGTGTGTGTCTCTAAATTTAAATTTCTGAAACTCAATTTTATTTGCTGTGTTGTTTATAATAAGATTTCCTATGTTATATTTCTAATATATATATGTTTAAATGTTTTCTTTTTATTTTTATATTTGTCATTAATATCACTCCACCCTACATATTGCTTTCAAAAATATCAGCAAAAAGTCTGAGGCAATAGCTTACTATAAATATTTTAGATTATCATTATGTAAGGACCAGTCAACAAGTGAATGACTTTGAGACGAAGAGTAAAGTGTAAATAACACAATATGATTAATACCTTACCCAATTGGGAGAATCTGTATGGGGAAAGTCCCTAATAAAGGCTTTTGTGTGTGTGTATATTTGACATTAATATTTCTTGATTATTCTGTGTTTCATCTCTACAATTTCCCATCCTTTTCATGCGTTAAAGCGTATTTAAGAAAATTTGGTCTGAAATAAATATATAAGGATTTACCAAGAAAACCTTTATTACCAATTTGTTAGATCGTTAAGACTTGCACCTCGTTGATGAAGGAGAACCAACCCGAAATGTGTTAATTGTTCGATTTTCTCTATTTATCAAGATAAGAATTTTGGGCCACAATATTCTGCAATAAAATATATATATTTAACGTTTAGCTAATATATTTATTCTGTGGTAGATAGCCTTATAACCCAATAATATTTTATAATTTACCGATGGTTCAAATTCACATAAATAGGTACCGCTCAGCAAGAGCAACCTAGTTCATGATAATTGAACAATGAATAATATGTGAAGGTTATTCATATATTAAACAAATTTTAACACGGGATTCAATCCCGGTTCATGCCTGTCGGGAATCGAGGGGGTTACCCACTCGTCCACCGACTTTTGATTTAATTTACCGATTATATAAATATATATTTTTATTAATAAGTAAAACAATTCCATGTTACAATAGTAAGGTGAAAACATCAGATTTCCAGGGATAAGTTTATTTTTACAAATTTTAACTTAAATCTTTAGCTTTCGGGGGTATGAAAGCCCTTCTACAGAATAAAACTCGATACAATAATGATGTAATACAATACCAGATAAACACCTCTTTATCAGAATATGAAGATTCCATTAGATTCCTTGTGGATATCATAGAATAAAGTCCGTTCTAGACTGACGAGGACCATAAAGTTTTTTTTATAACGAGAAGTTTTTACAATCTCTTAATTGAGAGTTTTGGGGTAAAATAGCAATGAGCGAAGTAGTTTTCAATCTTAATGTGCAAAGACACTGATCTTTGCTATAGAGGACAAGACACTAAATATACCATGATATGTATTAAGTAGAGATGTGTCAAGTCATCAAATACAATAATAGCTAAACACCTCTTTAGCAGATTATGAAGATTCAATTAGATTCCTTGTGGATATCATAGAATGAAGCCCGTTCTAGACTGACGAGATCCATAAAGTTTTTTTTTATAACGAGAAGTTTTTACAATCTTCTAATTGAGAGTTTTTGGGTGAAATAGCAATGAGCGAAGTAGTTTACAATCTTAAAATGATTTATCAGTATCTTTGCTATAGAGGACAAGACAGTAAATATACCGTGAGATGTATTAAGTAGAGATGTGTCAAGTCATCAAATACAATAATAGCTAAACATCTCTTTAGTAGATTATGAAGATTCCATTAGATCCCTTAAGGATCTATTGGAATAAAGTCCGTTCTAGACTGACGAGGGCCATAAATAATTTTTTATAACGAGAAGTTTTTACAATCTTCTAATTGAGAGTTTTTGGGTAGAATAGCAATGAGCGAAGTAGTTTTCAATCTTAAAGTGATTTATCAGTGTCTCTGCTATACTTAGACAGTAAATATACCGTGAGATGTATTAAGTAGAGAAGTGTCAAGTAGTTACACATGTGATGTTGATGGAAGATTGACAGGTGAGATATTAGCTGCCAGTTTAGATTTAGCAGCCGATCATTAACTTTTCACTCTCTCTCTCCTTCCATTTAATCTTTCCTAAAGTGGATTGATCCTGTGGACCTTATACTGTCCCTAACTTTATTTTTTCAAATTTATTAATCAAACAGAGATGCGATATTGAAATATTTTCGTCTATTACAGAGGAAAAAACAACAAACAAATTAAAACATATACTGTAGAACCTTCCTTTAACGGACACCTCTCTACAAAGGACAGTTTTCATTTGCAAAATTACCATTTTTACTATTTAACAACTCTCCGGTAAGAGGATACCTCTCCCTAAGGTTCTGCAATTAGGTATTCTTTACAGGGAGGTTCTATTGTAATTAAAAATAATTTATAAATTTACATGTATTAATCGACAAGAGTTCATAAAATTTATATAGACAAAGTGGCAGATGTGAGAGAGTTATATCATTTAAATCAGGGAACAATCGATGTCTCACTTATATAAAATTCGGACAGTCGTAGATAAGGTGAAGAGCAGTTTGTTCAGTTTCTTTGCAGGAACAATTTGGTGTTTCTGAATAGAACTCACATAATATCCTTACTTGAATTCGTATAAAAACTGCTACGTCTTGTACACATGATTATTTACATACCTCTAACGAATTCACGCTTATTGCGTTAAATTATTTCAGAGAAATTTTGTTAACGCTTATCTGCATTAACACTCAAATTATTTTGACATATCTGTTAAGATATAATCTTTCCAATTTATTGGGTGTTGACGGCAGTGTTTATATATAATGAATGGAGACATTAAGACGCGAATGTTTCTTTTCACAAATAAATTCAACTTCTACTGTCCTTACTGCGATGAAAAATATTGGGAGGGCTTAGCTTATCAGTGGTTAACCCTCCCAGCGGTTTCACCAATTTAATCCACCATTTTCATACAATTGTTTCGCCTTCTACATGCTTCGGACAAGCATTTTAAGGCATCACTCATGTTTAGGTGTCTCCAAGCGCCCGCCGCAGTGGAGGGCCAAGGAGAGGGCTGGAGAGGCGCCGGCAGAGCCGTGGGCACCCCGGGGGAGAGGAGGGCGAGTGCGCGCCGATTTTGAGGGAACCAAGGCAGCACCAAGCACAACTAAAGCGCCGCAGGCTTCAAAAATATTTAAGGGATCATTTCAGGGATCAAGATCAAGCGATCAAGGCCCAGAGATCAGAAGGTCTGGCTTTTATCCTTTGCCAATTTAATCCACCAGACCGCTTATATATAGCTCTAATACTGTATTGGGTCATTCTGCTTTTATATGCTACATTGTTTGCTGAAGAGCATTGCTCGATGAAAATATTTAAATGTAATTCTACTGACCTGAAAAGCTTATGTCCATAGTTTTCTTAAATAACATTTCTAAGATTCCACCCTTCAGTGTAGCATATAAAATCAGAATGATCCAATACAATATTAGAGATCTAAATAAGCGGTCTGGTAGATTAAATTGGCGAAACTGCTGGAAGGTTTCACCACTGATGAGCCGATCCCTCACAATATTTCTTTTCATCGCAGTAAGGGCAGTAGAAGTTTTATTTATTTGTGAAAAAGAAACATTCGCGTCTTAATGTCTTCAGTCGTTATATTATATGGTACGTTTTTGATTTATAGTGTTTATATTTATATATAAAGGGGAGTGTGTGTAAAGATCTTGTTATTAGGATTATTATATATTTACCTGTAATTACATGTTGTAATAGCTTGATATTGGTTCAAATTCACTTTATTAGGTACCACTCAACAAGAGCAACCTAGTTCATGATAATTCAAACAATGAATAATATATGAAGTTCACATATTAAATAGATTGATATGTGATAGTTTTAAATAGCATTGTCTCACATGAGGTCTAACTACACTATAAGTTATCTGTATTATTAATGCAAAGAAGTCTCTTCCAAAGGCTCAATATCATTTAATCTTTTAGTAGGTAAATCAAACATCTGTATAGGTTTTCGTATTACTCGACGTATTACCCATTAAACTAACTTTATTAACATCCTATAACACGATATCCCAAACTCAGGGATATTTGCGTCATTTGTAACATCATATCAAATTGGTTATATACAAGGAGAAAGGAGGAAAAAGATAAACATATAAAAGCAATTTTCTCAAAATTTCCTTCTCTCTCTTTCCCAGTTCAAAAGATAGTTGAATATACAAGTACTATATACAAGATATACTTATTAATTAAAAGGCATATTTTGGATCTAAAATAAAACAAACATTTTATTTAATATAAAATGCCAATATTTCAATAGGCTATACGCCTAACTTCATCAGGGCGTTTTTTTTAAAACTGCTTTGGATGATCACGAGATGCCTTCACGCGACGATATATAAAATATTTACAACTCTGAGGCTAAAATTAAAAATATATACACACAAATATCAGTAATAATAGACTATATACATGATTCATAATAAGTATAAGAAAATAATTTTAAATCGATTTGAACTGTAAATATAACGGAGGGATGTCAATTTTTCTATTAATACTGTTGGTATCTTTCATTGAGGTCCAACTTTCTGTATATCTACAAAATTGATTAGAAATTTTATATGTTCTTTTCTCATCTATAAATTCATGTAGCTGTCCGATGCCACCAAACTTTCTTTCCCTATAATCCCGAAAAATTGGACATTCCAGAAGTAGATGTTTCGAATCTTGAATTTCTCCTCTGCAGAAGCATCCCTTAACCACGCTGATTGTTTTATTACCCATGTATGCAAAAGATTTCAAACGAATAAATCTCCAATGAGCTACAAATCTGTTTATTCCAACGTAGAGTTCTATTGACGATTGGTGAATTCAAAATCCCATAGTAACTCCCTATGTATATAAATTTCCTTTCAAACCACTCAAATATAAGTAACTTTTCAAAATTACTATGTACACCTATCTCCCGATTTACACGGTACTTGTTTTACACGTTTTCGCTTTTACACGGTTTTCCAAATAAGTTTTTTTTTATCGCACTATACTAAATGCTACTGTGATTGAACACATGCGCTGTGTACACATCTCACGAGGAATCCCGAGCTTATGTGCTGACTTGCTGCACACGCACACTGTGTCTGTATTTCTAAAATAAAAAAAAAAAATAATAATTTTCGTTTTACACGTTTTTCTCAGGAACGTATCTACCGTGTAAATCGGGGGATAGGTGTATATGATTACACACTTTTATTACACAGAAGAGATAACTATGTACAGAACTATTATTTCGATAATAAAATAAAAAAAAGAATTCATACATAGAAGAGAAATATTTTAGAAAAATCTATTTTGTAAATTCGAAACTTTTATAGACGCGTATGATTCTTTTAAAAATTAAACAATTTCTAGCTCCTCTACTTACTTTATTTCATATCAATTTCTACTGCTCTTATTGCAATATGAAAATTAAACTGTCGAAACCGCTGGGAGGGTTCACCACTGATGAGCCAGGCCCTCCCATTAATTTTTTCCATTGCAGTAAAGGTAATAGAAATTGTTTAATTTTTAAAAGAATCATACGCGTCTATAATAGTTTCGAATTTTCATAACAGATGCTAATGCATCATAAAAAATCAATGTTCATAATAATTTTTTTTTTTTCTACAGGTAAACTCCGTATAATTGATACAATTGCACAACGAATCGCAAGTTTTACGAAGGTGCTTCTTTATTAAGAAAAAAGCTCTAAATAAAGAAGCTCCTTCGTAAAACTTGTGATTCGTTGTGCAATAATAAAAATTTTATTATTTATTTTTATGAATTAAATGTTTCAATATATATATACTTAGACCTGAATATATATATATATGTGTAATATGGATAAAGTAAACGATCGAAAATTTTCAAAATTAGATTCTTTCCACACTTTATCAAATTTGTAAAATTTTTCGTTTATTTCCATTACTCCTTTGAACATGAAGTATAAGGTTATATCGAATTTCAGCTATCAGAGTGTTTAAAAATCACACTTTATATCCCTGAGAGATCTATTTTTCCTCCTGTTACTTTTAGTTAAGGGAGAAAATTCAACATTTCTAAAAAAACATTAAAATGATAGGTATCCAAAATTGATATTGTAGATATATTTGATTTTATTTCCATACATATATAGAAATAATGATAAAACTGCAATGATTCTGAAGATAAGACTTGAAAAAAGTATAACTCTTTAATTCCAATAAACAAACAAGTTACACTATTCCATACTAGATAAATGAATCACTCTGAAAACACAAACACGATATATATACATATATACACAGTTATCATCATAAACTCTGTGACAACAAATAAACAAATATTAAATTAATCCGCCAATACATCACACCATCTTCCCCCTACAAACTTTGATATCGCACAGGAGGTCTCCGATCCCTTGGAGGGTTTCTTCTTGGCAGGGGCCTTTCCTCCGTCCGGGCTTCTTTGTCTGAGGAACACGCGGATTCCCTTGGGCTGCCTTCAATCTCCACACCTTGGTCCCCGGACACTGGATCCTGCGGCAGTCCAGCTGTTTCCGACGAAAACGATTCTCTGTCCCTCCGGCTGTTCATACTCTCAGGAGCCATCCATATTGGGTCATCTTCCTCCTCTCTTTTCTCTCTGGCCTCATCTCCATCTTCACCACTAGTCCATCTTCTCCTTATCTGATCTCGGTGGTAGGTCTTCACCTGTCCATTTATCAACACTGTATAGACTCTGCTCCCCTTTCTGCCCACTATTCTTCCTGGGATCCATCCGACACCCCTAAAATTCTTACACCACACCTTATCGTCCACCTCGAACTCCTCTTGGCCTCTTCCTCGATCATACCTCATCTGCCTGGCCTGTCGTTCTCTCACCCTATTGTCCAGGCTCTGGTGTATTAACGTCAGTCTGGTCCGCAGAGACCGACCCATAAACAGCTCTGATGGGGTCTTCCCAGTTGTCTCATGCGGCGTGCATCGATATGTGAGGAGAATTCTAGACAGTGCATCTTGAATGGTATCTTCAAACTTCCTTTTATTTTTTTCCAAGGCCATCTTTATCAATTGAACCGCTCTTTCCGCTAAACCATTACTCTGTGGATGGTATGCTGGAATCAGAGTTTGTCTGACTCCATTTCTCTCAAAAAAACTCTTCATCTCTACCCCTGTAAACTGTGGGCCATTATCCGACACCACTTCCTCTGGTAACCCATACGCTGAAAACAATCTTCGTAACTGCTCAATCGTCTTTCTTGCGGTTATCTCTCTCATCGGGATCGCTTCGACCCATTTTGAGTGGCTATCCACCACAATTAACAAATTCACTCCATCTTTAAATGCAAAATCCATATGGATCCGTTGCCAGGGCCTGGTTGCCCACACCCACGGTCTCCAGTTTACTTTACTTGGGCCTGTCTGAGTTTGCTGGCAATTTTTACACCCATTTACCATGCATTCAATCTGGTTGTCAAGATTCGGCCACCAAAAATGCGACCTAGCAACCGCCTTCATTTTGCCCATCCCCGAATGGGTCTCGTGTAGACAACTCAACATATTTTTCCTAAGAGAAGACGGGATGATCACTCGCATTCCCCACAATAAGCATTCCCCGTCCATAGTTAACTCCAACTTTCTCTGAAAGTAGGGTCTGAGGTATTCCCCAACTCTTTCAGGCCAGCCTTGCTGCGTATAGCGCTTCACCACTGACAATACTTCATCTTTTTTAGTTTCCACACCTATTTCTGTTGCTGTAACCGGCAAATCTTCCACGTATGATAATATGAACGTTTGATTCAAAACCGGTTTTTCGTCACTCTCTACTGGCAACCGGGAGAGAAGGTCTGCGTTTCCATGATCTTGAGTTCGTCGGAATTTAATTTCATAGGTATAAGCTGCCAAAGTCAGTCCCCATCTCTGCAATCTTGAAGTAGACAAGGTGGGAATCCCTGCTCTCGGTCCCAAAATAGATACCAAGGGTTTATGATCTGTAATTAGGGTGAATTGTCTTCCATAGATAAACTGGTGGAACTTAGTCACACCATATATTATTGCCAGGGCCTCTCTTTCTATTTGTGAATAGTTACGTTCGGCCTCGGAAAGTGTTCGTGAGGCAAACATGATTGGTCTCTCTTGGCCCTCGATAACATGGGACAGCACCGCCCCCACTCCAATCTGAGATGCGTCCGTGGCCAAAGACAAGGGTAACGTGGCATCATATGGCACCAACACTTTCTCGGAGGTAATTCTTTTTTTACATTCCGAGATCGCCTCCTCACACTCCCCTGTCCACTTCCAATAACTATTCTTTTTTAGCAGCTTGTGAAGTGGCTCCAAAATCTCTGGCAAATTCGGAATAAACTTTCCATAATAGTTAACCAATCCCAGAAAAGATCTCAATTCCGAGACATTTGTCGGGCTTTTGGCTTTCTGTAGCCCTTGTATCTTGTCCTCTAAAGGCCGAATACCATCTTCTTTGATGAGATGTCCTAAATACTGTATTTCTCTTCGCAGAAATTCACATTTTTCCCTTTTTAATTTTATGTTGTGCTTCTGCAACCGAACAAAAATAGTTTTTAATACTGCCATATGTTCCTCCACTGACGCCGTGGATACGAGTACATCGTCAATGTAACAAATAACCCCATTAATTCCCGCCAATATTCTGTCCATAACTGACTGAAAAAAACTAGGGGCATTTGCCAATCCAAAAGGCATTCTTTTAAACCTAAAAAGCCCCTTATGCGTATTAATAGTTAGGAGTGGCTGGGTGCTCGGGTTAACCTCTAATTGAAGGTATGCATTGCTCAAATCTAGTTTAGAGAAATACTTCCCTCTAGCCAATACGGAAAACAGGTCCTGCTGAGTAGGCAGCGGATAGGCCGCAGTATCCAAGAACCTATTTAAAGTTACTTTGAAATCACAGCAAATCCTAAACTCATTATTCTTCTTGGGCACAACCACCACTGGAGTTGCCCACTTGCTGCTGGGTACTTGATACAAGTAGTCCTTCTCCACCATTCTTTCTAGTACCTCGTTTACCGCCGTTCTGATCGCAAAGGGAACTGGTCGGGCCTTATGAAATATGGGGTTTACATCCTGAATATTCACTGCAAATGCGAATCCTTTTATTGGATCTGTTGTCTCCCCGAACACAACCTGATGTTGACTCAATAATTCCGCCAACGTGTCCTCCAAAGGCATCCGATTCACAATAGAATTTCCAATTTTCAAAACATTGATCCACTCTCTCCCCAACAAGGCCTTCCTTTCTCCTCTCACCACGACAGCTCTAAGCTTAGCGATCGTTCCCCGAAAATCGACCTTGACCTCTATTTCACCCAGAATCGGTACCACCGTTCCGTCATAGGTCTTAACAATTATTCCCGCTTCCTTTACCTGCACGTCTGGGAGGTATCTTTTGAAATCCTTCTCCGATATTAACGTCAGACAGCTACCCGTGTCAATTTCGAAAGTCATCAAAGTGTCCTCTACTCTCATCTTAATCACATATGGAGGGTCATTCGTAGCATACTTGACTCTATAATCATAGGTCCTCATAAAGACCATTCTTTGAACGGATTCTTCCTCCTCCTGATCCTCGATTAGATTAATCTTTCTCTGGTTCCGAAACCGGCTCACCTGTCTTTCGCTTGTGTGTTCCCCACGGCTCCTGCAGATGGTTGCCAAGTGACCTCTTTTCCCGCATCTGAAACAGGTCGCCTCTCTAAATCTGCATAAGTCTTTATGCAACCTCCCGCAATGTATGCACTTTCTCTTTTGCTCACTGACTTCTGTGCGTATTTTGTCCACGCTATCTGCAGGCTCATTGACATGGAATATTCTGGTATTTCTTTCTGCTGCCTCCATCGACAACGCAATTTCAACTACTCTTGCCAACGGCACATCTCCTTCCGACAAGATCCTCCTCTGGATTTTTGCATCTCTCAATCCGCACACTAATTTATCTCTTAAGGATTCTTTTAAAAATTCGCCAAATCCACACGTTGAGGCTAGCCGCTTGATTTCCACAAGATATTCTGAAACACTTTCCGTTTCCTTTTGAATTCTTCCAAAAAACATAAATCTCTCTACTATAATAGATCGCTTTGGGGAAAAATATTCAACCAGTTTCTCAATCAACTCTTCATATTTATACTCTTTAGGCAACTTCGGGCTACATAAATTTTTCAATGTATCATACGCCTTCCCGCCAATTAGAGTCAATAAATAGGCTTTTTTCTTTTCTTCACTAGCCTCTTCTAGAATTAGAAATTGCTCCAAACGCTCGATAAATGAGCAAAAATTTTCATTTTTTTCTTCAAATTCCTTAAAATGGTAATGAGCCATCATGAAATAATTTTTCTTATGCAAATTTCCAATAACTCATTACTTCCTTAAAAT
The DNA here is from genome assembly GCA_030710605.1 of Cordylochernes scorpioides. Classification (NCBI taxonomy): domain Eukaryota; kingdom Metazoa; phylum Arthropoda; class Arachnida; order Pseudoscorpiones; family Chernetidae; genus Cordylochernes; species Cordylochernes scorpioides. The sequence continues at coordinate 32,493,395 of CP092868.1, forward strand.
TTAAACAAAATTATTCATATTCCGCTATTCCAACGCTCGGGTTCTTACTCTAAACTCGTCGCCAATGCAATGATTCTGAAGATAAGACTTGAAAAAAGTATAACTCTTTAATTCCAATAAACAAACAAGTTACACTATTCCATACTAGATAAATGAATCACTCTGAAAACACAAACACGATATATATACATATATACACAGTTATCATCATAAACTCTGTGACAACAAATAAACAAATATTAAATTAATCCGCCAATACATCACAAAAACCGTATTTAAAAATTTCAAATTTTCTTTGAAATAGTATATTTGGAGTATAAAATATACAAAAACGTATTTTTAACAGTAAATCGCCTCTTTAACGACCACACTAAGTTAATGAAAACCTTTTTAAAATGTATCACAAGTCTTCTCTTTTACAATATTTTTTCTCTATACCGACCAACCGACGACCAGTAGGAAAATAGAAAGGACAAATGTCAGAATGACAAAGACAATATATTTTGATAAATAGAGAGAGATATTTTGGGTTTTTGGAACACCGAAAGTCAGGTACTCGTTGAACAGACATCATTCAGTTTTACTGAGTGGTCACCCTCCCAAGTACTGACCCAGCCTGACATTGCTTAACTTCTGTTAACCTTTTTTTACATCGTTGAATATAGAGGCTATGAGAAAAATATATAGAGAAACAAAATATCAAATTATAATGTTAACAATATAATAAATAGGTTGTATCACTCTATTTTTAACTTAAATAAAGATAATTATACACTGTTTTTTTATTGATGATTCCTCGCTTCAGATTATCGTACTAAATATCTGTATTAATTTAACTTTAAAACACACGATAAAAACAAATTCGTATGGCGCTCTCTAATAAAGCTGTTTCCTATTTACGGTGACTTCGCTCTTACGTATCCCGCCAACCAATCGGCAGTAGAAGGTGTACCTTACCGTTAGCCAACGCCGGCGGAGCCGACAGTAAGCTTGTACTCACGAAGGGTGAAAGAAAGAAAAATGAACTCCGCATGCCTTACCTAGATAGCCTTATAAACAGAGAGAACCAATCAGTAGAAGAATAAATACGGACTTACTATATATTTGCATATTGCACAAACTCTAAACTTTATATTATAATATACAAGTTTTTTCTACCTTTAAAAAAAAAAAACGATATTTTGTTAACACGAAAATAATATATTATATATAGCCTTATAAATATATATTTTCAAAAGTATATTTTTAGACACCATCTTTTCTGACCTCAATTTAAAAACAAATGTTGACTCCAAATATTTTTACCCACTTTAGATCTCCCAAAGAAAATAAAATATTTATTCAGTAATGCATTTTAGAAATCTATACAATGTTGGAGGGAATTTTTTTATTCCATATCATACTTTTTTGATTTTACTTTTTATTGAATTTATCTATGATTTATGCAACTCTCTTCAATTATATTTTAATTATTTTTGTATTTGAATAGTTTATTTTAATTATTATCTATCTTTTTATATTATAATATACTAATTTAATTTATATATTACTGAAATATAGTTTATTTTAATATAGATTTTACTAAATGTTAAATGTAATTAGTGTTTTCTCTTTGTAAAAATGACATTTTTCTTTATTAAACATATTAAAATAAAATCAATAAAAAAGAAGTCGGTGGATGAGAGGGTAACAAGCTCGATTCCCGACAGTCATGAACCGGGATTGAATCCCGCGTTAAAATTTGTTTAATATGTGAGTAACCTTCACATATTATTCATTGTTCAATTATCATGAACTAGGTTGCTCTTGCTGAGCTGTACCTATTTATGTGATTTTGAACCACCAACCAAACATATTAAAATGATACGTTGGTTTCTGTTTTGTTTTTTTGTCTGTGTTTTTTGAAAGAGGGATTGGTTAACTAGTGGTATGAACCATCAATTTCCGACAGCAATGAGCTGGGATCAAATCCCGCATTGGGCACTTTTTTTCTGAATGAAAAACCGCCCCAATGGTCCCCGATTCTTGCTAAAGTCCAACCCCACCAATAAGTGGTATATACCAGCAATTTCCAACAGAAACGACTCGGGATCAAATCCCGAATTGGACACTTTTTTTCTGAATGAAAAATCGCCCCAATGGTCCCCGATTCTTGCTAAAGTACAACCCCACCAATGAGTGGTATAAACCAGTAATTTCCGATATGCAATGACCCGGGATCAAATCCCGCTTCGGGCACTTTTTTTTCTGAATGAAAAATTGCCCCAATGGTCCCCGATTCTTGCTAAAGTCCAACCCCACCAATAAGTGGTATATACCAGCAATTTTCAACAGAAACGACTCGGTATCAAATCCCGAATTGGACACTTTTTTTCTGAATGAAATATCGCCCCAATGGTCCCCGATTCTTGCTAAAGTACAACCCCACCAATGAGTGGTATACACCAGTAATTTCCGATATGCAATGACCCGGGATCAAATCCCGCTTCGGGCACTTTTTTTTCTGAATGAAAAATTGCCCCAATGGTCCCCGATTCTTGCTAAAGTCCAACCCCACCAATAAGTGGTATATACCAGCAATTTTCAACAGAAACGACTCGGTATCAAATCCCGAATTGGACACTTTTTTTCTGAATGAAATATCGCCCCAATGGTCCCCGATTTTCAATAAAGTCCAACCCCACCAATGAGTGGTATAAACTAGCAATTTCCGATAGAAACGACTCGGGATCAAATCCCGAATTGGACACTTTTTTCTGAATGAAAAATCGCCCTAATGGTCCCCGATTCTTGCTAAAGTCCAACCCCATCAAAGAGTGATATAAACCAGCAATTTCCGATATCCACGATTCGGGATCAAATCCCTCATCGGGCACTTTTTTTTTCTGTGTTGTGTCTTTTCATATTTGTTATTTGTTCTTCTTTAATTTACATAGTTTTAATTGAACGTATATGTGCTATAAACAGGACAGATGAATAAAGCAGTGCAGTCCAGCCTTTGGAAAATAGTAGTCTTGTTTCTTTAAATTTCTTTCGTGGCCCGGAGCGACATTCTGAATAATAAAATTTCCCCAATGGTTCCTGATTCTTGATGAAGTCTATCCTCACCAATGAGTGCCATTAACCAAACTTGGCTCTATCACATTTGTAAGTGCAGAATTCGAACTCCTTTCTACATGTGTAAACATGTGGTGTACTCTTACGTTGAAACCATTCGTCAACTACTTCCCATAATGATTATCATGGCTTGTAACACGTGTAGTAATAACAATAAAAAAAAGTTAGAAATAGTAAATATTTCTCTTTGAAATAAATATTGATTTTTCACAGAAAAGAAACTTATGCGGGGAAATTTTAAGTGTTGTTTTATAATCATACGCCGCAGTCCTTTATAATGTATTATAAGTTACTTTAAGTATTATTTACGAACGGAAAAATACGTCCAGGGTAGCCTAGTGGACATGGCATCTGCCCGGTAAGCGGAACGTTGTGGGTTCGATTCCCGCCCCTGGACACTTTTATTTTTCCGTTCGCCATTACTCTTCATATTTTCACCCTTTCATACTTCATCCAAAAAAGTTAGAAATAGTAAATATTTCTCTTTGAAATAAATATTGATTTTTCACAGAAAAGAAACTTAAGTGTTGTTTTATAATCATACGCCGCAGTCCTTTATAATGTAATAAAAAAAAAGGTTTTGAAAGTCATTTTGGGCAATATTTTATCAAAAACGCAATCTGAGAAAGCGATCCTAAATATGAGAGTTATTAGAAGTTTGTTTAGTCTTATTGATGGAATAATAATTTTTTTCTTAAACTAAATTATTTCTCACATTTAAAAAATACACCTATCCCCCGATTTACACGGTAGATACGTTCCTAAGAAAAACGTGTAAATCGGGGGATAGGTGTATACAGAAATAAAAATAAAATGCATTGACAGGTTAAAATATGTAGTCAGCACATAAGCTCGGGATTCCTCGTGAGATGTGTACACAGAGCATGTGTTTAATCACAGTAGCATTTAGTATAGTGCGATATTTAAAAAAAACGTATTTGGAAAACCGTGTAAAAGCGAAAACGTGTAAAACAAGTACCGTGTAAATCGGGGGATAGGTGTATTTGGAAAACCGTGTAAAAGCGAAAACGTGTAAAACAAGTACCGTGTAAATCGGGGGATAGGTGTATTTGGAAAACCGTGTAAAAGCGAAAACGTGTAAAACAAGTACCGTGTAAATCGGGGGATAGGTGTAGTCAAAATATTTTAAGAAACACTATAGTGTACTAAAAATAAATGTCATGTTTCCTATTTGCATAATTTTCCCCCCGATATAATCACTGAGAGAGCTAAGAAATATCTACTTGTTATTTGGATGATGAACTCAATGTTGATTGGTTGATTAAGGTAACATGACAGTATAACAATAACAAAGTCTTTATTAAGGTCACTTGTCCCATACAGAATTCTCCTAAATATGTAAATAGAAGTAAACATAACAGTTATCTACAGAAAGTGAAGAATAACATCAATGATATTCCTCAAATTGGATCACTCTTCTGTGTTACGCCTTTATATACATGACAGTAGATAACCAATCAGAGCGAGAACAAAATTGACACTATATATAAAATCGGATTAAGACGTACAGTAGAACCTCCCTTTAGCGGACACCTTTCTATAATTGACCGTTTTCATTTGCAAAATTACCATTTTTACAATATTAACAACTCTCAGGTAAGAGAACACCTCTCCCTAAAGGACAGTTTGGCTGTGCAATTAGGTGTCCTTTACAAGGAGGTTCTACTGTATATCTAAAATCGGCTAGTTCTGGGGAAAATTAACTCTGAGATCTATTCAATCCTCAAATGTCGCATGTTTTCTTGTTCTGTAAGACACCAATGGATAGTAGCTACCTATCCCGAAATCTGTACACCGGTGTTCTGTTGAACAGAGATTGTTCTACAATAGCTTCACACAACCATCTTATATCTTTGTTACATCAAGCTATCTTATATTTGACGACATATGGCATTTTACCTACGCCAAATTTACCCTAGATCAACACATTAAATCACGAATTCCTCTCAAAATCGAGATATCAAAAGAAAAGATATTGAAGTGAATGGATGCGAAATAACAGATAATATTCAAATAATACAATATTTATATCATAGTTAGAACAGAGATATGGTTAAAGAGTTTAAGATAAAAGTTAAATAAAGGTCTTAGAGAGAGATTGAGATTGAAACTTGGTCAGATTGATATTAAAATTCTATCTGTTTTGCATGATAGTTAAATTCTACCTGTTTTGCATAATTTTCTTTTTTTGTAAAATAAATTTTATTCGGTTTCTATTTTTTTTTACCACGTGCCAAGTATGTATAAATGGATAGTTTTATTAAATAAAAATCAGTTTGTTTATGAACTACGCCCAGGTGTGGGATTCCTTTATAAAATAGATCTCCCTTTGGGAGTCTCAACGAGTGATCGCCTCAACGCAAAGCAATTACAGTCCTCAGAATGTGGCGGAGTTATAGGGATTGGTACTTGTAAGTTGAACAACGCCTCCAGCCAAGGTTAAACAAAACTACTTAATTATATCGTACATATAAGGTTATATAAGGTTGAATACAAAATCTAATAAATAATATTATATAAATAAATAAATGTAAAATATTATTTTACCAATATTTCAGTTCGCTGAACGCCAACCTTTATACGCCAACTGAAATATTGGTAAAATAAATGATTTTTTGATCCAATATATGCCTTTTTAATTAAAGATTTATCTATGGATTGCTCTATTTTCAAAATAAATAAATATAAGATATAAAATTGATGAATATTTATAATAGTTACAAAGTCTTTATTGGTGGCGCCCACCGCGGTGAAGACTCCGCCACCGATGGACCGCGAGAGTTTTTTCCCACAGAGCGGGCAAAAGAAAGAGAGAGCCTGCTATAAGTTCTTCTGATATCAATAAATTAATTTAAATATCAAACATATAAAAGCATATATACCTATTCGAATTTCTAGATTAAGAGCTTAAAAATATTATATTCAAAAGAATTATAATCTTTAAAAATAAATCGTATGAAAGAGTTAGAGCCATGTAGCGTATGAGAGAAAAAAAAAAGGCCAATTTGGATTAATCCAAAAAGCAGCTTCAAATGTAGTTTAACATCTCAAGAATCCAAAGAGGACTTTAATCCCCTTAATGATTTCCATGAAGGTAGAGGATGGGACTCTCTAAAAGTCCGTATAAGCCGGGACTTCTTAGACTGGACTCTGAATAAGAAGTCCTCTCTTAATTTAATTTCCTGTGGGGTGGCTTTGAAGGCGATTCTGGAGGCAACAATTGGGTTTGTGGCCAAGATAATTAGCGTGGGTAGAACGCCACAATAGAAGAAGGCATCTTGCCATAGGATTAGTCTTCTTTGGGAATAAATTAAAATGAATTTTTAATTTGTAGAGCCCTTTTGATTTGCATAGAGAAATTACTCGGGGAATGTTTCAATTAAGTTACGAAAATTTAATAAAGATGTTGAGGTTCTCGAAATTCTTTGTTCAGATTTGGTAATGGTTTTAGTTAGAGGGCGGTTTCCAATTGTCAGTATGGTAAACATTATTATAAAGTCGCACATATGCGACTCAGCATATTTCAAAAAGAATTAAACTTTTAAACTTTTTCAATATCATAAATTCGAGCCATTCATAATCCTCTAAAACAGACTCTCATGAACAAAACTTGAGAAAGTTTCATAGTTCAATTTCTCCGGTCCTCTTTTTTAATAAGAGACAGAGGCAATTTTGTTTACACTTGATTATCTCGTTTATCTTCAATAAAGGTAACTGTGTATCAAATATCTTTCAGAGTTATTGTCTGAATCCTGAAATGATACAAAAATGTTTATAAACAACACTTAAAGTTTCACCGCATAAGTTTCTTTTCTGTGAAAAATCAATATTTATTTCAAAGAGAAATATTTACTATTTCTAACTTTTTTTTGGGTGAAGTATGAAAGGGTGAAAATATGAATAGTGATGGGAATTCCGTTCGCCATTACTCTTCATATTTTCACCCTTTCATACTTCATACTTTCCCATCACTCTTCATATTTTCACCCTTTCATACTTCACCCAAAAAAAAAAAGTTAGAAATAGTAAATATTTCTCTTTGAAATAAATATTGATTTTTCACAGAAAAGAAACTTATGCGGTGAAACTTTAAGTGTTGTTTATAATCATACGCCGCAGTCCTTTATAATGTATTACAAAAATGTTTATTAATTTTATTTTCAACTCAAAATAAGTTTTCTTTCATATATCTTTATCACTTTAAAAGGTGACTCAAAATACTTCCCATATCCTCCTATAATCATCGAATATTTTTTTCTTCTTTCAAAATATTAAAATCCCTTTAATATGATTAATTTATTTTCATATGTACAAAAAGAACCTTGTAAAATCACACTTTAAGATCAGTTCTCTAAACAATCTATAGCTTAAAAAAGAAGGAGAAATGAATAAGATAAAATCTATGTAAATCTATAGAGAACTTTGGTCAAGTCAATAAAAATAGATAAGTTAGAATAGATAAACTTGATGATAAACCTATTTTCTTAAAAGGTAAATTAAGGAAGAAGTTTCTAATTACAATATCAATGAAGCACTTCAGAGATTGAGGAACTTCCTATCTCTCTTTTCACAGAAGCTATGTTCGCTTTAACAGTTTCTTCTTTCTTGGTTAAATTGAGTGGTTTATATCTTCTGCAAAGTAATTCTGTTGTGTTTCAGCGTGAGATTGTAAATTCCCAAGAGTTTTGAGAATATTCAAATAGTTAACGATAGAAAACAATAAGCTTCAAAGATAGAAGTATGCAAAAAACATACCTGTATCTTTAATTAAAAAAGCATATATTGGATCAAAATATCATTTATTTTATCAATATTTCAGTTGGCTGAACGCCAACTTTTTTTCAAGGTATTATAACATATTAGATATTTCTATAAAATAATCTCTTGTATAAACATTGAGTAAAATTAAGTATTCCTCCATGGTTAAAGTATCTTTTCAAAACATTTTTATTGTTCTCTAGCTTTCGGACGCCCTTCTACAAGAGAAAATTTGGTATAATAATTCGTCAATAGAACACGAGTTAAATATCTCTATATATATAAAAGTCAATTTCTGTCTGTCTGTCTGTCTGTTTCGCGATAAACTCAAAAACTACTGAACCAATTGGTACCAAAATTTCCATACATAGGTAAAAGAATACGGGGAAGACGATAGGCTATTTTAAAAATTATATAAATCAATTATTAAAACTATATATTCAAATTATTCAACTTAGCTCACGAGCAGCGCCCTCTAGAACACGTGACGTTTTGACGGCGGGGGGCGCCCATTGGCTGCCAGCGAGCACGTGACCTCCCTGCCGCCGGGCACCCCCCCCCCCCTCCGAAATAATGGAATCGCCCGGCTGCCGGCCGGTTGGCCATTTCGAGTTCCCACCGCGCGCGGTCCTGGCGTTGGTAACACAGCTGTGCCAGGTGCCCAAAAAGCCTCGCGGGTGACCTCCGGGAACTACGTCCATCTTCCATATGTAAAATACATTTAATCGTGTAAACCCGGGCGTTGCCCGGGTCAATCGTCTATAATATATATAAATATAAATCTTTAATTAAAAAGGCATATATTGGATAAAAAATAATAATTTAATTTACCAATACACCTATCCCCCGATTTACACGGTACTTGTTTTACACGTTTTCGCTTTTACACGGTTTTCAAATAAGTTTTTTTTTTGTTTTTATCGCACTATACTAAATGCTACTGTAATTGAACACATGCGCTGTGTACACATCTCACGAGGAATCCCGAGCTTATGTGCTGACTACATATTTTAACCTGTCAATGCATTTTATTTTTATTTCTGTGTACACCTATCCCCCGATTTACACGTTTTTCTCAGGAACGTATCTACCGTGTAAATCGGGGGATAGGTGTATTTCAGTTTCTAGAATATTTCGTGCGAATAGGATCTTTAAGAATTAAGGAAGGTGGAATAATTCCCGCTGAAAGACATCTGTGGTTGAAATGTAAGTGTAACTTCCAACTGTTGATAGAAAGTCGAAACCTTTCTTTTTTTCTTGCAAGGCTTAGAGCGTCATAACCAAAACTGGTTGAGATCGATTTGAAAATAGAGCAATCCATAAATAAATCATTAATTATAAATAATTAATTTTTTGATCCAATATATGCCTTTTTAATTGAAGATTTATTTATGGATTGCTCTATTTTCAAAATAAAAATAAACAGTATCCGATTATATTTAACTCGTGTTCTATTAAATTATTATACCAGGTTTTCCTGGTAGAAGGGCGTCCGTGCCTGAAAGCTAGAGAATAATAAAAATGTTTTGAAAAGACACTTTATCCTGGAGGAATGATTAATTTTACTCAACATATTAGATATAATTGTATGCCTACGGCCACACCACATTGAAAACACTGGTTCTCGTCCGATCACCTAAGTTTTTTTTCTTTTTCTACTGTCTAAATTGTTATTTCCTTTGTCTCACTGCTTTGTTCTTATGCATACCTCTGGTGAATCCTGTGTATAGGGTCAGTGACTCTAAATAAAGGCTTTTTGTTGTTGTTGTTGTTGTAGATATATTTGTGGATTGCTCTATTTTCAAAACAATAACTGTATCTGTGAAAAAAAAAAACATTTTCCCTAAATATATTTTGAAGGATTGCTCCCTCTTTATCAATTTATTCCAACAATAAACTTAAAATTAATTTACATATTTTTGAGTTTATAGTATAATAATCCCCGGAAGTCTGATACTTTCACTTTGTTATATATTCTTTTATGATGCATAAGAGCGTCATTTGTTATGAAAATTCGAAACTATTATAGACGCGTATGATTCAGAGCAAAGTCAGAGGAAGTGTAGATATGTGGTGCACTTACAGTAAAATCAGTCACCTACTTCTACCCACCATGCTTATAATGGCCTGTACCACATGTACTAGGTAAAAGAAAAAAAACCTATAATTTTATTAAATAAATCCGTTAAAATTCCCATGATACTACAAGAGAGTAGCGATGGTACGTTATATCTACAGAAAAGCTGTTACCCCGACGTCTAATAGAATGGAGATTCCTTCCATACCACAGATTAATAGCTTCTCCTCCTCCACATCTGGTCACACTGGCTTCGTTTATTCACAGATAAATATTTAAATTAGAACAATTTTAAAGCATATTTTAAGAACAATTTTCTAACCTCACTCTGCTATGCGTATAATTAAAAATTATTATATATTTTTACACATATAAAGAATTTCAAGTAACCGAGAAATACGGTTATACGAATTTTCCAATTATCCGAAGAATCAGAGAGGGTATTCATTACACACATTATACGTTCTGCCATCTAAAATGTTCATGCTAGCGATCACAGAATATTCTTTTTAGAAATTTAAAATAACAACATCTTACCTTTTTCTCTGTGGTATGTCGATTTATTAGTCCAGCGATGACCCAGAAAGTATTTCAAAGTTAGTGTTTTATTGGTATTACTTATTAGCTACATTTTTAGAGGTAGACAAAAGGACAACACTATAGAATGTCTATTGGGTTCTCATTGACTTCCGCCGATCTGCCGCGCCACAAAGCGGTGGTCTTCTCCTATTTCATGGCCCCGCTTGTATGTTTGCCGTGGTCCGTCATCCCAGCAGACTGGAAGGAATTTTCTCGGCTCCCACATCTTCTTTTTCTAACTTTTTTCACATATATATTTTAAGTTTGTATTTTAAATTCATATTGATAATAAAACTTTTATAATCTTTATATTGTATCAAAGTATTTATTATTTTATTAATAGATTATTAATTTTGATGTTTTATATATTTTATTACTCTACATAAACTTCCTTCATTGCTTCTCTTGTATTTTTATCAATTTTAGTTTGTGCTTGTGTCTTAAAAAGTTGATGTGTCATCCTGAAGTTTGTCTTTCCTAAATTTTCTACATTACAATATTTTAGTTCTGAGCCTTCTTATTTTGTACTTGTAAATTTTTGTGGCGTAAGATTAGCTAAGGTTTAGTATATTTCGATATATTTTGATTTTAAAATTCTTGAAAATTTCCATCGCATGAACAACATGTATATTTTTCTATCTTGAATAACTGTTGAGAGAGAGATTAAGATTGAAACTGATTTATTACAATGTCCATAAAAGATTATATATGGTTAAATACGGAATAAATATAAATAAATAAGATTATATATTGATAAATATATTAATAAATATATATAAATGGATTAAAATAATTTATAAATATACATATAAATAAAATATATACAGTCTTCATTGGTGGGGTCCACAGAGAGAGATAGAGACAATTTTGACAATTGAAACACTTTTATTGATATCAAGTCAATAATACATTTTAAATAAATGAAAAGTAATGAGAATTTACAATGATTTGTGAGTGAGGAAGGCTCCACCAGCTTGATAGGGTCCTCTTTCAGACCAGGAAGGGGTCTTCTTGGACCCTTCGTAACTCCAGGCCCAGGAAATGCTCATAGATACCTGTCTTGGCAGATGCCAGGATGGCCATGGAGAGAGAGATTAAGATTGAAACTGATTTATTTCGAAGTCCATATAAGATTATATAAGGTTAAATACAGAATAAATATAAATATGAATAAATATGATTATATAATGATAAATATATGAATAAATTGATATAAATATATAAAACAATTGATAAATATACATATATATAAATATATATACAAGTCGTCATTGGTCACGCCCACCGCGGCATGGAGAGAGAGAGAGAGAAAGATGTGCATAATCTAATGCCTAAGTATCAATAAATACTTTCTTTTTCTGTATTAGGCTGATAATGCTGAAATATATTGACAAGAATAATGCTGATAATTGGATATGAACGAAAGCCCATTTGCACAGAAGTAATTGATATCAAAAGACTAAAGCCATTAGCAATATGTATTTCTTTAGATAGAATCCTTTTGAGACATTTCTATTTACCCTCATCCTTTGGAATCAGATTTCTGTGGAAAAGAATTGGCTTCGGTGAATATTGCTCTTTTTTTACATAAATAAAAGAAATATTTACCTGAATATTTCTTTATCTTCTAATAGTTGTGTTTCTTTTTTGCCAAATATCAGCATATCGAAGAGCTAGATTACTGTGTATATGCACATTTAGCACATTTGTATATATCTGAAAAAGAATAGAAAAAAATAAAAGTGGGCCAGGTGTTGATATTAAAAATAAAGAATGCATCTCCTGACCACGAGCACATGTGCTTTTTAAATGGCAGAGCGCCATCTAGTGGAGCAAAAATAAACTAAACGTTTATTTAGCTTGCTCCATGATATTTGGCCAACCCAATTTCTTGATAAATCAAGAAAAGCCATCCACGAACGCCTTTCGCGCTGTTAGGCGCTCGTCAGCGTGGAATAGGCTGTAACCACTGCGACTAAAAATATTTTTTTGGTACCAGAGGCTTCTTGAGAAATCAAGAAATGGGTATTTAAGGGTATTTTGTATATATCTCTAAATGTATTCTTCTGAAATATTAAGAGGTATCCGTAGCAGGGCGTCTTGTCTAAAAACTTGTACAATCGTCCTCTTATGAAAGAAGCTATTCTCCCCGACTTGTGTTTATTATTTTATAGCAAATAGAGAAATTTTCGTTTTCTTAATTCCACTAATGAAGAGTTACTCAGAGAGCTGACAAGAGAAGACAAGATAGAACTTGTGTTAGTGGCTTCAGTGTTCTGGACAATAGTTTCTAGTACATGTCTTGATTTCAATGAAATCTATCGATACATTTTACAATTTTTTTTAACACACACACTATGTTTCATATATATATATACCAGATGGCGCTCTGCCTTCTGTAAAGCACATGTGCTCATGGTCAGGATATGCCATTTTTATTATTGATTTCAACACCTGATTTTTTAATCTTTTATTTTTTCTTTCGTTTTTTTTCATGTGTTAAGCGTATTTACGCAAGTTTGGCCTTAAATACCCATTTCTTGATTTCTCGGGAAGCCATTGGGACCAAAAAATATTTTTGGTCGCAGTGGTACAGCCTAGTCCACGCTGACGAGCGCCAAAAAGCGCGAAATGCGTTCGTGGATGGCTTTTCTTGATTTATCAAGATATTGGGTTGGCCAAATATCAGGGAACAGGCTAAATCAATGTTTTGTTGATTTCTGTTCCACCAGATGGCGCTCTGCCTTCTGTAAAGCACATGTGCTCATGGTCAGGATATGCCATTTTTATTATATATATATTATCAAATATTATCTCTCTCTTACAAGATGAATAATTGCAGTATATCATTTCTATTAAAGAATATTAGCTAAAGGCGACAAGTTTCTTTATTTTTCTTCTTAGAAATATTATCTTTATAAAACTTACTACAATGATTAGATGACAGGTCTTTGTTCATCTGTGTTGAATCTTCTCTCTATATATATTTACTGACGATGTATTTCTTTTCAATGATATCATCATATATTATTTTAAATAAACATATTACCAGTAAATTTATTTGTTACAAATTTCATTGATAGCTGGTATTTATAAATATATACAGTAAAACCTCACTTTAGCGAACATCCCGCTAGTGTAAACCTCTCTACAAAGGACAGTTTTAATTTGTAAAATTACCATTTTTACAATTTAGAAACTATCTGGTAAGAAGACACCTCTCCCTAAAGGACACTCTGGCTCTGTAATTAGGTGTTGTCCTTTACAGGGAGGTTCTAGTGTATATTGTTGCACCAGGTTGCGGCTTGGCAGACTCTTCAACCTTGATTATCTCCTGTGCCGGGTCTTGTATCTTACCAGAGCGTGGCTCAACCATCCTACAAATAATATATAAGCGAATAATGAGATAACTTTACTTTAAGTAGCTTCCAGAATAATTTATTTATTTCTCACATCAAAGAGAGCAGTGAAGTCACACAGTATACCAAAATACAAATGATGATTCTCTAATACATATATTCTGTTTAATAAAATAAATATAAAATATAAATTTGAATTTTTATAAAATATATGAAAAATAATATTATAAATTAAAATAGGTTAATTAGCCATGATGCAACAATATATATGATATATTTTGTATATAGTAAACCATGATTCAATTCCATATTGAACACACAATTGTTTTTAATGTACTAGTTTTTGTTTAATCTTTTATTTTTGTCTGAATTGTTTCACAAATTGCCAAATACATTTTTTAAACATGTAAATTCCATGTTAAAAAAGAAAAGCTGAATGATATGTAAATTTACTAAAGTATTTTTTTTTAAATATGATAAATTGGACGGCCAGTGGTTGTCCAGTGTGTGTGGCCTCGCGCTGATTGCTTATAATAAAGAAGAAGGAAAAAGGCCTAACGACTGCTTAATTGTCATTTCCAGATATTGAAACTTTGGAAAAATTTACAATACGACATATATATATATATATATATATATATATACCATATAAGGTAAAATACCAAAAATAATTACAAGGCCCTCCATACAACCGTCTGTACCTAACCATGAAAGAAATACCGGAACAGACCCAACGTCCCTCCATTACTATAGACATATTCGACTAACTACCCGGCACCATTGGCAAAGTAATTCCCCGGTTCGATTCCCCCCTGTGGTTTCTTTTATGGCCTCATAATAAACCCTCAGAGAAGGCCAAGTTGACCCATAAATAATACCAAAGTGAAAGGACTCGAAATTTCTCATTAAAGCATAAGGAACTTAGTAGTTCTTACGTTAAACATCCTGTCAATATATCATTTATTTATAATTTATTTATATTTGAAATCAATTATTATTGATCTTATAGTGAATTTCGATCGTTACTTATGTAAAAAGAGAAAAATTAAGAAAAATAATCAGTTCGTCGGTATTAGATAGGTCTCTACTTAAACAGTTTTTTAACTTTCGTATTGACGCCACGTGAATGTTTCATTATTCGGAAGGCTACTGGTCTTTAGAATGGATAATTCACCTGGAATAAGTTCTCTTGGAATAATGAAGCCCATATCTTGTCATCAAGGTCTTTAGGTATGTATTTAGAAATTGACAAAGCTTTATGACATATTTACATACCTAAGTCTAGTAACATGTCACTAGATTTGTAGGATGGTTGAAACACGCTCTGGTAATATGTAAGACCCAGCACAGAAGAGAATCAAGGTTGTAGAGTCTGCCAAGCCGCAACCTGGTGCAACAATCATAACAACGACGGGTCACCAAGACTAATCGACTTTTTTCAAATGAAACGTTCACGTTACTCATGTCTTCTGTACAGTTAAAAACTTTAATTTTTGTGAAATTGATGAGTTCAAATCCCATTACGAAAGTTTCTTTTAAATTGTACACATGCCTCTTCAACACATCTTTCATATCATAAAAATAAGTCGGTGGACGAGTGGGTAACACCCTCGATTCCCGACAGTCATGAACCGGGATTTAATCCCGCGTTAACCTTTTGTTTAATATGTGAATAACCTTCACATATTATTCATTGTTTCAATTATCATAAACTAGGTTGCTCTTGTTGAGCGGTACCAAATAAAGTGATTTTTGGAACAGAGAATCTTTCATATACACAAAAATACTATCGTGAAAGACATCTTAAAAATATAGATATTCCATGTCTATCTTAGAGAATTGTCTTTGGAATTAGACTATGTCAGGTCAAAAAGTAATTTTAAAAGATTTTACAAACGGTTTTGAATAGATATCGCTCAACCCGATGGGAAAAAAATTATATAAACCAATCTATATAAAACGCATATTTATATTGTATTAGAAAAGTATATATTTATTTTTCGGGCTATGACCTTGTCAGTCCAGAACAGCTTGGATTTCACTAAATTCCACAATGTTTCAAGTGAATCATTCTTAGGACTGTAATTCCTTCTTACCGAGGCTCTTCCAAGACGGTCGATCCATGGCAGCAAGTTTCCAATGTTGGCAATCTGTTGATCCTATTTATCTTTTCAATTGGACTACAAATGAAGTACGAAGACGTCTCCTCTTTAGAAAGATTTCTAGTTCGTTCAATCAATCTTTTAAGCAAGTTATCATGTCTTGGTACATGACCTAATCAACTCAATTTCAAAAAAGCATCTTTTCTTTTAGATAAAACGCCATTTAGGATGTATTCAGCTCACTGTATGCTTAAAACTCGTTCTATTGGATCATAGTTCAAAAACTTATAGTAATCTGACGCTTGGAATTGACTTAATACATGTTCAACATCCCCTACCATGTTCTAGGATTTCTGAAATATTCCTAATTAGCAAAACAGGTTAGCTTTTGAAGTAGGTAAGATGGTTTATAAACAATCACATTAATTATTAGCTCCACAAATTGCATATAAACACCAAAGACTGTGCAAATCAATTAATCTATGCAAATACAAATGGAGATATGGAAATAAAAGGGTTTGCTTAAAATCGTTCGCTATCTAACACATAAATAAATTATAGAAAGGATGATCACATTGAGTATTTCTTAAAATAAAGACAGTAAGTCGTTAGGTGAAGCGTGTCCTTTTATTGGTGGAAAAGATACAAAATTCAAAGAACAATGTTCTTCTATTGGCTGGATTGATAAGTGTTATATCTCTACAGCCAATAGCAGAGCGTCGTTTTCAACTTGCATCTTTTCAACTAATAAAAAGATACTCTTCCCTCAATGATCTACTGTCTTTAATTTACAAAAACACATTGTTACATGACGACAACAATTACATAAGGTAATCCAGGTAACGAGCCATAAGGGACTTTTTATTGTAAATAATCAGTAATGAAGTCTATAAATGAGGATTCTTTTGGTGTAAATGTCGTTCTTTAATGTCTCTTCTGGGACGTCTCTTCGACCTCGATGTCCTGAAATGGGCCGTTACCGAGGTGACAAACAAGACCTCAGAATAACACTCCACTTAGTAATGACACTTCATTATTTTTTCCCTCTCTTCTGCCTTACTAACAGCTCTTCTCTCCACCCACATTGAAATTTGATTACTTCAATTCTCTCACTGACCCATCTTCTCTTCTATTTGAAATTGTTCTCTTCTTTTTACTAAAAGAGGTCAAGGCTCATTGTCAAATTGTTTTGTTTTACATTACAATTACAATTATTTTATTTCCAAAGCGCTATATCCCGCAAGGGATACTCGCGCCAAACAAGGAGAAAGGTTTATTTACATAAGTTATTTACATTATTCAACACATGAAAACATTAGAGATCCAGATTTTGTAGAAGGTTTAGAATGTATTTACAAAATGAATTGAACTTTAAATATGATTTTTTATCGGAAATCAAATCGTTAATTTCACAAACAACTAGTTCATTCTTCATTCTATAATCTTGAAATGCTGGGCAATCGATCAGTAGATGTCTTGAGGTTTGTTCCTCAATACCACAAAAGCAACTTGAATCCTCCACTGCCTTTATTCTATTTTAAAAAACTTTTGAAATTTCCGTGGTTTGTAACAAATTGAATATCATAAAAATTTGGACGAAAGCATTTAGGGATTTCTTGGGGAGAAAAGCTTAAGAAAGTATTATTTGCTTCGTTTTTCAGAACATTCATTCTTGATTTGAGAAAGGTATCTATAATTCCTGGAATACATGCTCATAGAATACGATGAAGCGTTTATAGTTACTACAATTTGATTTACATAACATGTAGACGGTAAGATGACATAGATATATATATGAAAAAAACAATAGAAAAAAATTAAAGATAAGTGGGTCAGGTGTTGATATTAAAAATAAAGAAGGCATTTTCTGACCGCTCATAAGAACATTTTAGATAGCAGAGCGCCATCTAGTGGAACAAAAATCAACTAAACGTTGATTTTGCTTGTTCCAAAGATATTTGGCCAACCCAATTTCTTGATAAATCAAGAAAGTCAATCACGTATACGTTTCAGGCTGTTGGGCCCCGTCAGCGTGGTGCAGACTGTACTTCTACGATCAAAGGTTGGACCTAGAGGCTTCCTAAGATAACAAGAAAAAAAAAAACTAAAATGGTCATGTGAGTGGTCAGGAAATGCCAATTTTGTTTTTAATATTAACACCTGACTATTTTTCTATTTTTCTTTATTTTCAACATATATATATATATTTTTAAAAAGCATATCCTGACCAGGAGCACATGAGCTTTATAGATGACAGAACGCTATCTAGTGGAACAGAAATCAGCTAAACATTGATTTAACCTGTTCTAACCTGTTCCCTGATATTATATATTTAAAATAGGCTTATAGAGAGTTATATATGAAGTTTGTACTGTAGAAAGTAGGAAATGACTGAAAGCTTGAAAGTGCATTAATAATATGAAATTAAACTCATCTTCAGAAACCCATTTCAGAGCGCAAATATAATAAGTGTATATACAGGGTGATCCAAAAGTCCCGCACAACTTTAAAAATTAATAACTCCGCGAATATTTGCGCTAGAGCAATGCGGTAAACACCATTGTGTTCAGGATGCAATGGGATTTTTTATGGCAAATAATGAAAAATTCGAAATTGATTTTAGTTACAACTTTATTCGCTAGATGGCGCTCTACCAGAATCAGCGAATAAGCGGCCAAATTGTTTGATAAATTGAAAAATATAACTGGACAACACGTATTCTTCCTTTTTAAATACCAAGAAAGAACCCTAATAATATCAAATGATAAATTAATAAAACACCATTTCGCCAAAAGTTAGAAGAAATGGTTAACAATTTTTAAATACAATCTGAGATATGTAAAATAGGTATATGCAAATTAAAACATGTAGCAAAAACAAAAAAAAAAAAAAACCTGATATTTTAGATGCGGTTTGCTGGAATCCTCTCAGCTATTTAAATTTCGAAAATAATAATTTTAATTTTTTTTTTAAATTCAACTCTCTCTCAGTATCGATTATATTTATTCTATTTCATTTGAAAAATATTTATCTATCTCTGATGATTTATTTTACTCTGGAATGCCGTTCATGTTTTTGTCGTGTCCAATAAAGAGCCTCAGATGTCTCCATGCATCTCTATCACAGCAGCAGCATTGTCTACTATCTTGGATGTGTAAAGCAGCTGCTCTGGGTCTATGCCAATTTTCTGCAAGGCTGCGGGCATGAGAATATGTGGGTAGGTGTTAGTTCCACACCAGGACAGTTGTTGCATGTTCTATAGGTTCTTGTGCCATCTGGATGTATTGTCATCCTTTATAATGTTTTGTTCTAAATCTTGTTATAGTTTTGTCATTTTTCTCTCGGAGTTTATTTCACATTTTGGTCTTTTCTTATTTTTTCTTTAATTATCTTGTATTTTGCAAAAGCATTAGCGTTAAATAATGACATTTGTTCTTTCCTTTGGCTCAACTTTCTGGCTTCCTTTGCAAATTCAACTGCCATTTCATTACCCCCGATCCAAACAGTGGCAGGAATCCATTGTAAAATGCAATTATTCTCCAATTATATCAGTTGAGTAAGTAACGAATGTATTTTCTGTGTGATTATAGTATTGCCCTTCTGAATTGCTTCTAGATCGGATATGAAGTCGTTGTACGGTATATTATAATTCCTTCTGCTTGATGCAGGGATGGTTGGTTAAGGCATACATCAAGAGCTTTCCAGATAGCTGTCAGTTCACAAGTGAAGTTTGACGAAATCTTTCTTGCTCCTTCTTTGATTTTGATGTATGTTCCATCTTGCAGTATTATGTTAATTCCAGCCCCTCCATTACTTATGGTAAGGTCTGATGATCCATCTGTGTATGCTGTTAAATAATTTATCTGATCGCATAAACCAATTGTGTCAAGTCCTTTCTTTTTAGGTATGTTTTTGTTCTCTTTTTTTTATTGCAGGGTTCATTCAGGTTAAGATTGATGATTACATTTGATGGCAATGGGGTAGGAAATATTGGTTATTCTCGAATTTGAAATTCATTATGTTTCATATTTATGTTCTTTCTAATATTGTTGTCGTGCTGAAGTATTGAAGATCTTTTGAGCCTTTTTTGTGTCCAGTTTAAATAGGTTCTATGGGATATGTGTTCGGTTTCTTTAGTTTTTAAGCAATTGGTGAATTTTATTGTTTTTAATTGTCTTCTGCTTTCGAGTAGGTCTAGACCACATTCTCTCTGAATTTTTTAATTGTTGGTATTTGAAACAGAACCAGTGATTAATTTGGCCGCTTTTGCTTGAACACTGTCTAGTCTTCTTTTTAGTGATGAACTTGAGGGACCCCAAACAGGTGTTGCATATTCCATTATTGGCCTTATTAAGGTGATATATGTTGTTCTGAGAATTTTGGGTTTTGCTCCCCAATTTGTTCCACATAGCCTTCTCAGAATGTTTAGGTTTCTGGTAGCTCTATTTGAGGTGCTAATTATGTGTTCTGTAAATCGCAATTCCTCATCAAGTATCACACCTAGGTAATTTGGAGATCTAATTTTATCAATTATATGGTTGTTTATGCTTATTTTGGAGTTAAATTCATGCCTTTCTTCCTGTCGGTGAAGGAGACCTATAGGTTTGTGTTTATTGGGTTTATCGTCATTTTGAGTTCCATTGCCCACTTCTCCAGTCCTCTCATTGATGTGTTCAGTATTTTTCTGATATTTCTATACTGCTACTTGTGTGCCATATGGCTATATAATCTGCATAACAGGCAACTTTTGTGTCTTCAGTGAGGATGTATGTTGTTAAGGTTGTGTCGTAATTAGATGTACAACAATTCAAACTTGACCATGACTCTTTTTTTAGCTCTTATTCTTTTCGTTTGGCCAACAAAAATGTCCAATTTATATACACATATATTCTTACATAATGAGACTTTAAAGAATGCAAATAATTTTAATCTATTTACATGCACAACACATCTCCCCCCTTAATAATACTCCAGTCGGTCTGGGGGTTTCCTGGCTCTCTGAGGTCTAGGACTGCGTACGGGCACTTGCACAGCAGCAGGCTCTGGTTTAGGAGTGCAAGAGGGCACGTGCACAGCAACAGGCCCTGGTCTAGGAGTGTAAGAGGGTACGTGCACAGAGGTAGTCTCCTCCTTGTTTCCTGATGTAACCTCTGGAACCTCCTTTTCACTTTATTTCTGACTTCCACCTACAGGCTTCTCTCCTGATGTTCGAGGAAGTATCAAATTTCTTGTCTCCACTTGTTTCTTTCTCACAGGTCGCAATTGATTGATATGCCTCTTATACACGACGCCCTCGCAACTTATAAGGTAGTGACGGTAGCTCAATAATTTCAAAATGGTACCTTTTTACCGTTTAGGTCTAGTTGCATAGTTGCGGAAATAAACCTCGCAACCTGTAGTAAACTGCTCCTGCCTTCTTACGGCCTCATGAAATACCTCTCGCGGATTTCCCATCTTGGTATTAAATTCGAGAATCTTGATCTTAAACTTCTCTTCATTAGCAGTTCCGCGGGGTAATTCCTTTATTATAGTTTGGGGGAATGCTCTATTATAGCAAATAGGAATCTTTGTAGATTCGTCTCTAAATCATCCTTCCCATTATTCTTTCTCAAAAGGTTTTTAAACTCCCTTACATATCTCTCAGCTAATCCATTTGTACTAGGATTATACGGACTGGTCTTAGTGTGCTGTATACCATTCATTTTGGTAAATTGCTCGAATTCACCGGAGATAAACTGTCTTCCGTTATCTGTAACCAAAAATTAGGGCAATCCAAATCTGGCAAAAATTTCTCTAAGATGATTTATAATCGTTTTGCTGGTAATATCTTTGATGATAAAAATTTCTATCCACTTTGAGTATGCATCCACGAGAACCAAAAACATTCTTCCCATGAACGGACCCGCTAGATCAAGATGAAGTCGATGCCACGGTTTTTCGGGCCAAGTCCATTCCGAGATGGTAGCCGGGGGCATGCTTGCCGATTCTTGGCATACTCTACATTCTCTAGTTAACTCCTCGATGTTACTGCCTATGCCTGGCCACCAGAAAATACCGTCTGGCATCATCTTCATTTTAACAATCCCCATGTGCATTTCATGCAAGTCATTTAAAATTGAAGATCTTAATTTTTTGGGAATTACCACTCTTTCACGCCATTGAAGACAACCAAACTCCAAATTAATTCCTCATTGATCTTATAATGAGGAGCTAGTGGGTTTTCTCTCGGTACCCTTGTGAATTTCCACACACACACACACACACACACAGTTGCCTTCTCTAACATTCCTTAATACTATAGACAATATTTTATCTTGGGGCGTCTCATATGCCACCTCCATGAAAGAGAACGGTACCTCATTCAACTTCCTGAGAAGAAGTACCTGGTCTTCATCAAGAGACTCCCTGAAACTCGATTCTAAAAGAAGACGTGACAATGCGTCAACATTGGAATTATCACTAGTTTTTCGAAATTCAACAGTATAATTACATGCAGCTAATTTTAAGGACCATCTTTTAATTCTGGATGATGCACATATGGGAATTGGTTTATGAGGTGAAAATATATGAATTAAGGGTCGGTTGTCTGTGACCAATACAAATTTTCGTCCCAATAAGTATTGTCTGAATTTCTCAACGCCAAAAGTTATGCTCAACGCTTTCTTTTCTAGTTGAGAGAAACGTTTTTCCGCTTCAGTTAATGTTCTAGAAGCAAACGCTATAGGGCATTCTTCCTTTCTATCATTTCTATGACTCAGAATTACGCCTAGTCCATAGTCCATTAATAATGATTTACATTTTTAAAATTACATTCGATATTTTTTCGTCCAATTCCATCTACAATATTTATTCAAAAGTTGATAGAATAGCGCTAAAATGTTTGCTATATTATTTATGAATCTATAATAATAAATTAAGAGTCCTATGAAAGATCTTAATTGCGAAACATTCTTTAGGTTCAGGCGCCTCTATCACTGCTTTAATTTTATTTTCTAAGGGATGCAGTCCATATTTATCCATTTTAAACCCTAAATATTTCGCCGATTTCTTTTTTAATTTACATTTATATCTGTTTAACTTTAAACATTTTTCTAGCAATCATCTAAACACTAGATCCAACTCTTTTTCATGAGCTTCAAAGTATTTTCCTGCAACCAAAATATCATCTATGTAGCAGGCCATTCCTGGCAAATCAGCAAATTTCCCTACCATAATCCTCTGAAATTTATTTGGTGCTACCGCTACGTCATATGGTAGTCTTTTATAAGAAAACAACCTCTTTGTTGTGTTTATATCAATAACAGCTTTGACTTCTTCCGCTAACATTACTTGTAAGTAAGCCTGTGATAGGTCTAGAGTCGAAAGTACGGTGCTTGTAGATAATTTTGAAAATATCTCATCGATCGATGGAAGGGGATACCTATCTAATTCTATTGCTTTATTAGCTGTACATCTAAAGTCACCACATATCCTTACACTACCATCCTTTTTTAATACTGTTACTATTGGAGCGGTCAAATATGCATGAACTATAGGTTATAAAATGCAAGAATTCACTAAACGATCAATTTCATTCTCTACTTTGTTTTTTAGAGAGAAAGGTAAACTTCTGGCCTTACAAAACACAGGAGTCACATCCTTTTTTAAATTAAAATTTATATTAACATCCTTTTGACAGCCCAAATCTTTGTTAAACAAATCTGCATATCTATCAATCAAACTATATTTCTATTAGATTCATTATTTAAATTTTTAATGCTAAACCATCTAGAATAATCAAGTTTCAACTGTTTAAGCCATTCTCTTTCTAACAAAATCACCTGGATTTTTCATTTACAACTATTAATCGTAAATATTGGTTGGCTTCTTTTACAAAAACATTTCTTTGCCCTATTATGTCTATTGATTTACCACAAAAGGATTTTAATCTTAAATTTGTTGGAAATAATATTTTACCTTGCCAATAAATCTTATATCTTTAGGTATTAACGTGTGTGTAACTGGACTTCCTGTATCTATTGTAAAGCACAAAGAATAATCATCTACTGTTAAATTTATTGTGGCATCAGTTTCGCCCTGTACAGAATATATAGAGTCCTCTCGTACAAATTTACATCCCCACATTTTTTTATTAGCTTTGCAGACCCTACTTAAATGACCCAGTTTTTTACATTTTAAAACAAGTCTTTGTTCTATGAGGGCAAACAGAGGCCACGTGTGAATGTCTTTCACCACATCTATAACACATTATTTCTCTCCTTTGCCTGAAAGGCCGATGCTGCACCATACTATTATTGTACTCACCCTTTTTATCTTTTCCATTCACAGGGGATATCTTGGCCACTAATTTATCTTGTAATTATCTTGTATTTATCTCCGCCAGTTCGAACGAGATCGCCACTGCAAAACTTTATCCAGGGTGACATCGTCGTTTTCTTGTAGTAGCTTCTTTTGCAGGCTTTCCAACTTGATTCCAGCCACAAAACGGTCTCGCATCATGGTTTCCAGCATATCGCTGAAATTACAATTTATTGCTAAATGTTTCAATTCTCTAAGATATTCCGAAATTGTTTCTCCTTCCTGTTGAATTCTCTTTAAAATCTGCATCGCTGGGGTATCACTTTCTTCTTTGGATCCAAATGCAGCTTAATTCTTTAAATGATAGTATCATAGGGTTGATTCTTCAAAGTTTCAGAATCTGGTAGCGAGGTAAAAATCAGCACTTTAATCTCCTCCTTCAGATGCCAAAAAGAAAGCCTCAAATTTTTGTACAAAAATATCGAAGTGTCCTCCACTGGGCTATAGCATCTAAAAGGTACAATTAACTTTGAACTAGTCATGCTGATCTTTTCTACTCCTTTGTTTTCTTGCTCCAGATAGTATAAAAGATGTAGTTGTTATACTTGCATAGACGCCGTTTTCCTCAGCTTTTTACTGTCTCTGTAGATCCCGCATCCTCGTCGCCACTTTTGTTGTGTCGTAATAAGAGGTACAAGTGCTCAAACTTAACCATTGCCAACAAAAATGTCCAATTTATATATACATATATTTTTACATAATGTGAGGTTTTAAATAATACAAATGATATTCATCTATTTACATAAACAACAGTTAATATATAGCGAGAAGAGTAGAGGACTGAGCACAGATCCCTGAGGTTCACCAGCCCATGTTCTTCGGTCCTTAGAAAATGTTCCATTGACCTGAACCTTTATCCTTCTTCCCCTTAAGAAGTCTGAAATCCAGATTAAGGTTTTTCCTCTTACTCCGATGTTGTGCAGCCTTTCAAATAATTTCTACACTCGATCAAAAGCTGAGATCATATCCAGAAATACGGCCGTTGTCTTCTTAGGCGGTTTTTCCTAGAAATCTATTATTGATTGACAGAATTAGAACAGTTTATCAGTTGTACAGTGTCTGGATCTTTAGGCAGTTTGGTAGAAGTTTATTTTATCATTGTTAGTGAGCCAGACTATGAGCCTAGAGGGGATAATTCATTCTGTTATTTTACAAAGTATTCTGGTAGAGCAATTGGCGGATAGTTCTTGCATTCCTTGGCATCTTTGTTTGGTTTCAGTATTGGCACTATAATTGATATCTTCCAATTCTTTGGTAGTTTACCAGTTTGCCATGAAATGTTCAGTATTCGTAGGAGTTTATTTTTAGCTTGGTCTCCAAAGTGTTTAATCATTTGACCAAAGATTAGAGCATCTCCAGGTGACATCTTGGATTTAACTTTTCTATTGATGTGTTTAGCTCATTCAGTGTGAAGTCTCTCGAGTAAATATCTTGTTGATGGTAATTTCTTGCTTGTTTAACTAACTTGTTTATATTATTTTTCAGAGTCCTGCCTTCATTCGTATAGCTGAGTCTGGAAGTGCTTGAAGATATTCAGAAATTATGTCAGCCATCTGTTTGTTCGTTCTCGCTATTCATATCGGTTAGAGTATTGGAGGATTAGTGTTGGTTTTGATTGTTTTATAACACTAATTATATTCCAGTGATGGCTTTCCTTTTTTGGATCAATTTTATCGCAGAATTCTGCCCATTTTTCTCTCTTGTTTGAATATCCAAATTTCTTGTTCTATTTTGTGACTAATTTCAATGAGTTCCTTTATGATTTCTTCTGTTTTATTTGTTTTAAGAAGTTCATTGATATTGTCTCTCTCTGCAATCATTGCCTCGATATTGTGGTCCTTCCAGTAAAGTATTCACAGGTCTTTACGTCTACCTCTAGGTATCGATACCTTTGCAGCTTTGGATATGTTCGAAGAGAATTGTTAAAATTGGTCTGTGGTCACTGATTGTACTTTTCAGAATTTTCCATTGTGTTGTGGGTGCGATGTTGTAATTTATCGCTGTGATACCTATTGCGGATTATGTGTCTGTGGACTTGGATAGATAGGTGTTATTTTCGTTATTTAACGGTGTAAGGTCGAGGTCGGTTAGCATGTCCTCAACCTGCTGACCTTTGTTATCCTGGACAGGTGATCCCCAAGTTGGTCTTTTGGCGTTAAAATCACCAAGTATGATTGCGATATCCGAAGACGCTTCACTTAATGTCTCTATCAGGCCTGTATTGATGCTAGTATTATCGTGGTGATAAACATTTATGATTGGAATTGTTTTATCTGTAAGATAGATTTCTATTGCCTGAGATTCTGTCGTGCTTTCTCTAGGCTTACTCTGATTATAGGCGATTTCCTTAAATTTTATTTCTAGAGTTTTAATCAAAACGGCAAGTCCTCCTCCGAATTTTCCCGGTCTGTCCTTTCGTAGTGTTGTATAATCTTTGATATTGAATCTCAGATTCTGATTCAATTTTGTCTCCTGAGGACAAGTATTATGTACATTGTTGTCACAGAGAAGACAAGTCAGCTCTTTATTTTCCTCTGGGTACCATTTATATTGAGTTGTAGTAGATTGAATTGTGTCCTCGTAGAAGATTTCTCATCATGAGCTCGAGCTGCAGCTCCTTATGCGGCGGTTACCCCGGACACGGTAGCATTACTGGAGATATCAGTTTGCCTCTTCATTTGAAAATGGGTGCCGTTGCAACGTTAGTCATCTTGGAAACGAACCAGAATTTGGTCAAATATTCCAAGGGTCCAGGGGGGACCGCAAGGAGGTGTGGTCGAACTTCTCCCCTTCCCCCTGGAATGCCGTCACTACAGGATAAAGCACACACTCTTGGTGAATTGTTTTAATTGTGATTCAAAATCTGCCACTGAAGCTTTACGAGCGTTTCGTTCCTTTAAAGATATTCGAAGCGGTAAAGGACCAATGAGTTGCTACTCTCTAAAGCGATTGATTAAAAGTTTTGAGGAAACTGGATCTCTGGAAGCAAAACCTCGGAGTGGAAGACCATCGACATGCAAGTCAGTGGCTGTTACGGTTTTGCAGAATGCTGAAGCTATTGAAACGTTATCCACGTATGGAGAAGTAAGTGCTAGACAAGTTTCTCGACAAACGGGAATTTCGTATGGAACAGTTTGGAGAGAACACACATTTAGAATTTTTCTATAAAAATATCCTAACAAAATTCAAAGTTTCCACGAGTTGAAAGTCAGCGATTTTGAGAAGCGTCAAGAATTCGCTGCATGGGTTTTCCGGCAAATTGATATTGATGAAAACTGGCTGTCAAATGTTCTAAGAACAGATGATGCTCACTTTTATCTAAAGGGAGAATTTAACATTCAAAACTGCCTCATTTTGGCAACAGAAAACCCTAGGACTTTTACAGAAATACCACTTCATCAGCACAGGTTACAGTTTTGTGTGGGTTACTTCTTCTTTTATTATTGGGCCATTTTTCTATGAAAAAATCAATGGAAGAACTTTTAAAACCGTTTATGTAACTGGTGAACGTTATGTTCAACTTTTGAGAGAAAAGGTTATTCCCATATTGCAGGACAGACAAGTACTAAGCGAAATAACATTCTTGCAAGATGGAGGACCTCCTCATATCTCCCGCGGTACCAAACAATTGCTGAAGGATACGTTCGGTGGAATTCGTTGATAAGTCGCCACTTTATATACCAGTGGCCCCCAATATCACCAGACTTGACGCCTTACAATTTCGGTTATGGGGGTACATTAAGTCGCGTTTTTATCGATGCCGGCCTACCACATTGGCCATGTTGAATGCTTCTATCAGATGGCACGTTTTATAAATTTCAACTATTTAATTGTGACCATTCTGTCATCTATCGTCTGCAGGCGGTGTTTGAGAATGAAGGGCGCCACATTGAGCAAGGATTGTGACCTAATACAAGAGAGAAGGCAGTTACCTCATGTGTTATATTTTGCAGCTCTTTGTTTTGGGTTATGGGAATAATAAATGCTGTCCTCACATCTTGACTCTTTTTTTTTTTTTTTCTGTGAACAGTAATTTTTTTTTTGTCATTTGCCCACATCTTATATTATGTCGTGCAGGCCAAAGTGTTATAATTTCTCGAATAACACTGGTATACACAATTTTACCCCTTATGTTTAGTTTATCGCTTTTCGCTCATTAGAAGAAATAGCATAAGGAATATTCTCTGTATCCCCCCCTCCAACTTTGGAAATTTTGCGCAAAAAACAATACAAAATGATTTTACTACCACGTTTTTCAACGCAAAAGGTCGATTTAAAAATGTTTTTTTTTTTTTTTTTTTAGGGGATACATTTTTAAAATTATGTACAGTATAATAAACAATGATAACATTTGACAAACCCATAGGATATTTGGAATAAAATACGACAAATATATTTTGTCACTCCCCTCTATATTTCATTTGTTGGATCATGACAAATATCCAGTTAAATAGTCAAGTGTCGCAAATTAGTTAAGAAACTATACATTCCTTATAGCACGAAATCCTATTAGTAGTGCCATCATAATTTTTGGTACTATATTAACATTTCAAAAATCGTGTATTGGTATCAGTAGTTATTTTCAAACATTCAATCTATTTCACAAAACTCTATATAAAATATAAATATTTTTTGCTACATGTTTTAATTTGCATATACCTATTTTACATATCTTAGATTGTATTTAAAAATCGTCAACCAATTCTTCTAACTTTTGGCGAAATGGTGTTTTATTAATTTATCATTTGATATTATTAGGGTTCCTTCCTGGAATTCAAAAAGGAAAAATACGTGTCGTTCAGTTATATTTTTCAATTTATCAAACAATTTGGCCGCTGAATCTCTGATTCTGGTAGAGCGCCATCTAGCAAATAAAGTTGTAACTAAAATCAATTTCTAATTTTTCATTATTTGCCATAAAAAAATCCCATTGCATCCTGAACACAATGGTGTTTACCGCATTGCTCTAGCTCAAATATTCGCGGAGTTATTAATTTTTAAAGTTGTGCGGGACTTTTGGATCACCCTGTATTTAAAGAGTAAACGACATTTGAAATTATCCCGCATGTGTTTCTTTTGAACGAAAAATCGAAATTTATTTTAAGGAGAAATAACGATTATTTCTAACCTTAGAAATGAAGTATGAAATGATGAATTGTGATGGGTAACCATTACTCTTCACAATTCATCCTTTCATACTTCATCCCTAAGGTTAGAAATAATCGTTATTTCTCCTTAAAATAAATTTCGATTTTTCATTCAAAAGAAACACATGCGGGATAATTTCAAATGTCGTTTACAATCATAAGGCGCATTATATTGTATTATATATTTAAAGAGTATCAAAATAAAAGTATATATGATACACAACACTCACGGAATGTAGTCAAGATCAATATTGTAGAAGTCTGAAGACTCCAATAAATGTCTGCAGCACGCAACCTGTCAATCAAAAGGAAGGCGGAACGAAATTGGATGCCAGAATTAGGGAGGTTGTTAATTGGATTGAAATAAAGCTTCAAATGGAAAATTACAGGACGTGTACTACCCACTCATTATACATTCCACGTTCCAGCAAATGTATTCATTTCTACAGTAACTCTACCATACGTTCTCTTCAATTGAACTAAATCTCAATCAATACAATCACCCCTTCTCTTCTCTCTAAAAACATTTTAGCTCATATTTAGTTTAAATTTCCTGAGATTATATAGTTCGCTATACATTATGAATCAAATCACTATTTATTTGGAATTCAGCCTTTGCCGGTCCCAAGCTTGGATGTAAAAGCAGGAGAGGAAGCAGTAACAAACTCGCTAAAAAAACCTGGACTCAGCTGGCCCGGCTGATAGTACCTTGTAAGAGCTCCTGATCCAGGGATACAGGATAAGCAGCGTTTGTACTCCATGTTAGGAGTTTTTTTTTATACTTTTGATGTATGCCTTTGACAATATGAAAAAGAAGTTCTTTTGAAGGAAATTGATGCCTTAATGATGAACTTCTCATAGCAAATTTTTAACCCTCAATATATTTGTCTACAATTTCAATTCATACTATTGTTCTTTAATTCTAACCCTATATAAATGATTCTATCTTCCAAATTGCCTGTGTATGTTTCGATTAGTGAGTCATGGCATCTGTTCCTAATGTCAGAGGCGGCCATTTCATATTGGAGCTAAGTCGGCCTGCCACTGAGTAGTGCTCCCTGTCTTAATGACAAAGGTAGACACATCCTTCTTCACCCAGTCATGATGGTTGTCAATACAATTCTTAACCAGAAAACCCTAAACTACATTATTGACTGTCTAGGTTCATTCATTGATAAGCTCTACTCATCTCCAGAAGATACCATCAAAATCACAAGCTCTACAAGCTTAATATCTTTTTATGATTGAGTGGAGATAAGAAAGAAGAGTTTATAAAGCATTATAATTATATATATATTTTACTTACTTAAATGCATATGTTTTCCTAGAGAGAGAGAGAATGTTTAAATATTTTCAATAAATTGTTTCCTTTGATTTCAAATTTAATTTTATTATAATTCCGGCAATATCCAGATATCAAACGAGCTCTTTTATCTTTATAATTGGTTAATTACAAATGTCTTAATTAAGATTCCTGTTAATTATTTTTTGAATTATTCGTCTTAATATTTTTCCACATATGTATTCGTTACTTTACCTTTGTTTTATCAAAGTACAAATTTATTTCCTTAATAAGAAATAAAAACAAGGTCTAGGTATTGGCTACCTATCAGACACATGTGTTGGATTTAATGTTCAATATATTATATTTATTTTTACTTTTTTTGAATCCTGAAATTAGAAAAATGTTGAATTATCTTTAAAATATCTGTCGCATATGCAAAAGGCTGATGTTTTGATAAATTATTTATTCATCAACCAGACGCGATATTGAAATATTTGCGCCTATTACAGAGTAAACAAAACAACAAACAAATTAGAACTTAGAACTAAATATTTACAAATTTACATGTAATATTCTACAGAGTTCATAAAATTTATATAAACAAAGTGACAGATGTAAAAGAGTTGAATCATTTAGATCAGGGAACAAACGATGTCTCACTTCTGCAAAGTTCGGACAGTCATAGATAAGGTGAAGAGCAGTTTGTTCAGTTTCTTCGCAGGGACAATTTGGTGTTTCTGATAGTTTCATGTAAGTATTTCTGGAATTTCCCGTGTGATGTGACAATTTTTTTTATAAACTTCTATATTTGAAAATAAAAGTTCTTCTCTGATTTATAATATTGTAAAATAAATAAACCTTCCAGGGCTAAGTTTCTTGTTCAACTTTTTATTTTAAAGCTTTCGGACTTATCAGTTCTACAACAGGAATATCACGTAACAAATTAATGATTAATTGTTTTTCGCACACAAATAATGTAATATATTTTCCCTTTCAATATCATAAATATTTAAAATATGTGTGTAAAATAGTATGTTGTTGTTGTCGTGTTCAATGAAGAGCCTCAGATGTCTCCATACATCTCTATCACAGCAATGTTCTCTATCTTGGGTATGTAAAGCTGCTGTTCTGGGTCAATATTCTGTTGTTGTTGTCGTGTCCAATGAAGAGCCTCAGATCTCTCCATGCATCTCTATCACAACAGTTTCAATGTCCTCTATCTTGGGTGTGTAAAGCTGCTGCTCTGGGTTATGTAAATAATAATTTATATATAAAAATAGTAATTTTCATTAATTTGTTCACGTGATTCACCTGTTGAAGGACTGACAAGTCCGAAAACTTCAAAATAAAAATTTTGAACAAGAAACTTAGCCCTGGAAGCTTTATTTATTTTATAAAATTTCTATATTGCCCAACATTACGAAGACAATCATTCTAAAGATATGTCCCAGAGGAATATCTCTCATTTTTTCGATTTACAATTAAGGGAGAGCTAGAGAAATGTAAAAAGGCAAACAACATCAATGTTGCGTTTAGTTACAATAGGCCATTGGGGAGTTAACAAACAAAAAATGCGGACACACAAGCTGTTGTCTCCATGGAGATCTAATAAATTATTTGCCATTAATCTTCAATTTTTTATTGAAATATTGTTTGGGATTTGTGAAAGAAACGACGCCCAATTTAAAATATTTGTTTCCTTCTCTTTGTGAGGGGTTTTAAAGATTGTTACCATATCTCTGTATTCTCTCTTCTATAAACATAAAGATGGATTATACTTCTTGATTGAAGTTGATGTCTTCATAATCGGATATTTTTTAAATTATTTATTTCACCATCAAAACGCTATATTCCGCAAAGGATACTTACTCCCAATATGACATGAATTACATAGCTACCTTAATTACATATTATATATTACAGCGTCAGTAGAGATTAAAGATTATTCTTCTCAAATTTTGACGACGTCACTTTATATACGAAAGTATTTATCATAACGTTTCCATTTTAGAAATCAGTGATAATATAACAATACTTTTGAATATATTTTAAACTATAAGGTTGTTCCAAAAGTTCATGTTTTTTCTTAAAATATTCTTTCATTTATTACGAATACATAATAACACATAATACAATTTAATATATTGCGGCTTGTGATTGTAAAACGACATTTGAAAACTATCCCGCATGTGTTTCTTTTCAACGAAAAATCAAAATTTATTTCAAGAAGAAATAACGATGATTTCCAACCTTTGAGATGAGGTATGAAAAGATGAATTGTGAAGTGTGATGATAAACTGAAAAATAAAAGTATCCAGGGATGGACACCCCTGGACACACTTTTATTTTCAGTTTATCATTACTATTCAAAATTCACCCTTTCATACTTCATCCTAAAGGTTGGAAATAATCGTTATTTCTCCTTGAAATAAATTTTGATTTTTCGTTAAAAAGAAACACATGCGGGGTAGTTTTCAAATGTCGTTTTACATGATACAATTACTTTATACATAATACAAAGACATTATAGATAACGGCGAATAATATTGGTATCATCATTTTGCCTCAAATCGTCATGTTTTGTCTTCTAAAAGAGAAGAGAGAAGGTGGAATATATGACTTACTACCCAGCTAAACATAGTGGCTGGAGTTGATGAAGCCAGCACAGATTCTCGCCTAATTACTTGGCAAGCTATTAAGGCTGAGGTTGGTGACAGCTACATTTGGCCCATGGTTGACATTGTCAACAGCCATCCACCCACACACGTCTGACGTGCGACCTATAAATTATTTATCATCATAACCCACCCACTATATGATAAACATATGGATTTTGAAAATAGAGAAATCCATATTTAATTTATTAGATAATAAAAAGGCATATATATAATGCCTTGATAAAGGTTGGCGTTCAGACAATTGAAATATTGGCAAATAAATATTTTATTCAAACAAATACATGCCTTTTTATTATCTAACATATACCTTTTTATATTAATAATTTCTTTAAATATAATATTCATATTTTATTGGAGGCCCTTGAGAGTTTCAATTATTAATATAAAAAAGGAAAGATCACGCAGTATATATATGTTATGAATATAATGTTTTGATGTTGGAATGATAAAGAATTGGAGGTGCAGTCGTGAAAAAGTAAAGATAGTTATTTACTTATCAAGTAGTTTTTATTTTCAATTATTTGAAAAGAATTAAACATTAATTATTTTTTACAGTAATATAGAATTTATAAAATGAATCCTATATTCGTGATTTAAAAAGTTAGGTAGGTTAACTATACATATTTAAAACAAATATTCAAAGTATTCTAAATCTATGGTCAAAAATAAAAGAATAGTCAATGATGAAAATAGGAAAAGGTATTTATTTACACATCTGTTCTAAAACTTTCCTCACTACCTCTTTTGCGTATAAATCTATTTACCATTAATCTGTAGAAATTATAGAGTTCTATTGCTATATTTTTCTTTTCTGAAATAGCTCTCAGCGTCTGCAGTGAGTGACTTTTACACAATTCTTTCTGCAATCTAGGAGAGTCCTACGACCTGAGACTGGACTGTTGGTTGTAAATTCTGTAGGAGTTTTCCGGATAGATATACAACTTTGTTCTCATTGCTCTTTTAAAGTTCTTTAAACTTTTGGAAAATTATTTTGCACAGTAAATTGCGAAAATATTATTATTATTACATTCCTTTTTTTCTTAAGCTTAGAAAACAGTGGAAACCAATCTATGTTTATGTTATTCGTACTTTAGAAACAAAAGATTTTCAAATGGCCATTCTCCTGGAAATTTCTGCCAATCAAAAACTGAGCCTTTGGGGGTCAGTGAAAGGATGGTCTAAACCGTTGGTTTTCGTCCGCTACGACCCGAGTTCGATTCCCGCATTTGGCACTTTTTCTGATAAAAAAAAAAATAAATGTTCCAATGGCCCACGATTCTTTTAAAAGTACAACCCCACCAATGAGTGCAAGTAATCAAACGGGGCTCTGGCACAATTGTAAGTGCAAAGTCGAACTGATTTTCTACATGTGTAAACATGTGGGGCACTTACAGTAAAAGTAGTCGCCTACTTCTACCCACCATGATTATCATGGCCTGTACCACGTGTACTAGGGATAAGCAAAATTAAACTGCCCCATGGTGATATAAAATGCTTAGTAAAAATAATTCATAAAAAAATCTCTTATGAAATAATAAATAATGAAGGTAAATATGATAATATTTCATCTTTCTTTCCATTCTTAATAGTATTCATAATATTAACATCACATTCAATTGGAACTTACAAAAAAAATCAAAAGCTACTTTATTTTCGTCTGCTAACAACTAAAGTAAAAATATTCGACGTCATTTTAAAAATAAAAAAAGGTTCTTTGAATTCTCCCAAATAGAATTATAAATTTAGAAAATGGAGATGTGTTGGAATCAATAATTATACCTAATTTTGGTTGGTAAACAGGAATAATTAAAAGGTTTTTAGATTTACTAAAAAAAAGGTCTTCTGTTATTAAATAAATATTTATTCTAAAATGATGTGTTGAAATAGTATTTGGTATATTTTATATCCCTATGGACTTAGAGAGAGAGAGAGAAAAAAGCATTCATTAAAAATCAATACTTATGCTTATTTAAAAACATTTTAAGTTTATTTTGGATAAATTATTATAAGTATTAATCAGAATTTAACACGTCATCTTTATTGATAATAAATTTACTCTTTATAATTGTTATGTGTACTCTTCTACATAATATTCAATAATCTTAGGTAAGTGTAGTTTCTATTGTATGCTACTGTTATAAATATTTGTATAATATTTTATTATTACAGAATTATCATAAGAACTAAAAACATGAATATCTCACGTTATATATTGATTACATCACACCAACAACAACCAAGTCCTTAGTCAAAACCTTATATACATTTTAAATATTACAATACACCCATACCTCGCTTTGCGTCGGGGTTACGTTCCAAAAAAAAACACGACGCAAAGTGAAAATATGTGAAGGCGCAATCAATAACAAAGGTGTTGCCATATTTTAGGAAAAAAAAAAAAATAAAAAAAATAAAGACTCGAATCCAAAACAACGCAACTTCGAAAATCTAACGACGCACAGTGAAAATCAGTAAAAATTAAGCAGTGAAGCAACTTCGAAAAAAAAAACGCAAAACGAAACGACGCAAAGCGAGGTATTGGTGTAATATATGACAGTTTTTAATAGTAATTAATTATATTTTACTCTATTAAATTTATATGGCAATATGTCAATTATTGCAACATTACTGAACAACAAATATAAAAGTATATAGTTATAAAGATATTGTAAAACGACATTTTAAAATTATACCGCATGTGTTTCTTTTCAACGAAAAATCCGAATTTATTTCAAAGAGAAATAATGATTATTTCTAACCTTTGGGATGAGGTATGAAAGTATGAATTGTGAAGAGTAATGATAAACGGAATCGTACCTTATCCCAAAGTTTAGAAATAATCGTTATTTCTCCTTGAAATAAATTTTGATTTTCCGTTCAAAAGAAACACATGCGGTATAATTTTAAAATGTCGTTTTACAATCACAAGCCGCATTATATTGTATTATAAAGATAATGTGTTTAATAAATATAACTAATAATTTGAATATATATAATATATATTTATCAAAATCAAAAAAGGCATGTTTTGACTACGTTTACATGAACCTTTAAATGGCAGAGCGCTATCTAAAGGTTCATGTGAATGTGGTCAGGATATGCCTTTTTTAAATTTTGATACCAAACACCTGAATAGAGCAATCCATACTTAAATTATTAGATAGTAAAAAAGCATATATTGGATTGAATAAAATATTTATTTTCCAGTATTTCGGCTGGCTGAACACCAACCTTTATCGAGGCATTATACACCTATCCCCCGATTTACACGGTACTTTTTTTAGACGTTTTCGCTTTTACACGGTTTTCCAAATAAGTTTTTTTTTTTTTTATCGCACTATACTAAATGCTACTGTGATTGAACACATGTGCTGTGTACACATCTCACGAGGAATCCCGAGCTTATGTGCTGACTACATATTTTAACCTGTCAATGCATTTTATTTTTATTACTGTGTACACCTATCCCCCGATTTACACGTTTTTCTCAGGAACGTATCTACCGTGTGAATCGCGGGATAGGTATATTTTTGTATAAACAAACTCAGCGCCGCATAGTGTTATAATTTTCATGCACAAATTTTCCCTAGCTACTCTGTATTATTAAATGATTTCAACTGTGATATTATAACACTATGCTGCGCTGAGTTTGTGTATACAAAAATGTAATGCCTTGATAAAGGTTGGCGTTCAGCCAACCGAAATATTGGCAAATAAATATTTTATTCAATCCAATATATGCCTTTTTACTATCTAATCTATTTTTATTTGATGCATTAGCCAGGCCCTCCCATTAATTTATCATTGCGGTGTAGGAGCAGTAAAAAATTGTTTATTTTTAGAAATATAATACGCGTCTAAAATACAAATACTTTTAGAGTTTGAAAATTTCATATAATATTATATCTAAAACAATTTCGTTGAATTATTAGGGATTTTGAGATTTTGGAAATCCGATATTTTGTCTTACAATAATAAATATCTACAAAAAAATATATCAAAAGAAAATTTAAAAACCTTTCAAGTTTGTTTTTTATATATAAAACTAGCGGACGTACCCGGCTTCGCCCGAGGTTTTACCCGAGTAAAGGTTTGTCTAACGAACATTTGCCCGTGTTTTACCCGAGTAAAGGTTTGTCTAACGAATCTCTCGATAAAGTGAACATTTTTTCCCGGTCCCTTGAAAAATACTCGATAAGTTGAATAAATTCAATATTAATCGGTACCCGAGTAAAGGTCTGTCTAACGAACATTTGTTAAAACAATTCTCTATAGACTTATAAAAAGAAATAGATATATTTTGATAATTTGAAACTGATAAAGTGATCATTTTTTCCCGGTCCCTGTGTGCCGTGTCATTCTGAATTTTGTCTTTCCTAATTTTCTACATTACAAAATCATCGTTTTATCTAGTGAACATTTTTTCCCGGTCTCTTGAAAAATACTCGATAAGGTTGAATAAATTCATGGTCGTTTATGGAAGATGGACGAAGTTCCCGGAGGTCATCTTGGGCAAGCTCCCGCGAGGCTTTTTTTCTTGTCTACTTGGCATAGCTGTGTCACCAACTCTGCCCTGATTGGTCGGTGGGTACTTTGACTGTCGGCCGGCGGCCGGGCGAATCCATTCTCGCACGGGGTCTGCCCCACTCCAAACTTTTGGCAAAGCACTTTCTAATTAAAGATTATTGTCTTAAATAATCTTTAAGAACAAAAAGTATAATAATTGAACGATAGGAAATTATAGTAAATAATTATACTAAACTAAATGATGTAAAAATAATTATACATGAAATTTGAAATAAGTTTTAGAAAAGTTATCGTTAAGTCCACGGGAAAAGATGTAGCCAAAACAAATAGGTTTATAACAGTGACACGTGAGCACCCGCCTCGAGACGCGCTCCTCTCTCCTAACATTACTCCCCCTCTTGAAAAAACCTATCTCCGTCTCAATGGTGGCGCTGCTTGCGAGTTAAAGCTACAAATCTGCAAATAACTCTAAGGATATTAAAGATATTCAAGATATTATTTTTCGTAAACCTTTCCGGGGATATGCCTAATAATATCCCAAATTTTCACGGCGATTGGATGTATGGTTTTTGAATCCATAGAGGACACACACACAGACACACACACAGACATTCAATTTTATATATATAGATTACGAGTTTCGAGCTCTCGAATTACAATTAGGCTAAAGCACGAGCCCCGTGCTCACTCACAAATATAATGTTGCCCGTTAGAGAACGAAATCTAGCGTTTTTTATAATAAACAAATTCATATTTCTAATATTTAAAATTTTAATATTCTTATTACATACTAATTTTAAGTAGTATATTTGCTAATAATACTCAAAATAACTTCTCACTTTTTCGTTTATTATAATGAATCTAATCTTTTTAGCTTATTATAATGATTTTTCCAAAATTAGCAAAGTTTTCGTGTTCAGATTGTGATACCTCTACATAATTTGTAAATTTTAATTAACAGCTTTAATCTTCTTATGTCTAGAGCTTGTGCCTACACACATTAATTGTATCAATTAATAAATAGAATTTGTGTTCAAAGAGAGGAAGGAACTCTCTTTAAAGAAATCAATGCTAAGTAAATCGTCTGATACGTTATAAGCCTAGTAATTAACAGACGAATTTCACGGTGCATTCATTCCTTCAACGCACGTAATTCCCTGAAAATTCCGGAGGAAAAATGAGCAATGCAAATGACTGATTAGGCTTCGTTGACAATTAGTGGCATCAGAAGTTAAGAATTGATTAAGAAGTAATTAGGCCATTGGGGAGAATTCAAAATTATCTTGGGATTACCTAATGGGAATGGCCATTTGTTCTTTAGCTTGATTCCTTTAAAGATTGGCCGTTTCTACCATGTTATATCGGTGTTACATGTTGTCTTGTTTATTTCATATACAGGTTATTCACATCTATTGATCTATTGTATTGATACGGAGTCAATATCACAATATTTAATTCAATTTAAAGTAATCTCACTTATTATTATTACACCAAGTTGTAGGGGGGGGGGGGAGAAGTCCGACCACACCTCCCTGCGGTCCCCCCTGGACCCTTGGAATATTCGACCAAATGCTGGTTCGTTTCCAAGGTGACTAACGTGGCAACGGCACCCATTTTCCAATAAAGAGCTGCAAGTCCTGGTGTGGAACTAACACCTACTCACATATTCTCATGCCCAGCAATGGCCGAAGCCTTGCAGAAAATTGACTTAGACCCAGAGCAGCAGCTTTACACACCCAAGATAGTGGATATTGCTGCTGCTGTGATGGAGATGCATGGAGATATCTGAGACTCTTCATTGGACACGACAACAACAATAACAACCAAGTTGTAGCTTTGCAGGGTCATCAACGTTGGTTTCCTTTTTCTTGGTGTTATACACATTTCCCGAGCGGGTTTCCATACTTAAGGCAAATAAAGAAAAAAATGAAGCACGCACAACAGAAGCCCGCGTAGATTATGCCTTAAAACAAATGTTAACAATCAATGGACTTTATTTAATTTTAAATCATATTTTATTAGCGTATTAATCATGTAAA
Source organism: Cordylochernes scorpioides (assembly GCA_030710605.1). Taxonomy (NCBI): domain Eukaryota; kingdom Metazoa; phylum Arthropoda; class Arachnida; order Pseudoscorpiones; family Chernetidae; genus Cordylochernes; species Cordylochernes scorpioides. Next base: position 32,533,442 of record CP092868.1, read on the forward strand.
GCATTTTCTCCCGTAGAAGGGCTTACTTCTCGAGATATTTTTTAAATAAAAAATATTTTTAAAAGAAACTTTTCCCTGGAGGCTTTATGTTGTTATTTTAATTTTAATAAATAAAGAGAGTAAATAAAAAGTAAATTACCTTTTAAAGTTATTGTGTTTATTTATTTGTTGTTTTCCTCGTAGTTCGTGATCCTGGGTCTTCCTCTAGGTCCTCTTTCCCCAATATCGCCTTTATTCGTCATCTTAGGGGTATTTTTATTAAGACGAAAAATCTTGGTGCATATATCATATGTAAATTCCAATGTTTTTTTTTCGTTCTTTTATTTTGTATCTTTTTTATTTTTTCTCGGATTCATCCTTTCGAATCTGTTTATGAGCCCAATTATCTTAATTAGGTTTTCATGTATATAAATTTCATTTTCTCAATATTGATTGTAATTAGCATTTATTTTCATCTTTATTTGCAGAGAATCCGTAGTAAATCCATATATATTAAATTTCTTCACCTCCAATTTTACCAGATTAACCTATTTATTTGCTTGATTGTCTTTATATAATTTTTCCTGTATATAAATATAATATTATCATTAAGTTCTATTACAGTTTTTCCTACATGTATCCTATATTTCTGCTTGGAGAATCTGTATAAGATTAAAAGGTCTTAATAAAGCTTTTTGTTGTTGATGATATCCCATATTACAGAGTGTTAATGCTTTAGTAAAAACACGCAATATATAGTGCTGTTTTTTAATCAGTTTACAGCTTTAATGGTCTAAAAATATCAAAACATCAAAATAACTAATAACTTACCAAAAATCTTTTATAAATATTCTACACATTTTTTTTCCTTAACTTCAAATCAAATATACATTATATTTAATATACACCCATACCTCGCTTTGCGTCGGGGTTACGTTCCAAAAAAACACGACGCAAATTGAAACGACGCAAAGTGAAAATATGTGAAGGCGCAATCAAAAACAAAGATGTTGCCATATTTTAGGGAAAAAATTAAAAAAAAAAATTAAAGACTCGAATCCAAAACAACGCAACTTCGAAAATCTAACGACGCACAGTGAAAATCAGTAAAAATTAAGCAGCGACGCAACTTCGAAAAAAAAAAAACGCAAAACGAAACGACCCAAAGCGAGGTATTGGTGTATAAATATACAGAAATGTTTTCTAAATAAAATATAAATACCAAATGTATTTTTCATTAAAACCAAACGAAAAGATTGTGTTGCCTTAACAATTCTTTAATTATATTTAGAATGAATATTATCTATTGTTGTAAATATTTAAATTAAGGTAAAAATAAGGATATGTTTATAAAACAACAATAGATTGAATTCTTTAATTTAAAAAATGAGTTAATATATTTTATGGGGAGCTCGCTCTTATATTGATTTATCATTGTCTAAATCACAAAAAACGTAGTTCGTTAAAATTAATGAATGAACCATTATTAATATCTTTTGCTAATTAGAAGTCAATTATGAGATTGGATTTCTTATTTTATTAGGACCTCGGTTTCTCAATAATATAGAATTTTAGGTTATTAAGCTTATTTTAACATATTTCATATGCATATAAACTTCTTTGCATAAGTGAGACATCGTTTGTTCCCTGATCTAAATCATTTAACTCTCTTACATCAGCAACTTTATCTATATAAATTTTATAAACTCTGTCGATTAATACATGTAAATTTGTAAATATTTAATTCTAAGTTCTAATTTGTTTGTTGTTTTGTTTGCTTCCTCTGAAATTGGCGCAGATATTTCAATATCGCGTCTGGTTGATTAATAAAATGAAATATGCATACAACATTTTAAAATATAAATACTAAAATATTTTCGTATTTAAAGTTAATGAATATTTTAACGCTCTTTTTTACATTCATATTTCATTTTAATAAATGTGAAATATTGTACTGAATTAAGGTGCATAAATTAAGAAAAAGGCATCTCCTTATCGTGCAACTGAAAGTTGCTGATGGCTTGCGCCATCTATCGGAATAAATATCAACTATTCACGTTGATTTTAAATTATTAATTTATATTTGGCCAAATCTGGAATAATTAAAAATCAACGAGAATAGTTGATATTTATTCCGATAGATGGCGCAAGCCATCAGCAACCTTCAGTTGCACGATAAGAAGATGCCTTTTTCTTAATTTTAATATATGTTTGAAAATAGAGCAATCCATATATTAAATTATTTTAAAATGCTTATTTTAGATCATAAAGCTTTATTTTCCAATATTTCGTATGGCAACTCGCCAAACTTATTCGGGGAACAAGAACATCTCAAAACAATCTTGTTCCCCGAAGAAGTTTGGCGAGTTTCCATACAAAATATTGGAAAATAAAACTTTATGATCCAAAATAAGCATTTTAAAATAATTTTAATATATACACACACTGTATAACAAAAATTTCGACGCACCAAGAAGGAGTTGTCAGATTAGGACAAAAATTGGTGTATGTAAAGAGCATGTATAGGGGGGAAAACGATTAAAATTTCAGAACAATTAATTGTTTTATTTCAGAGTTTGATCGTCACAAATTGAGAATGTCAATATGTCGTTGGACCCCCACTGGCCTGGATGCAGGCTGCCACCTGGCATGTCATGGACTGATAAAGATTCCGGATGGTGTGCTGCGGGATTTCTTGCCAAATTGTCTCCAACTGTCGGGCTAAATGGTCAACATTCCGGGATGGTTGCAATCGCCTTCCCATCACGTCCCAGATGTGCTCTATGGGTGAGTGATCAGGCAACCTCGCTGGCCACGGAAGAGTTCGGCAAGATTAAAGACAATCCATAGTAACACGTGTCGTGTGTGGCCGGGCATTATCTTGTTGAAAAGTAAGCCCGGGGTGATGTGAGAGGAACGGCAACAAAACAGGCCGTAGAATGTCATCTACGTACCGTTGTGCTGTCAGGGTGCCAGGAATGATTACCAATGGGGTCCTGCTATCAAATGAAATGGCACCCCAGACCATAACGCCCTGTTGTGGACCTGTGTGGTGTTCGACAGTAAGGCCAGGATCCACACGCTGCCCAGGACGTCTCCAGACACGTTTGCGACGGTCGTGAGGACACAGTAAGAAACGGGACTCGTCACTAAAGACTATACGTCCCCAGTCAGCGCAGTTCCAAGTTGATCGTTCCCGACACCACTGTAGTCGGACTTGTCGGTGCACGGGTGTGAGGGGTAGGCATCGTAAAGGTCGGCGAGCTCTTAGATTCCGCTCTCTCAGTCGCCTGTTGATGGTCATTTTGGACACTTGTGTGCCGGTCACACGTTGGATGGTAGATAACATGGATTCCGGTGCTGCGACAGCCATTCTGACAATTGCTCTGTTCTCCCGTTCTGTTGTTGCCCTTGGTCGACCGCTGCCTGTCCTGACGTTGCATCCTTCCGTTGTTGACCCACTTTTGTCAACATCGCCTAATAGCCGCATCACTTCGACACAGATGTCGCGCGATTAGTCTATTAGACCAACCAGCCTCTTTCAATCCAATGGCACGACCAGTTTCAAACTCTGACATGTGTTCATAATGAGCACGAATCTTTCGGCGAGACATTGATACAGTAGAAATAGGCGTACTGCTAAAATATTAAACGGAAATTCTGAAAATCAGCTTGTGCCGCGCCGAATATTAGGTCTAGAATGCTCGTGCTGGATGCGCAGTTCAGATGCGCTGGAGCTCTTGCTTTGCATATATCGGCCACCAAATTTCAATCATTTGCATGTTTGGTCGAAACCTCTTTGTATACGTATTTTCATATAAATTGTACAACTGCTTCTTGGTGCGTCGATTTTTTTTTTGTTATAGAGTATATATATGTTATATAAAAGTATTATTTTATTTAAAATTATTATTTCATAGATATAATTACTCTGTTTAAATCGACCGCCAGAGGTCGCGCTTTCTCTATAAATACTCATTGTTGTTCTTCCCCGATTGGCCGACCCAAAACTTTGTAATTATGTAAATAATCTTTTGTTTTTCTTTGTTCACTCGCCTTAAGCCAGGCATTACTTTTATCAAATTATGTTATTCATATATATTACTCAGCTCAAATAAAGAAATCTATGATCTTCAATATTATTATTCTTTCAAGATTGTTCGACCATGACTGCACCACCATAGCATACAAATCAATATGATCCAAAACAACAGAAATCCCATCTTTTTTTTATTTATTAAAATATAATATATATATATGTCCATTCATCAGGGTATATTCATCCCCTAAATTCTCTGAAAATCTCTATTTCATATTAGGAAAATTAAATATTTTGTATAAATAAATTATATTTTAACACACATTTAATGTGATTATAATATCAATTGCCATCTTTCGATAAAATTTGTAATAATGATTTTTAGTATTTCTTTTGGTATTTATTATTATACATTATAATGCGGCTTATGATTGTAGAACGACATTTGAAAATTATCCTGCATGTGTTTCTTTTGAACGAAAAATCGAAATTTATTTTAAAGAGAAATAACGATTATTTCTAACCTTAGGGATGAAGTATAAAAGAATGAATTGTGAAGAGTAATTATAAACGGAAAAATAAAAGTGTCCAGGGATTATTTTTCCGTTTATCATTACTCTTCACAATTCATCCTTTCATACTTCATCCCTAAGGTTAGAAATAATCGTTATTTCTCTTTAAAATAAATTTCGATTTTTCGTTCAAAAGAAACACATGCGGGATAATTTTCAAATGTCGTTCCACAAATATTATCTCTACAGACACATTTCTGCAATGATAACTATATTATGATACATTAGAGCGCCATCTGTTATGAAAATTATAAACTATTATGGACGCGTATGATTCTTTTAAAAATTAAATAATTTCTACTGCCCTTACTGCAATAGAAAAATTAATGGGAGAGTCTGGCTCATCAGTAGTGAACCCTCCCAACGGTTTCGCCATTTTAATCTACCATACCGCTTTTATATTACTTTTTTTCGGTTTTCCTTTTATAGTGATACTGATGCTGGACTCTTGGAATGGGTATTTTAGATGAACTAAGGATATAAGCTGATAACTATATTTTTATCATTGCAGTAAAGGTCAATAAAGATAAAATTGACTCATTAACACAGTGCAAAAAAAGATATCATAACAAATATTTGATGTGTTATTTAAATACAGTTAAATCTGTCTATAGCGCTCCCTCTAAATAGCGCCTCCCTCTTTATAGCGCCCGATTTTTAATATGTAGTACGATGCGATTTACATTAAAAGTGACCTATCTATAGTACCCTATTTTGGTGAGTCCCAAGAGGGGGCGCTATAGACAGGTTTAACTGTAATTATTAAAAAAATACTTTAAATGAGATAAAATACTATGTATAAAAAGACGTTTTACCATTATTGATTTTATTAAATTGAATGAACACACAATATGAAACGTTAAATCGATTAAATTCAAAACTCTTGCAAAAAAAATAAAAATCATAAATCAGAAATGACATATTAAAATGTCAATTTTATTAATAGTTTTATTATATATTAACTTTGGATGGAAAACTTCTAAAATTAGGATCGTCTTATAACCTAATTTTCTATAAATTAGGTCTATAGAAATTTTCACAAAATTCTAAATATTCTAAACAGAAAGTTTTTTTTCCTTCTTTAATTTAGTTTCTAACTATATTATAAAGTGCTCGGAACGATAATTCAATTTATCTTAAAAAGAAAGAGTTTCTCACAGAATTTCGATTTAATACGCTGCGATTGATGCTTGAAACTTGTTTTAAAATATAAATATCCAATAATCAAATTTAATAGTTAATTGATTTTATATAGTAAAGAGGTTTTTTTTTGTAGGTTGATAGTCTTCTTCTTCTTTCTTATCTCCACACTGGGTGAAGTAGAATTCGTTTGCCTTTGTCATTAAGAATGGGAGCACTACTCAGTGGTAAGCCGAAGCCGACTTAGCTCATAAAGAAATGGCCGCCTCTGACATGAGGAACAGACGCCATGTGCAGTTGCTCTTAACATGGAGTACAAACGCTGCTCATCCTGTGTCCCTGGATTAGGAGCCCTTACAGGGTACTATCAGCCTGGCCAGCTGAGCCCAGGTTTTTTAGCGAGCTTGTTACTGCTCCCCTTCTCCTTTTTCATCCGGGCTTGGGACCGGCAAAGGCGCAGTTTAGGTTGATAGTAAATTTCGATATTGAGTTGGGAGTTTTTAATTTTTTTTTATATTTTAATATTAAAATAAAAGAAGGTATATCTTGGCCAGAATCACATGAGCATTTTTAGATTCCAGAACGCCATCTAGCGGAACAAAAATAAACTAAACGTTTATTTAACTTGTTCCACTAGATGGTGCTCTGCCATCTAGAAATTCTCATTTGAGCCTGGTCAGGATATGCCTTTATTTATTTCAATATCAACGCCTGAACTTTTTTATACTTTTCAAATTATTTTTTCACATGTTTTATATTGTAAAGTTTACTATATAGAAATAAGGAATAGTCATAATACTTTGTAATACAATATAATTCGGCTTATGATTGTAGAAACGACATTTGACAATTATCCCGCAAAAGTTTCTTTTGAACGAAAAATCGTAATTTATTTTAAGGAGAAATAACGATTATTTCTAACCTTAGGTATGAAGTATGAAAGGATGAATTGTGAAGTGTAATCATGCACGGAAAAATAAAGTATTCAGGGATGGGAACTGGACAATTTTATTTTTCCGTTTATCATTACTCTTCACAATTCATCCTTTCATACTTCATCCCTAAGGTTAGAAATAATCGTTATTTCTCCTTAAAATAAATTTCGATTTTTCGTTCAAAATAAACATTTGCGGGATAATTGTCAAATGTCGTTATACAAAACTTTGTGTTTTAATATTTAATTAAACTACAAAAAGGTTAATCATAATATATAAACAAAAATAAATATCTTGATGAAAATTAGAGAAAGGAGAGAAAGTAAATTGATGCCGACTACCTAACTATGGATAAAAATCAAAGAATAATCAAATATTTTACAAAAATAAATACAAAGTATGTTACAGATATACACTCGTTCTATCTGTGATTATAGAATTGAATCCTATCATATGGATTCTCAGAGAGTAAATAGAAGAAAGGCTATCAGATATGTTGTTGTTGTAGTGTCCAATGAAGAGCCTCAGATGTCTCCATACATCTCTATCACAGCAGTAGTAATGTCCACTATCTTGGGTGTGTAAAGCTACTGTTCTGGGTCCTTGTCAATTATAATGACTTCTTGTTGTTGTTGTGTTCAATGAAGAGCCTCAGATGTCTCCGTACATCTCTATCACAGCAATGTTCTCTATCTTTGGTGTGGAACTGCTGTTCTGGGTTCATGTCAATTATAATGACTTCGTGTTGTTGTCGTGTCCAATGAAGAGCCTTAGATGTCTCCGTACATCTCTATCACAGCGATCTCCTCTATCTTGGGTGTGTAAAGCTGCTGTTCTGGGTCCCGGTCAATTATAATGACTTCGTGTTTTGTCGTGACCAATGAAGAGCCTCAGATGTCTCCGTACATCTCTATCACAGCAATGTTCTCTAACTTAGGTGTGTAAAACTGCTGTTCTGGGTCCATGTCAATTAAAATGACTTCTTGTTGTTGTCGTGTCCAATGAAGATCCTCAGATGTCTCCGTACATCTCTATCACAGCAATGTTCTCTATCTTGGGTGTGTAAAACTGCTGTTCTGGGTCCACGTCAATTATAATAACTTCTTGTTGTTGTCGTGTCCAATGAAGAGCCTCAGATATATCCGTACATCTCTATCACAGCAATGTTCCCTATCTTGGGTGTGTAAAGCTGCTGTTCTGGGTCCATGTCAATTAAAATGACTTCTTGTTGTTGTCGTGTCCAATGAAGATCCTCAGATGTCTCCGTACATCTCTAATACAGCAATGTTCTCTATCTTGGGTATTTAAAGCTTCTGCTCTGGGTCCATGTCAATTTTCTGCAAGGCTGCAGCCATTGTTGGGCATGAGAATATGTGAGTAGGTGTTAGTTCCACACCAAGACAGTTGTTGCATATCCTATAGGGCTATCAGATATGATAGAATGATATGATCAGATATGATAGATAGTTGGAAGTGTCAAATAATCATATCTGGATAAAGAGTTAGTTATTCTTTATTTCGACTTAAAGCGCTATGTCCCGCTAGGAACACTTGCACATATGGACCAAGAGTACCATCATAAATATTGTCGTAATTGATAAGCCAAATGGGGCTTTTAATTCTTCATAGCAATGTATGAATCCATGTCTTTAAAATATATTAAATATTATCAATTCACTTTAAGAATTACTTATTTTTCATCTTCAAGCCAAAAAATATATATCAATTAAAAGTCAAGATATGAATTATAAATTGTTTCAGATTTTTTTATAACTATTCTATTTCTTAGAAATATAAATTTCATTTAAATATTTGATCTTCCTCTTCTTTTCAAGGAATATAGCATTAATTATAAAATTGCGCACAAAAAGAGATACCAAATATAAAAAAATGAAATTCTTTTGAAATAATATATAATGTAATTATATAAGATTTAGTTATAATTAAAAGTTATTTTGATAAAAAGTGCGTCATTGATTTAAAGGAAGGTACAATTTTTAACTGTATATATGCTATATAAAAATATTATTTTATTTAAAATTATAATTTCATAGATTCAAAAATACTCTGTTAAATCGACCGCCAGAGGTCACTCTTTATATCTCTATATGTAAATAACATTTTTGAATCTTTCTAAGTCGCTTTCTGTGTATCTTTCCACGTTGAATATTTTCTTTGTTATATTTGTATGTACATTTAGCGCACGTGTCCCTAGAGGGACATAGCGTTTTGAATTGAAATAAATAAATAAAAGAGGTCACTCTTCCCCTATAAAAACCCATTGTTGTTCTATCTCGTTGGCCGGCTCAAAACTTTTGTACATTATGTAAATAAGCTTTTCATTTTTTTTTTATTCTTACGCCTTAAGCCAGGCAGTACTTTTACCAAATTATGTATTTTATATATTCCTTAGCTCAATTAAAGTAACCTCTGATATCAAAACCATTCTTATTATTATTCTTTCAAGATTTTAACCACGACTGCATTACCATAATCCTCAACATGATCAAAAATCAAGCAGGAAATCTCTATTCATTTTTATATAACATATATATAGATCATGTATAATTTTAATATTCTATTAATATATTTATATATTATAATATACACCTTCGAGATGTACTTTTATATAAGAGTACTTAAGATTCCATGTTCAGGTACTATGAGAGACGATTAGGTCCTTGGTCATAAAGGGAAAGGGTCAGTTTGTGAAGTTCAAAAAGAAATGGAAGCTGATATTTTCTGTATATGTCATGTATCAATAGATTTAAATATCAATTTCTCTTGGACATAAATTAAACAATACTACAGCTTTCTAGAAATAAGTTTCTTTTCATTTTATTAACGTCAAGCTTTCGGGAATCTCTGCTCCTTCTACAGAGGAACACAAATAAAAGAATAAAACGCCGCTTAATGTTAAACTATTAAAAAATCTATATATCCATAGATTCATATATCCATATATATTTGTAATAGTTTAGCATCAGGTGGTGTTTTATTCGTTTAGCTATGTACTCCTGTAGATGAACAGAAATGTCCGAAAGCTTGACGTTAATAAAATGAAAAGAGACTCATCTCCAGAAATCTGTGGTATTGTTTAATTAAAATATGTGATGTATGGATCAGAGGGGTAGACCCTGATGACGGTTCTAAATGTAAATATCTATGGGAAGAGTACTTGTGGGCAAAAACTACGAGAGTGATGATCTGTGTATGATCTGAGCCAATGGACTGGATGACCTACATACGAGTAGAGATAAATCTGATGAAGAAAATTCGGTAGATATGAAGAGACACTGTGGACCAGCCACAGTAGAGTCTTCTTCTTACTTATCTCCACTCAATCATATTAGGCTATCAAGCTTGTTTGAGATCATGTCTGGGTGAAGTAGAATGCGTCTGCCTTTGTCATTAAGACTGGGAGCACTACTCAGTGGCAGGCCGACTTAGCTCCAAAATAAATGGCCACCTCTGACATGAGGAACAGACGCCAAGTGCAGTCGCTCCTAACATGGAGTACAAACGCTGCTCATCCTGTATCCCTGGATTAGAAGCCCTTACAGGGTACTATCAGCCGGGCCAGCTGAGCCCAGGTTTTTTAGCGAGCTTGTTACTGCTCCCCCTTCTTTTTCATCCGGGCTTGGGACCGGCAAAGGCAGAGTTCCAGTAGAGTTATGTACTAAATATATATAAGATTAGAAAGAAAAGCTGTTGTGTTTATTTGTTGCATCTATATTTCCAATACTAATGTCCCTTCCTACCATGATGTCCTAGTCCAAAGCTAGCTCAATCGGCACATTTTTTTGTTTGTTTGTTGTCCCTGTGTGGCCCGCCCGCTGGAACTGAAGCACTACCCACACTTGTAGCTGCTCCCCCAAACACAGAATAAAATAACTTGGCAAGCCTTAAATGAGATGGATATTATTGTGTAATCTTTATTTGAATATACTATCATTTTAAAGTATACCTATCAGCAAAAGGTACTGAGTGAGGGGAATATTATAATATAATCATTATGAGATGATAATATCATTTGAATATACCTCACTACAAATACAAAATTTATCAACCAAATTGACATTTTTATCATCAGTAATTTTTCGGTAAGAGGACATACGAGGATATAAAGCTAATTATTGGGAGATTGGTAGATATGGAGAGACCATCTGGCTCAGCATCAGTAATGTACTGAATAAGAAGTATATTATTGTATAACCTTTATTAGATTGTAATATCCTTTGAGTATATCTCTCAACAAAGTACAGAATTTATCATCAAAATTGTCATTTTTATTACCTAGTAACTTTCCAGTAAGAGGACATGCGAGTAGATAAAGCTGATGATAGAAGATTGGTAGATATGGATTATATTAAATTAACTATGTGCAATGAATATGGGGCCTCTGCCAGCGCTGCAGAGTTTGGTGGAGAACCGCCAGTGGGTCTCCAGCGACACCACGCATTTCGCGATCTACGAAGAATACGAAGAACGCGTACTTCGCCGCGATATGATAGTAGATATGGAGAGACCCTGTGGCCCATCCTCAGTAAAGCAAGGCGGAGGATATTATTGCGTAACCTTTATCAGATTATACTCTATCATTTGAGTATACCACTCTACAAAATACGGATTTTATCATCAGTAATATTTCGGTAAGAGGACATACGAAGAGATAAAGCTGATGGTTGGAAGATAGGTAGATATGGAGAGACCCTGCGGCCCACTCTCAGTAGAGTAATGTACTGAAAAAGAAGGATATTATATTACACCAATACCTCGCTTTGCGTCGTTTCGTTTTGCGTTTTTTTCGAAGTTGCGTCGCTGCTTAATTTTTACTGATTTTCACTGTGCGTCGTTAGATTTTCGAAGTTGCGTTGTTTTGGATTCGAGTCTTTAATTTTTTTTTTTTTGAATTTTTTTCCTAAAATATGGCAACACCTTTGTTTTGGATTGCGCCATGCCATTAAAATTTTATTTTCACTTTGCGTCATTTCAATTTGCGTCGTGTTTTTTTTGGAACGTACCCCGACGCAAAGCGAGGTATGGGTGTATTTATGCGATTATACTATTATTAGAGTATAGCTCTATTAACAAAATACAGACTTTAAAACCAATTTTGTCATTATTGTCACTTAGTAACTTTCCATAGTAACATACGAAGAGATAAAGCTGATGGTTGGGAGATAGGTAGATATGGAGAGACCCTGTTGACCACCATCAGTAGAGTTAGGTATTAAAGAAGGAATATATTATAGTATCATATGAGATGATACTATCATTAGACTACAGCTCTTTACAAAGTAGAAGAATTTATCACCAAAACTGTCATTTTTATCCCCCAGTAACTTTCCAGTAAGATTAATTATGAAAACATATTTTGCGGAAGAGCTTTGCTCGATGCAATACCTTGAAATTATATGTATGTACCTCTACAGACCTATAAGCTTATGTCCATAGTTCACTAAACACCCCTAAGCTGCCTTCCATAGAAAATGCAGGGTATATAACAAAACCAGTCCAATACAATAGTAGAGCGGTCTAGAGATTATTTTGGCGAAACCGCTGAGAGGGTTCACTACTGATGAGCCAAGCCCTCTCATTCAATAACTCATATCATTGCAGTAAGGTCTGTAGAGATAATATTTAATGATATTTAAAAGAAACGCATTGCCAGAAAATTTATTTGTGTAAAATTTTTCCAGTAAGAGTAAAATTTTCCCTAAAGAACACTATGTCTCTTTAATTAAGTGTCTTTTATATATAGAGGTTTCAACTTTTAAGTAATTTTTGTTGTCTTTGTGTATGGTATATATTTAGGGTGATTACCATACTTTAAATCATAATATTTTATCCAGAACTGAAATGAAAATAAGCGTTTTTAAACTGTGTATTCGGGGATAGAGGGCGAGAGTAATCTCAAAATGTTCAATTATATGATGATATAAGATATAGCGCGCCTATTTAAAATATATTGAACATTTCCTGAGCATTGACAATTTGACAATTAAAAATGGTTTATTGACATCTAGTCAATGGTCAAAAGAGAGTTTACAGAGTTTAAAATAGTAGAAAAAAATATATACACCAGACGAGGCCTTCTCCGAAGGTACATCTGTATCCTATCAGGAGCTTAGAATCGTCTTGAGTTCAGACTTGCGAGTTATGGAATCCGTGTCCCCAGCGATGACTGTGTTGAGGAACTTGACAATCTTGTGTTTAGGTAAGGTATCCGCGTTCCTGAGCATTGAGGTGAGAGGAAACAACGAAGATCCTCTGATTTTCTCAAGGATAAAGAACTCTTTGATTGTTAAGAAAGCCTCCTTGACTATTCATAACATGTTCAACTTCATGGAGGGTTGTACCAGGACGAAAGAAAATGTCAACATGGAAGCTGATGTACTGCATGGTTTATCGCCTCTGCTATTTGTTCATTGAGGCTTGATAGAAATCAACAATCAAATAATCTGAAGTCCAATAAAATATTTTACCTACACGAAAGTCTTCAAATAAAAGACACTTCGGTCAGTAAATCTTTTTATTATCTCGACGTTGCGACAAAAATATTTTGTCCTCGTCAGGAGCGAACAAAAATGAAAACATTTGGCAAAACGTTAGAAATTATTCTAATGCCGGCCAGGCAGCCTCTATCTTTACAAAAGTCCTCGATTATCCAAACAGAATCGCGTTTTATTATTGAAATCTAAGAACCTAAAGTGTACTGTGCGTAATAGTGATTTCAACCAGGATTTTCCATACTACATGTTTTACTGTCCGGCTTTAGAAGATAAGAGAGTAAATCTTTGCCAAAATATTGGTTATGAAAACAATTCGTCATTTGTTTTATTGACAAAAGTAGTGAAAAACAAGACCAATACATTGGATTTTCACAAATCCTGGAGAACAACACAGTCAAAAGACGTAACACAGAAGAGGAACCCAACTTGAATAAAGATTGATGTTAATCTCCACTTTCTGTAGATAACTGTTATGTTTACTTCTGTTTACCTATTTAGGAGAATCCTGTATGGGACGGGTGTCCTTAATAAAGACTTTGTTGTTGTACACAAATTCTGGAGAACAGCACAGTCAAAAGACGTAACACAAAGAGTGACCCAACTTGAAGAAAGAGTGATGTTATTCTCCACTTTCTGTAGATAACTGTTATGTTTTTATTTCTGTTTACCTATCTAGGAGAATCCTGTATGGGACGAGTGTCCTTAATAAAGGCTTTGTTGTTGTTGTACACAAATTCTGAAGAACAGAACAGTCAAAAGACGTAACACAGAAGAGGAACCCAACTTGAAGAAAGATCGATGTTAATCTCCACTTTCTGTAGCTAACTGTTATGTTTACTTCTGTTTACATATTTAGGAGAATCCTGTATGGGACGTGTGTCCTTAATAAAGACTTTGTTGTTGTACACAGATTCTGGAGAACAGTACAGTCAAAAGACGTAACACAGAAGAGAGTCCCAACTTGAAGAAAGATTGATGTTAATCTCCACTTTCTGTAGATAACTGTTATGTTTACTTCTGTTTACCCATCTAGGAGAATCCTGTATGGGACGAGTGTCCTTGATAAAGGTTTTATTGTTGTATATAATTATATATAATCTTGTTCAAAGTGTTTCTCTCTTAATATATACTTTTAACTTTAAGAATAAGTTTTACTATAGACACTGATTCCAATTAATTTGTTCTAAAAATCTACATTAAACAATTTTGTAGTGTATTTGCATATTGAATTATGGATATGCAAATATCCTGTTTTGCATAATGCTTTTCATATATTTTGTATATAAATAGCGACAGTTTTTAGCTACCAGCGGTCAGTCAATTTATGTTAATAAACGAGATTACTGGAGTCCGTTTTGCCTCAGCCTCGACACCTCACTCTGGGTTACGTCCCAACCTTTAAGGATAAAACAAATTTAATAATAGTAGCAGAAATTTATGAAATTGGCAAAGTAGCTTGGTATTTTCATATTACATTTATAATTGTAGAAAATTTTAATTTACAAGTATTCAACAATTCAAGGTTGTATATAAATCTCTCTCTCTTTCACGCACAATGTGTGGACAAAATAATAATAATGGTATTGATCTGTAATATTATATATAATTGTTAGCGCTGTATATATACTGAATGTAATATTTAAATCATAGATACAATTCTTTCATTGACCTTGTAGAACGAGAGTGATGTACGCGTGCGCGCATGTTTTAGTAAAAAACACAAACATCCTCGATAAAGAGAGGCGAGTTGCCCCTCGAAATATTGGAACAATAAAATAATTATAAATCTAATATATGCATCTTTGTTGAATATAATTTTATTATGGATTGCTCAATATTCAAAATTTACAAGTATGAATAGAGACATCTAAAATATATATATAGATAAAAATATTTCCAATTTTTATATATTATTTTATTTAAAATTATAAATTTCATAGATACAAATACTCTGCTAAATCGACCGCCAGAGGTCACGCTTCCCCTATATAAACTCATTGTTGTTGTTCCCCGTTGGCCGGCTAAAACCTTTGTACATTATGTAAATAAGCATTTCATTTTCTTTATTCTTATGCCTTAAGCCAGGCAGTTCTTTTATCAAACCATGTTTTTTATATATTCCATAAGATCAATTAAAGCTATTTTTAATAACTATTTTTATCAAGATTATTATTCAACCACGACTGCACCACCATAGCTTAATTCTCAAGATAACCAAAATCAAGATAATCCTCAACATGATCAAGAATACAACAGAAAATCTCATTCATCTTTATTTATAACATATATATATATACTATGCGGGAAAAAACCTGAATATACCAGTTCACCTTTATATACTTGTATACACAACAAGAACAAGATACAAATCCAATTCTATAAATAGACCAGAGAAGTAAAGGATAAAAGATTGATGTATGAACCAAAGATCTACAGACATTGATAAGACTCTAGAGGACCAATCAGGACGTGAGTTCAGACCACAGGAACGTGACTTTAGAAAGACCTCTTCCTTGATTTGGCATTTGTCTCAATTTTCTCTTTTTCTTGGAACTCTCAGAGAAACTTCTCTCTTTCCTACTTCCAACAACAGACCGATTTCCTCCTACGCCATCAAATCTATAGAATAGCTCGTATTGATCACCTATATAATACAATTATTTATGTTTTAAAAACACACAAGCCAGAGAAATACTTGTTTAATATATAAACCCTTTTTAGAACACCATTTGAAAATTAACCCGCATGTGTTTCTTTTGAACGAAAAATCTAAATTTATTTTTAAGGAGAAATAACGATTATTTCTAACCTTAGAGATGATGTTTGAAAGGATGAATTATGAAGAGTAATGATAAACGGAAAAAATAAAGTGTCCAGGGATGGGAATCGAACCCACAATGTTCCACTTACCGGGCAGATGCCATGTCCACTAGGCTACCCTGGACATATTTTTCCGTTCGTGAATATAATATTTATTTTTCCGCTTATCATTACCCTTCACAATTCATCCTTTCATACTTCATCTCTAAGGTTAGAAATAATCGTTATTTCTCCTTAAAATAAATTTTGATTTTTCGTTCAAAAGAAACACATGCGGGATAATTTTCGAATGTCGTTCTACAATTATAAGCCGCATTATATTGTAATATAAACCCTTTGTTTGCGGAAGAGCGATTGCTCGAAGCACATTATATATTTATAATTGTATGTAATTCTGCTGTCCTGAAAGCTTATGTCCATAGTTCATCTAAAATACCCATTCCAAGCATCAGTATTACTATAAAAGGAAGATTTAAAAAAGGCAATATAACAGCAGTATGGTAGATTAAACTGGCGAAACCGTTGGGAGGGTTCACCACTGATGTGCCAGGCCCTCCCATTAATTTTTCCACTGCAGTAAGGGCAGTAGAAATTGTTTTATTTTTTAAATAATCATACGCGTCTATAATACACTGGTGTCCAAAAAATAAGAAACTTTTGTTTTTTAATGATATGTTTTAAAATATACAACGCTAAAAGCTAAAAAGTAATTTAATTAGGTATTTTAAGTCGTAGAATTTATTTATCGCAACCATTCGATTCGGTAAAATTGAAAATATGCAAATATTTGCTTGTCTTTATAAGTGTGCTATTTGGCGTGTCGTTTACCCCATCTAAGAATTGTCCAATTATAATTTTATTTAATCCTTAGTTAATTATGATTTTTCGAAAAATTTTAGCAGATTATTTAAAATGGAGAGCTGTTGGAAGAATGGAGGCAGGGCAATCACAAGTTGAAGTAGCAAAATGGCTAAATGTGAATAAATCTGTGGTCAGCAAAATATGGAAACAGTTCGTTGAGACAGGAACCATCAAAAGAAAATAAGGTTCTGGTAGAAAAAGAAAAACAGCTACCTCTGAAGACCGTTATCTGGTCGTAACTGCCAAGCGCCATAGGGAGATGACAGCTATTCAACTCTCTAATGAACTCTCAAGTGCTACTGGAACGAGAATTTCAAGACAAACTGTTTACCGAAGGCTTCACGAAGGTGCTCTTCATGCAAGACGACCAATGGTCTGTATTCCTTTAACCTCTGCTCACAGGAGAGCCCGCTTGAATTGGTGCTTGGAACATCACGCCTGGACTCATGATCAGTGGGCCAATGTTCTCTTCAGTGACGAGTCAAGATTTAGTTTAAACACAGATTCTCGACGAGTTTTCATCTGGAGGGGGAGCCTGGAACCCACTATCATCCCAGTAACATCAGGGAAATAAACAGTTTTAGAGGGGGCAGTCTCTTAGTCTGGGCTGGCATCAGTTCTAGCAGACGCACACCCCTCCACATTTTTTCTGGGGCCACTTTAACTGCCCAAAGGTACAGGGACGAGATCCTTGAGCCCTATCTAAGACCTTATAGAGATCAAATTGGTCACAATTTAATTTTTATGGACGATAATGCTCGTCCGCATAGGGCTAGGCTAGTCAATTAATATCTCCAGAGTGAGAATATTCGAAGGATGGATTGGCCAGCCAGATCTCCGGACCTGAATCCAATAGAGCATGTGTGGGATGCTCTAGGGAGGCGTATTGGAGCTCGTCACCCCCCTCCCAGAACCCTCGTTGAGCTAATAACTGCTCTATTGGAGGAGTGGGGTTTACTACCCCTGGACCTCCTCCAAAGCCTGGTAAACAGTATGAGGGCTCGCTGTGAGACCTTGATAGCTGTTAGAGGTGATCATACTCCCTATTGATATCTTATTTCTTTAAGATCTGGAACCTTAGCTTTGGGTATGTTGGTAATAATTTGCATATTTCATAATTTCAAATATGTTTTTTTTTTCATATAGCTAGTCAAATTCTTCATTGTTTAAACTATTTGTATACTAAATTTTATATTTGTTAATAAATTAGCTTTTGAAATTTTTCAATATTGGTTAAGTTTCTTATTTTTTGGACACCAGTGTAGTTTCGAATTTTTATATAGTTATCTTGACAAGTATAAATTCAGTATTGATTGGATGTTCGCTAGAATCGTTTTAACAAATGTTCGTTAGGCAAACTTTTACTCGGGTAAAAACCGGGCGAAGCCGGGAAAATTCGCTACTAATATATATATATATCGTGGATGGCTTTTCTTGATTTATCAAGAAATTGGGTTGGCCAAATATCACGGAGCAAGCTAAATAAACGTTTAGTTTATTTTTGCTCCACTAGATGGCGCTCTGCCATCTAAAAAGCACATGTGCTCGTGGTCAGGAGATGCCTTCTTTATTTTTAATATCAACACCTGACCCACTTATCTTTTATTTTTTCTATTGTTTTTTCATGTGTTAAGCGTCTTTACGCAAATTTGGCCTTAAATACCCATTTCTTGATTTTTCGGGAAGCCATTGGGAACAAAAAAATCTTTTTGGTCGCAGTGGTTACAGCCTTCTCCACGCTGACGAGCGCCAACAGCGCGAAACGCGTTCGTGGATGGCTTTTCTTGATTTATCAAGAAATTGGGTTGGCCAAATATCACAGAGCAAGCTAAATAAACGTTCAGTTTATTTTTGCTCCACTAGATGGCGCTCTGCCATCTAAAAAGCACATGTGCTCGTGGTCAGGAGATGCCTTCTTTATTTTTAATATATATATATGTCGTAAACCCGGGTAAGCCAACAAGTGAGTTGGAAGCAGTCGGGGTTGAGTGGCAAGGCGTGCAGAGTGGGAAGTCCGCACGGGACAGTAAGGACAAAGTTTGGGATCAAAAGACGCTCTCCTAGTACGTCTCACGTGTCACCAGGACCAGGGGAAAGTTGAGGATTGACTGAGGAAAGCTCGGCGTCCAGCCTGAAGCCGCGGGGGCAGAGTGGAGCCAAAACGGCGGCCACGAGGGCCGCCGTGAGATGGCAACGAATCTAGTACTGAGCGGGCCCTGTCCGAAAATATCCACTGTAACCTAACTAACTGTCAACATCCGGACCAATCCCCTTTTGTCCCTCTCTGAATCCCCTGGGTGTTAATGGCAATCTGGTGTCACTTTGAGACGACTAGAAAAGACGTCATACTTTATTACTTACATATCACATTGTTTAAATTACGATATATATATATACTCTAACATACGTTTAGAAGACCTTAATAATAAAATACACAGCTTAATAAATGAATTCATTAATGATAAAACATTCCATATTCAAATTATTCACAACAAATACAAAACATTTAAATTAGATAACAAAACAGCAAAAACATTACTTGAAACCTTCTTAAACTTTAATTATATTAATTTTAAAAACAAAATATACATTCAATCTAAAGGTGTTCCAATGGGAACTTCATCCAGTCCTCTACTAGCTAACTTATTACTTTTTTGGTATGAAAGAGAGTTCTTCCTACAGAATGATATAAATTGGCATATGTTCCGCTATGTAGATGACATCATTATCTTGAATAACCCACAATTCAATAATGTCATTTACAAAATATACTCTAAATATTTAAACTTAAAAATAATGAAAAGATAACTAATAACAAGGAGGTTAACTTTTTAGACTTAAATATAAACCTTGCAAACAAGTCAATTGGAACATATGACAAAAGAAATTGTTATAATTTTAAAATTATTAAATTCTGTAATGTCAATTCCAACCTATCATCAAATTGCTGCAAAGGCATATATTTTGGTCAATTTTTAAGATTTTATAGAATCAACAACATTAAAACAAACTTTATTAAAGACATTAAAAATCTTAATAAAGAGTATTTAAACAAAATGGTTTTAAATACAAAACAGTAAAGTTTTACAATAGGCTGTCAATACACAAATACCTAAGCAATAATAAATATAATTATAAATTTGAAACTTCAAACTTCTCCAATTAATCTAACCAACAACTTATATTCTACTCTTATACTAAAACAAATGATAGAATTACTGAATATATTTCCTATGACTTTAAATATATTAATTATATGATAACGATTATAAAGCATTAAATTCATTCAATTTGATCTCCAGTTACTGTGGGAGGGAACTGGAAAACAAATATAAATGAATTTGAAGCATAATAAATGTTTTATTATTCAATTAATTTATAATTTTAATAAAAATGTAACTTATATCAATGGAAACAAAATTTTAATACATATTTTCACAATCTTTAAAATTTCTAATGATTCTTTTCTGACAGCTTTTCTAACTTCAAACAATTTTAAAAATAAGATTTCCTAGAAGAGGGAAGGTTACTTTTAGAACAATGTTGGCGGGTCCCTGGCAGACAGATGTTACATCCACACATGTGCGCTGTCTCTAGGGAGCGGCAGACGCCACTTTGAATAAGTAAGTAAACAACCTCCTTCTATGTTATCTAATATTAATTTAATTATACAGTTTAATGGTCGAAGAGAAATCAATCCATAATGAAGTAAGGGTGAAATGGGATGTGGTATTTTCATCTGAAGAGCCCTGGTACCACAGATTTCTCTTTCCAATAGATTTTCCAATCTCATTTTGTGTAATGTCCTGGTCTACCATTAGGGTTCCAAAAAATAATTTCTAATAAGCAAAGATTTAAAATATGTTTATCTATCCTTAACTAGGCAAAAACATTATATCATATTATTCTTACTCTTAAGAAAAAAAAATCTAAAATTTTATAGGAAAAATAAAAAAATTATATAAAAAAATTACAAAAACTATTAATTAACTAAAAAAAATACTAACACCCTTTCAATTCTCTACCTGTTTGAAATAAAAGTGTATGGTTCTTTCTTTATCTCTTTCCTCTCTTTTTCTAAAAAATAAATATATAATCATTATAAATCTCTTCTTTATTCCTATTTATTTTAAGAGTATGTCTAAATGACGGGTAAAAGCCGATGCTAAAAGACGTTACGTTGTTAAATCTTCTTTTCTTGTTAAATTTTCTTTTTATTTTTCAAATTTTTTTTTTCTATCTAAAATAAAAACATATTATTCTAACATATAATTACTTTTATTACATTTTTCTCTCCTAAATAAGATATAAATATAATACATATAAACAACTTTTTAATCTCATCTAACTTAAACACAAAAATAATTATCAACTTTTATCTTATATAATTAATTTAGATTCAGCTTGCTAATCTAATAGAATTTCCTTTTTATATATAAATATTACTATTATTAAAAGTTTTAAATATAGTTATATCAATATATAAATCCATCTTAACTCACTCTATAATATCAACTTAATTTAAATTATATTTAAAATTTAAAATTTTATTTGATAAACTTTATTATTTACATATATATATATATATATATATATCCAAATTCATTTTTTTCAATTGGTTTACAAACTTTTGAGACAACCTTGTATCATAAAATCTTTGAAAGGTTGAGATTTTTAATATTTTAAATGGAAGTTGGAAATTTTAAGAGCGTTTAAGCGACGTTATTAAACTAATTAAATTTTAACTAACACCAATTATCAATCAACCTCTTGTTTAACTATAACTAAATCTTCCATTTTAAATCGAATTTTGAAACCAATGCGTTTATCACGATACAATATTTTGGTCAATAATTGTAACCGAAGATTGTTTTATTCCAGAAAATGCTAATGGAAACAATCTAAAATGATTGTGCAAGGGGAATTTATTGAGCTAATAAAATGTTTTATTGTAGTAAATTTTATTGATTTTTGAATATTTTCCATTCGTACAGCTAATATCAAGAAATATCTTTTCGTTTAAGGGATTTTGAAAGAGATTCTACTTCACAGAAAAATCATTCTTATTAAAAGTGCACGACATTCAGACCAGGTTTTACCAATAGCTCCTCCTTCGTTGAATAAATGTAAAGAGAGGGGGGGGAGGTTTCCCTGAATAAACATCTATGAAAATAACCACTGTATGAAAAAGTGAAAGTTGTATAAACTTACGATTTTGCTTTGTTTTAAAAATGAATCGATGTTGGTTCCATATGCTTGAATTGAATATTACACCTTAGTTTACATATATTTTATTGCTTAAAAAGGAACACAACAAAACAAAAACGAAACTACAATTGTAAATGATTTAATAACTAAGTAAGTAAAAGAAACAATAATTCAAAAAATGATGATGATAAAAAATTAAATATATCTGCCAGAAAAATGCTTCTATGAATTTAAAAAAAAAAGAATAATTACAAACTTAACATATAAACTTCAAACAACTACGCTGACGAGGACCAACAACCCGAAACGCGTGCGTGATTGGCTTTTCTTGATTTATCAAGAAATTGGGTTGACCAAATATCAGGGAACAAGCTAAATCAACGTTTAGTTAATCTTTGCTCCGCTAGATGGCGCTCTGATATCTAAAATGCACATGTGAGCGGTCAGGAAATATCTTTTTTGTTTTTAATAAACATTTATATATGTAATTTAACTTTAATTGCCATCTATCGTTAAATTTTACACAAATGAATTTACTGGAAATGCGCTTCTTTTAAATATCATCAGATCTAGAGATTAATTTGGCGAAACCGCTGAGAGGGTTTACTACTGATGAGCCAAGCCCTCTCATTCAATAACTCATATCATTGCAGTAAGGTATGTAGAGATAATATTTGATGATATTCAAAAGAAGCGCATTTCCAGTAAATTTATTTGTGTAAAATTTTATTTCTATATGTAAATATATAATCTCTCCCGTCAAAATTGACGTCTCAAAACTATTATTACAGAATAACATCCATCCGGCAAAATATCCATCTATATTTTAGCTATAGATATGGCCTAGCTACTTTGTCAGTTAAATACCTCTTTGGTGACTGTGAAGATTTCATTTGATTTCTCGTTGATCTCATGGAATAAGTCCGTCTTATACTGAAGAGGGCCATTAGCCCGAAACCATGGTCTCTGAATAGACGCTTCTCAGTTTGCTGATGTTGGCTTTATCCACCAACCGGAATCCGCTAGTTTGGGAAGAAGTCAATAGATGCATCTATTTTTGATGTTTATTTTGTCGAGAGAGGCGACCTTTATTTTATAAATCAAAATCCTCCTGGCAAATTTTTCATCTAAATAAACAGCCATCATCATAGCGTCGGTGATTAAGTCATATTTTACTTGTCATCTTTTCTTTACAAGGATTTTCTACAGTACAGTTTTCTCCTTGTTTACAATATAATATTTCTACAATGTTTCACTACATATAGTTAACTTTGTTTTCACATTGTTTAGCGTCCTCACGCACTTCTGACCTTAACTACCCGTTTCATGATTTTTCAGGATACCTGAATGACCAAATTTTTGGTCGTTGAGGTACAGCTTGCACCACGCTGATGAAGGCTAACAGCCCAAAACACGTACGTGGTTAGCTTTTTCTTGATTAATCAAGAATGACTATTTGGCCAATTCTGAAATAATCAAAAATCAACGAGAATAGTTGATATTTATTCCGATAGATAGCGCAAGCCATCAGCAACTTTCAGTTACACGATAAGGAGATGTCTTTTTCTTAATTTATCCACCTTATCTCAGGACAATTTCACATTTGTACTGTTTTTTTTTTTTTCATAATTAACTCTATTTACTAGAAAAAAAGCTTCCTTTCTAATAGTCAAAAATTATTGTTCCGAAAATATGGAACAAATAAATAACTGGACAATCCTACCTACATACTTCCTCAGAAATATGGTCTAGTGAAACACTATAAAGATTTGGTTTATAATTGTGAAAATAATACACCCATACCTCGCTTTGCGTCGGGGTTACGTTCCAAAAAAACACGACGCAAATTGAAACGACGCAAAGTGAAAATATGTGAAGGCGCAATCAAAAACAAAGGTGTTGCCATATTTTAGGAAAAAAAATCAAAAAAAAAAAATTAAAGACTCGAATCCAAAACAACGCAACTTCGAAAATCTAACGACGCACAGTGAAAATCAGTAAGAATTAAGCAGCGACGCAACTTCGAAAAAAACGCAAAACGAAACGACGCAAAGCGAGGTATTGGTGTATTTAAAATATTTTAGATTTGTCTAGCTTTTAATTTTGTATTTCATTTCCGTTCTTTTTCTCATAAAGAAAGTAAACAAAGTGTTCAGAATTGACTTAAATAGAATAAATACAATTTTTGTTCTCTATATATGAATACTAGACGGGTGACCCGGGCTTCGCCCCGGGATTGACCCGTGTGCATATCTACCCCAGCGATATATATTTAGATAAGATTTTTTATAATTGTTTGTTTTTAGCATTATATATATATATATATAGAAGCAATGGGCGCTTCTCCCGTCAAAATAAACGTCAAAATCTGACGCCATCTATTGACCGTCGCCGCAACTAGCGGCCTCGGGTCGGTGACAAAGCCACAACACCAGCTTTGGCAAACTGAGAAGCGTCCACCTAGAGACCATGGTTTCGGGCTAATGGCCCTCGTCAGTCTAGGGCGGACTTTATTCCATGAGATCCACACGGGATCTAATGGAATCTTCACAATCTACCAAAGAGGTGTTTTGCTGGCAATGTGGCTGGGCCAAATCTATGGCAAGAATATAGATGGAAAATTTGCCGGGAGGAAATTAATCCATAGAAGCAATGGGCGCTTCTCCCGTCAAAATAAACGTCAAAATCTGACGCCATCTAATCCGTTGCGGCGACGGTCAATAGATGGCGTCAGATTTTGACGTTTATTTTGACGGGAGAAGCGCCCATTGCTTCTATGGATTAATTTCCTCCCGGCAAATTTTCCATCTATATTCTTGCCATAGATTTGGCCCAGCCACATTGCCAGCAAAACACCTCTTTGGTAGATTGTGAAGATTCCATTAGATCCCGTGTGGATCTCATGGAATAAAGTCCGCCCTAGACTGACGAGGGCCATTAGCCCGAAACCATGGTCTCTAGGTGGACGCTTCTCAGTTTGCCAAAGCTGGTGTTGTGGCTTTGTCACCGACCCGAGGCCGCTAGTTGCGGCGACGGTCAATAGATGGCGTCAGATTTTGACGTTTATTTTGACGGGAGAAGCGCCCATTGCTTCTATGGATTAATTTCCTCCCGGCAAATTTTCCATATATATATATATATATCTATTTGTTTGCATCAGCATAATTTAATCTAATTTTGATAGAGGGCGCTGTTCGTGAGCTAAGTAGAATAATTTGAATATATAGTTTTAATTATTTGTTTTATATATTTTTTAAAATAGCCTATCGTCTTCCCCGTATTTTTTTTTACCTATGTATGGAAATTTTGGTTTGAATTAGTGAACTACTGCGAATTTGTATACTGGACATACAAACAAACAAACAAATAAACATACAAACATTGATTTATATATATAGAGATGTTGAAACTTGAAATATTTCAAAGAGGTCCTTTAAAAAAAGTCAACTTTAAAGAAAAGCAGTATTATATATATATATAAAGGAATATTAAATTCTATTTTATTCAAGAGATTTAAAATGTCAGCCGACTTTTTTTTTTATGCAGCAGACGAGTTTCCCAATCCACTCTCTTCTTATCTCTCTACACGTGTTATTCTCACCAGCTCCATCTGTTGGATGGTATGTGAATTACTTTTAGTAACATACAATCATTTATTCCTGTCGAAATTCTAAAAAAAAAAGAATCGGATCATGTGTAGACATGTGGTGCACTTACAATAAAAGCAGTCGCCTACTTCTACCCACTATGATTTTCATGGCCTGTACCACGTGTACTATCGATAAGCAAAATATATATATATATATATATATATATATATATATATAAATGAATGTTTGTATGTTTGTCTGTCTGTATGTCCGGTATACAAATTCGCAGTAGTTCACTAATTCAAACCAAAATTTCCATACATAGGTAAAAGAATAAGGGGAAGACGATAGGCTATTTTAAAAATATATATAAATCAATTATTAAAACTATATATTTTTAGTCAGAAAATGATTATGACGATATTGCTGTATCATGTTTGATTATCAGATACAAAATTTTATCGGGAAAAATTCCAAAAAGCAGAGACCACGGGTGAAACCAGTTCATTATTTTGTATGCAGGAACAAAATTCTAACAGAAAAACATTCATTCGAGCAGAAAACAAAAGCCAGATCATCTTTCTATAAAAATATCGCTTCTCAGACACAAAGTTTGGAGCGGGACGTTTCACAAGAGTGACATCCACGGCGCCAATTTATAATTGTAACGAATAGTGTTTGAATAGGGTACATTTAATAGGGTAAAACCCGGGCGTTGCCCGGGTCATTCGGCTAGTTTTATATAAAAATATTATTTTATTTAAGATTATATTTCATAGATTCAAATATTCTGTTTATATCTACCATCAGATGTCGGGACTTTCCCTATATAAAACCGATTGTTGTTGTTTCCTGATGGCCGGCTCAAACCTTTTGTACATTATGTAAATAAGTTTTTCTTTTTTTTATTCTTACGCCTTAAGCCAGGCAGTACTTTTATCAAACAATTTTGAATCGTATGTTTCTTTTTTGAAATAAAACAATTTTCTACTGTGTTACTACATTGATAAAATAATGGAAAGTCTTGGCTCATCAGTGGTAAACCCTCCCAATGGATTATTATATCATTACAGTAAGGATAGTAGAAATTTTATTTAAAAAGAAACGTGTCAAAAATAGTTCAAATTTTTTCTAACAGATGGCGCGATAATTCATATTAATAAGATAACTATTACTTTGAAGTAGAAAACCCTATAAAATTTATGATAATTATTATAATTATTTTTCGATAATATTGCCACGAAATTTGTTTATAGAAAATGTAAATCAAATGTCTCTATTAGTAGATATTTGAAAAAGTAAAAATTAAATATCAGGTAAAAAGTTTATTTTTATTTAAATTTAAAAGCTTTCGAGCAAATATACTGTTCTTTAACGGGCTTATATTCTATGTACAATCTCTAAATAATAATTTTCTACTGCCCTTACTGCAATGATAACATAATGGAAAGGCTTGGTTTATCTGTGGTGAACCTTCCAAAGGAATTATTATATCATTGCAGTAATGACAGTAGACTGTGGGTAACTATTGTTCATATAAAAATGGCCCTTGATGCTTACCAATTAGTAAATATGTAAATACTTTTATGTTTAATGTTATATAAGAAAGGTATATTCGCGTTAACTACCGAGATCAAATTCTATGAGCTACGGTATAGCGATGATCAACTTGAATGAGTTCTGTATACTTGAATAAAGGAACTCTACATAAATTGAACAAGGAACTTCGATTTAATGATACTTGGATATAAAGCTACATGAATTAATTTGATTAGCCTAACATGACTTGATGGCTCGATTTAACTAGACTAATGAGTAAACTAAACAAAACACAAAATATATAGACAACACACTGTTACCGAATCAATGAAAATATATACAGATTAAAATAAAACAATAAAGAATTAATTATGTAAAACAATGAATTATATAAATTAACAATAAAGAATAGAATAACATCAATGAATAATATTTAACAACAATTTCTACAATAATTAACAATTAATAACAAATAAGAATAAAACATACATTTTTAACCAAACAGAAGGTATGTAAATTCTGTAACTGATTTCTCATTTCTTGTTTTGTTGTGAGGGAAAACATCACTCATAAAGTGTATCAATTGATTAATAAAATTCTCATTTGAAACTGTAACAATATTAATAGTGTAGCAAAATATTTATTATTTTATTAACTGAATATCATTTTTTATGTTTATATTTTGATACCCTGTAAACTTCCCTCATTGTTTATCTTTTGTTAATTATTCATAGTTTATTCTTGTCTTAAATAAAATTGCTGTGTCATCTTGAAGTTTGTCTTTCCTTACTTTTCCACGTGGTAATATATTTTCCACAATACATATGGCTACCTTTTGTCTATCATGAAAGCGTTTTATAGACAATGCTTTTAAGTAAAATAGCAAACAATGTGTTGATGACAATTATCATATTGTATTGTTTAGTTGCATAGAGAGGAGTTGTCCATGTGTCATCTTTGAAGTCTAAAAGAAAACACGGATAATTGGCGACATCTTCATGCTCCAGGAATCGGTTGTCACCAAATAATCAGTTTAAGTGAGTCGTTAATAGTAATATTGTAGCGTGGTTGTTTTGTTGGCACATTTTTAGATTGTATTGATTTAAATAATTTATATAAAGGCATCTCCTTATCGTGCAACTTAAAGTTGCTGCTGGCTTGCGCCATCTATCGGAATAAATATCAACTATTCTCGTTGATTTTTAATTATTCCAGAATTGGCCAAATACCCATTCTTGATTAATCAAGAAAAGCTAACCACAAGAAAAGCTGTACCTCAACGACCAAAATATTGGTCATTCAGGTATCCTGAAAAATCATGAAACGGGTAGTTAAGGGTAGAATTGCGTGAGACCGCGACACAATGTGAAAAAATAGTACAAATAGTAGTGATTTAAATAGGTTTTCAATTATGTCATATGGCTATATAAATATGGGTAGATACAATTTTAAGGTAGACAGAGAGAATAAAGTTCGTTTGCGTTTACCTCTCCTCGCGTCATTTTTTTTTTTCAACGCGACAATATATTTGCAAATTGTGATATTGCATTGTTTAGTTGCATAGTGAAGAGTTGTCCTTGTGTCATCTTTGAAGTCTAAAAGTAAACACGAATAATTGGCGACATCTTCATGCTCCAGGAATCCGTTGTCACCAAATAATCAGTTTACGTGAGTCGTTAATTCATTTCCTTGGTAATATGTAAATACGAGAGAATATACTAGAGAATATACATCATCCAGTTGCATATGTAACTGGAAGTTCGAAGAAATCTAAATCGGAAAGAATATTTTCAGCGTTAGATGAATTCTCAACAACTGGAGCCTTTTTCAATACAATAGATTTGAATTTTATAGATATTTAATAATGGAACAGGTTTCTTGTGATGAGAGAGAGAGAGAGTTTCCTTTCAATTTATTATGGAATTCTAAAGCTTTCAGAAATTTCCACCCTTCTCAACAGGAGTCAAAAATGAACAATATAATATAATGCGGCTTATGATTGTAAAACGACATTTGAAAATTATCCCACATGTGTTTCTTTTCAACGAAAAATCAAAATTCAAGGAGAAATAACGATCATTTCTAACCTTAGGGATGAAGTATGAAAGGATGAATTGTAAAGAGTAATGATAAACGGAAAAAAGTGGACATGGCATCTGCCGGGTAAGCGGAACACTGTGGGTTCGTTTCCCATCCCTGGATACTTTTATTTTTCCGTTTATCATTACTCTTCACAATTCATCCTTTCATACTTCATCCCTAAGGTTAGAAATGATCGTTATTTCTCTTTGAAATAAATTTTGATTTTTCGTTCAAAAGAAACACATGCGGGATAATTTTCGAATGTCGTTTCACAAATTGAACAATAATGAACATAATGTTTATATTTCTAAAATAAAAGACAATTCAGCCAGAAATAGCTCTCATTTTCTCATTTTTGTCGAAATTTCGAGAAAAATAAAACCATTTCTGTTCGAAATGTTTCTTATTTAAGAATAAATTGTCCAAATTACTGGAAAGGTTCCCCAATGATATGAACCACTCACAAACAAAACTTTCAAAATCTTTTTTTTTTATCTTCAGTTCTAAATATAATAAGAAATCCTTTATTTATAATTTTATTTTGAAAATAGAGCAATCCCTAAATGAATCTTCAATTAAAAAGGCATATATTAGATCAAAATATCATTTATTATACCAATATTTCAGTTGGCTAAATGCCAACCTTTATCAAAGTGTTATAACATATTAGAAAATATGATAGAAATACTTTCTTTATAATTTTATTTTGAAAATAGAGCAATCCATAAATAAATATTTAATTGGATCAAAATATAATTTATTTTACCAATATTTCAGTTGGCTGAACACCAACCTTTATCAAGGTGTTATAACATATTAGAAAATAGATTAGAAAAATGTTACCTTGATAAAGGTTGGCGTTCAGCCAACTGAAATATTAGTAAAATAAGTAATATTTTGATCCAATATATGCCTTTTTAATTAAATATTTATTTATGGATTGCTCTATTCTCTAACATAAAATTATATATAAAAGATTTCTATCATTAGTTAGAACTGAAGATAAAAAAGATTTTGGAAGTTTTGTGTGTGGTTAATATCATTGGGGAACCTTTTTAGTAATTTGGACATTTTAATGCCTTTTTTAATTAAATATAATTTTATTTTGAAAATAGAGCAATCCATAATTAAATCTTCAATTAAAAAGGCATATATTGCATCAAAATATAATTTATTAGCATGCTATAACACCTTGATAAAGGTTGGCGTTCAGCCAACTGAAATATTGGTAAAATAAATGATATTTTGATTCAATATATGCCTTTTTAATTAAATATAATTTTATATTGGAGAATAATTCTATGAATAATTCTCTAACCTCTCATCTAATATATTTCATTGATAAATTGGGTCATTGGGTAATGACACTGTGACTCCAAAATTGGCACGAAGGTGTAGCGAGATGTCAGTAGGCAAGATCAATACTTATTACGGTGATTAATTAGATGATTAATTAAATTAATGAGGTAGAATATATTCACGAGCCTTAAAATATTAATATAAAGTTAACTTTGAAGCTTGTGTCATTTTATAGGTGAGTTTTAATGATAGAAAATAAAAAGATTTGATATATTATAGAATGATTGGAGCAATTAATATTTTGGACCAAATATATAAACAATTCTATAGCGTTAAATAGTGAAGTTAGTGGAGGAGTGGTAAAACCCGTCTATATTTTAAATAGCCAAGTCTATGGATTGTATCAGACATTGGAGACCTTTTTTTCTATAGAGAAATTTGCTTCAATGGCCCTCAATTCTTGTAAAAGTCCATTTCCGCCAATGTGTGCAAGTAATCAAACGAGATTCTGATACACTTGTAATTTCAAAGGTCGAACTGCTTACTACATACTTAGACATTCTGAAAATAGATCAATCCATACTTAAATCATTAGATAGTAAAAAGATATATATTGAATTGAATAAAATATTTATTTTCCAATATTTCGGTTGGCTGAACACCAACCTTTATAGAGGCAGTTTGTGTATATACAAAAATGTAATACCTTGATAAATGTTGGCTTTCAGCCAACCGAAATATAGGCAAATAAATATTTTATTCAATCCAATATATGCCTTTTTATTATCTAATAATTAGACATGTATGGAATTGCAGTAAAAGTAGTCACTAACTACCCATCATGATTATCTTGGACTGTACCATGAGTGTACTAGGGATCTAAGCAAAAAAAATAGCTTTAAATTAAAATTATACACGGTTAACTTATACTTGGTTTCATATTGTATGCGATATTTGTTTAAATTTAACTTTAATACATTGTAAACAAACTTTGTTCTAAGCGAAGAAAAAGGCATCTGCTGATCGTGCAACTAAAAGTTGCTGATGGTTTGCGTCATCTGTCGTAAAAATATCAACTATTCGTTGATTTTTATTTATTATAGAATTGGCCAAATACCCATTCTTTATTAATATAGAAAAGCTAGCCACGTAGATGTTTCGGGATGTTGGCCCTCGTCAGCGTGGTGCAAGCTGTACCTTTTTCTTGATTAATCAAGAATGGGTAATTTAGCCAATTCTGGAATAATAAAAATCAACGATTAGTTTATATTTATTCCGACAGATGGCGCAGGCCATCAGCAACTTTTAGTTACACAATCAGTAGATGCCTTTTTCTTAATTTATCTACCTGATCCCAGTACAATTTCAATTTTGCATTATTTTGCACTTTGTTTTAGGCTTTTCAATGGCTTTCCTTCTGTTTCCCAGAAAATATTTACTACTACTTTGCCGAAGAGTTTGCCCTCATTCGGCTGACGCTTTCTGCTGAGGAAAATTCCCTTACTTCTTATAACTCAAGGATTACAGAAATAAAATGAACTACGCATGCGTCATCAGAAACAGTAAAAAGCCAATTAGCGATCGAATAAAATAGACATCATCTCATTTAACATATTTATTATATTCAATTTTATAATTTGAGTGTGTGAATCACACATACAAATGTATTTTTGCCTAACCTGTCATTTTAGAAACTCAATATAATAATTGAAAATATATTTTGTAGAATCAAATAACATATATGCGTTCACTTTTTTAAAATTATATTATAATATTTTTTAAATTATAATATTGTAGTATATTTTAATTTAAAACACATAAATCATAATACAACAATATCTATATATACGTTGTGTCTTATTACAAAAGATTTGGTTTTAGAGATTTCTTACCTAGGTTTAGTGGTTATCGAGAAGATTGTAAAAATAAATATAAAATTTTCTTTATTTTTATCAAGTAGTTAATGCCAACTATTTTATATTATAAATATAAATTCTATTTTAATATAATTAAGCATCAAAGTCCCTATATTTACATATTGTTAATATACGCTATGGTGATCTTATTCATTTAATAGAAAAGAAATCACAAGACGGGGAGAAGAATTCTTCTTTTTATAACCCGTTGTATAAATGGTTGTAAAAGCTTTCGGGCAAGACGTCCTTCTAAGGGACACAATACATCATCAATACAGGATACATTGTACCCGTAGAAGAGACGTCTTGTCCGGAAAGCTTGCACAATCGTACATTTTAGTTTATAAAAGAATAACTCTTCTCCTCGTCTTGTAAGATTTCTCTTCTATTTGCATATTGTATTTATAAATATAAAGCAAAACAGCTTTCGAGGACGACTTTCTTACTTTCTTGCTGAAAGAAACTCACCATCGGAAGCCATTTTGTTTATTTGATATACGAGGTGTGTTCAAAAAGTATCGCGACCTTTGTGTTTTTTCAAAAATTATTTATTTATTCATGAATACCTATTGTGTCCCCTTCAAAG
Source organism: Cordylochernes scorpioides (assembly GCA_030710605.1). NCBI lineage: Eukaryota > Metazoa > Arthropoda > Arachnida > Pseudoscorpiones > Chernetidae > Cordylochernes > Cordylochernes scorpioides. The sequence continues at coordinate 32,566,523 of CP092868.1, forward strand.
TAATCCCCATGAGATATTATACACTTGTGCCAAAGGTTTTTCCAATCTTCGAAGCATTTCAAAAAATCATTTTTTTTTTTTAATCTTTTTCAGCTCCTCCTTCGATGCCGTCTTTATCTCGTCAAGCGTAGCGTAACGTCGTCCTTTCATGGGCCTCTTCAGTTTAGGGAACAAGAAAAAGTCACAGGGGGCCAGATCTGGGGAATACGGTGGCTGCGGCATCATTAGTGTGTTGTTTCTGGCCAAAAGGTCGCGCACAAGCAACGATGTGTGAGCAGGGGCGTTATCGTGGTGCAAAAGCCAATTTTTGTTCTTCCACAAATCCGGGCGTTTCTGGCGGATTGCTTCGCGCAAATTGCGCATAACTTGCAGGTAATATTCCTTATTGACCGTTCTACCCTGTGGCAAGAACTCATGATGCACCACGCCCCTGCAATCGAAGAAAACTGTCAGCAAAACTTTCACATTCGACCGAACTTGGCGCGCTTTTTTCGGTCTTGGTTCGTGCGGCAGCTTCCATTGAGATGATTGAGCTTTGGTTTCCACGTCATAACCATAAACCCACGCTTCGTCACCAGGTATGACCCTCTGGAGCAAATTTGGGTCGTCGCGGACAGAGTCCAACATCTCATTAGCAATGTTCATGCGATGCTGTTTTTGGTCGCAATTGAGCAATTTTGGTACGAATTTCGCGGCGACCCGTCTCATGCCCAAATCATTGATAAAAACGAATGGCACGAGCCAATCGATATGTTTAGGTCCTCAGCAACTTCTCTAACGGTGATTCGACGATTGACCAATATCATTTTCTCCTCTTCATTAATTTTTTCGTCTGTTGTTGAAGTGCTCGGGCGTCCGGCACGCTCTTCGTCGTTCACATCTTCTCGGCCTTCTGAGAACATTTTGTACCACCGTTAAACGTTGCTTCGGTCCAAGGTAGCTTCTCCGTATGCCACAGTCAACATTCGGAATGCATCCGCGCATATAATTTCGTTTTTCACACAAAATTTGATACAGGTTCTTTGATCCATTTTTTTAATAGGTAAAAATCGAAGACGATCCAAAACACCTGCAAGCAAAGCAGCTTTCAACAATTAAGTGAACATTCAAAATGGCCGAGCTTGTCGGCATAAGTGAGAGACATGAGTACCAACATAAAGCCACAAAAAGATCGAAATTCAAATATACGTAACCCGCGAAAATCCAAAAGCCGCGATGTATTGTAGAGAGTTTTACTTTTACAAACATACTATATTAACACTTGCTAACTTTGCATAAACCGAACTTCTGGATTATTTGCACATTTACAATTAACTATTGGGGGTCGGTGGAAGGCTGGTTAAACCGTTTGGTTTTCGACCACTAGGACCCGGGTTCGATTCCCGCATTGGACACTTTTTTCTGTTTAAAGAAAAAAAAATGCTCCAATGGCCCCCGATTCTTGCAAAAGTCCAACCCTACCAGCGAGTGCAAGTAACCAAACGGGGCTCTGGCATTAGTAAGTGCAAAGTCGAACTGCTTTTCACATGTGTAGACATGTGGTGCACTTACAGTAAAAGCAGTCGCTAACTACCCACCATGATTATCATGGCCTGTACCACGTGTACTAGGGATAAGCAAAAAAAAAAAACAAAAAAAAAAAAACAATTGACTATAAGGTAATCGTAAAGATTTTGTTCGCTTCTGACGAGGACAAAAGATTTTTGTCGAAAAGTCAAGACAATAAAAAAGATTTACTGACGAAGTATCTTTAATTTGAATAACGAATAACGATGAGGTTATCCCAAAAGTTCGTAAACATATTATGATTTATATTTTGCAAGTGTTTACTAACTGTGGGGACAACCTTGTAATTCTGAGGCCCACCTGCTGATTGGCCACCTTTGATATATAGAACATCAGATATTAAATCATTCTTTTATAAGAATTCTGTTATAATCTTAACAAGGTTACCAATATTAAAAAGGTTGCCCCAAATGTTTGTAAACACTTGCAAAATATAAACATAATCATAATATCAAAATTCGAAACTATTTTAAACACGAAATATTCTTTTTGAAATTAAACAATTTCTACTGCCCTTACTGCAATGGAAAAATTAAAGGGAGGGCCTTTTTCCATTGCAGTAAGGGCAGTAGAAATTGTTTAATTTCAAAAAGAATCTTTCGTGTTTAAAATACTTTCGAATTTTGATAACAGATGGCGCGCTAGTGCATCATATAATCATAATATGTTAACGAACTTTGGGGACAACCTTATAAAAGACAGACGAGAAACTACCCGGGAACAACTAACTAATATATGAATGCATAAATCAAATAATCGCGTCTGAAAAAATTATGTGTGATCAAACCTTTATAATTATCAATGAATGAAAATTAAATAACTATTTTTAAAAAAATATTATAATATTAGCAATATTATTATTTTTCATGACGAGAACAAAGTTTTTGTTGAAACGTCAAGAAAATAAATATTTTTCTTGCCGAAGTTTTATCTTTTTTTTAATAAAGAAAATGAATGCCGGCCAGGCAACCTCTATATTCAAGATTATTGAATCTTATTGGTAAAGGCAGTATCCAGAACCACCCAACCAATAAAACCAAGGCAGTTTATTCTCTATCATATAGCGCGGTCAGATATACAGGAGAGGTATCTTTAAATTTTTAGATCATTATCCTCCCGGCAAAATTTCCATCTATATTTGGGCCATAGCTAAGGCCTAGTCACTTTACTAACTAAACACCTCTTTGCAGATTGTGAAGATTAAATTTATGATCCCTTGAGGATATCGTGAATTTAAAGCCTGCCTTGGACTGATGAGAGTCATTATACCGAAACCATGGTTTCCAGGTGGACGCTTCTCAGTTTGTCAAAGCAGGTATTGTGGCTCTGTCACTGACCCGAGTCTGCTAGTTTGTGGAGACTGTAGATGGCGCCTTGTTTTGGCGTCTATTTAAGAGGAGATAAGACTTTAATATATATATATATATATATGTTATGAATAATTTTGTTGTTGTTGATAAAGGGTTGATAAGACAAAGGATCGATAAGATAAAGGGTTGAGGTGCAGTCGTGATAAAAAAAAGATAATGATTTACCGTCAAGTAGCTTTTATTTTCAATTACTTGAGGAAATATTACACATTAGTTAGGTTTTCACATTATATAGAATTTATAAGTTAATCCTATATTAGTGATTTAAAATGATTGATTGGTTAACTACGCATATTTACAACAAAATTAAAATAACTAAACTGAGTCTTTTTAAAAACGATGATAACAAAAATAAAAATTATCAATGAATAAAATGAAATATATATTTTTAAAATATAGAAATATTTAGAGTTTTTAGATTATATAATATTTTTAGATTATATAATATATATATATATATATGTCGTATCCGTCGTGGTCGAATGGAAGGGCGCAACCGTTGTGCATGTATGCTTCGAAAAAGAACTTGTTCCACACTCGTGAGCGCGCGCGCTGGCTCCTACGTTTATTTTGTACAGATTTATAGATGAATTAATTTGTATTTACATTTAACATATTAATTATGGCGAAAATAAATTATATCTATTGGCCATTAGGCAAATTATGACATATATATAGAAATCTTGCCGGGAGGATATTGCTCTATAATAGTACCGGGCGCCTTTTCCGTCAAAATTAGATATCATCTATTAACTGTCGCCGCAAACTAGTGGCCTTGGGTCGGTAACAAAGCCACAACACCAGCTTTAGAAAACTAAGAAGCGTCCAACTATAGACCATGGTTTCGGGCTAATGGACCTCGTCAGTCTAGGGCGGACTTTTATTCCACGAGATCCACACGGGATCTAATGGAATCCTCACAATCTGCCAAAGAGGTTTTTTAGCTGGAAAAGTGGCTGGACCAAATCTATGGCTGAAATATAGATGGAAATCTTGCCGGGTAGAAATTTATCTATAAAAGCACAAGGTAGGGTATATATATGTACAGAAATTGGCACCTCTCCTTTTAAAATGCATTAATGATATACATTTGGTTTATCCCCCAGTACAAAACGTAATGGTGACGATAAAGGATGAGTCGCAACACCAGTTTGGGAAAATTCAGATAAAAGGCCAACCTGTATAACATGGTTTCGTGCTTTGGCCCTCATAAGTACAGGGACGGCTTCGATTTCATAACTTCCTACGATAGGAATTATGTAATCGTAGCCGCCCCTGTACTGATGAGAGCTAAAGCCCTAAATTATGATGACAAATAAACGTTTGATAGAAATCGGTATAACGGGAAGAATCAAACACTCTACACTGTAAAAGTAGATGTGTAGAAAATATTTAACCCAGGAAAACTTTCTTGTAGATTTTGTATATTTTTAAGCTTTCAGGCATTAATGTTCTTATACATGAGAAAGAAATCACTCATAATATATGTTGTGTCTTTGCATATTTACTCTTTGCATATCTGTCCTTTATTGTAGCACAATTTACATAGTTTAATTTGAATGTAATTCTACTGTCCTATAAGCTTATATTCATAGTTTTATTGAAAACCATTTCTGAGATTCCAGTGCTGCGTATAAAAGCAGAATCTTCTAATACACTATTAGAGCTATGAGAAGCGGTCTGGTGGATTAAATTGGCGAAAGCGCTGGGAGGGTTCACCACTGGTGAGCCAAGCCCTCCCAATATATTTTTTCATCGCAGTAAGGACAGTAGAAGTTTTTATTATGTATAAAGTAAACATTCGTGCTTTTAAATCCTCTCATTTTTTATGTATAGTTTAACTTATTTGTGCTATAAATAGGAAATATGGATTAAGTTGAGGAGCCCAGTCCAGTGTTAGGAGTAGTCTTGTTACTTTAGACGCCATGTTTTCTACTGTAGTCTTAGACTGACAAATAAAGTACATTTGTTCAAGTATTATAGAGTTGTTTCGTAGCTCAGCGCGACACGGCAAATATATAAAACCGCTTAATTGATACCTAGATTAATTTTTACTATATACAATTATTTAACTATTTCAAAAATAGAGAACAATCCATAATTAAATCTTTAGATAATAAAATGACATATATTGAAATGAAATTTCCCAATGTTTTGGTTGGATAAATACAAAATAATAACTTTGAAATGCCTTGAAAAATGTTGTACGTTCAACCAACCAAAATATTGGCAAATAAATCTTTTTTTAATCCAATATACGCTCCTTTTAAATATCTAAACATTTTACGATGTTGAAACAATTGTAACAAAAGTTATCTATAGTTAATACTTCTGTAGAGAAAGACATGAAGGTATTGAAGGAACGCTATTAAAATATTTACTCGAAAACTTGTACAACTCTGAATTCGATTGTTATTTCAAACTTAAATCCTATGATACAAGAGATTATGCAAAATAGCTTTCTGTAGTGTAGTCTGTTGTTGTTTAATGAAAAAAGTAGAAGCATACTTCTATTTTAAATAATTGATAGAATAAATAATAAAATTAACATCATACGGCAATAATTGTTCTTTAAATTAAAAGACACTTCGGCCAATAAATTATTTTTATTTAAAAAAGAGAAAATTAAAAAAACAATTTACTAGCAGAAATGTCTTTTAATTTAAAGAACTATGAATTCCATCAAGCAACCTCTATATTCAATATAAGGCAATAATAGTAAAAAATGCAAAAGATCATATTATAACAAAGTATTGTTTTGTAGGGGTATGACAGAAATTTGCATATCGCGAAACTCTAAGGAACAATAAATATCTAAATTTAGCGAATATGCAAAAATGGTGAACGTAAGTAATGCTTAAATGATAAAATAAATAACTCAAAATGCAATAACACTTAAAAATATAAATGTGATAACAAATTATGGTAGTGATAAGTAATTTTAAATTGAAATCGGTATACCAATAAAAATGGAATATCAAAAGGGCTCTACAGAACACAACACGTACTAGATATACTAAATAATTAATACTAAATTAAATAACACTAACTTATAATTGCTGAAAGTAAAATCAAAAGATTATACCATCAAGTATCTCTTTGATAAGTAATGTCAAATGGAAGTCTAACAAGAAACATGAAATATCAAAGGTTTTACAAAGTAACAACTGGCTTTACAATAGAATACGACATACAAGGGCCTTATAGAGTACTAAAATACTAAATAGGTAATACTAAAATTAATAGAACAACGTGGAAATGCTTAAAATAAAAACGCAAAAGTTTATATCGTACCAAAATATCGTTTACTAAAAAGTATTGTTAAATGGGAATCTGTTTAACAAGAAACATGGAATATCAAGGACTCTATAAAGCGAAGGATAATGATAACTAAATAAGTAATAATAAAATAAAGTAACGCTCCAACTTGGGAATACTGAAAATAACGCAAAGGTAGTTTATTGTAGAAATTTATCGTTAAGTATTGTTAAATGGAAGTGTGTTCAACAAGTAACATCGAATATCAAGGGCTCTTTAAAGCAAAATATAATGTTATAACTGAATAAGCAATACTAAAATAAAGTAACACTCCAACTTAGAAATACTGAATATAAACGAAAAAGTATTTATCGTAGAAAATATCATATAGATAAGTATTGTTAAAGTCGGTAAAATGGGGAACCATTATGGTACGAATTCTATACGAAGTACAAACAGACTATTCTACATCATGGAGTTAGGGAACAAACAGGACTCACCTCTAGCAGTCTCCGCTACCCCAGAACTTGTGGACAATCTCCCGCCAAAGTTGCAACTTTATTGCATCTCGGTCGATCACGTGATCCCTTCGCGTCCAATGGGAGCTGCCCTATTTAGGATTTCGTTCGCCCACCTTTTGTCTGTGTGCTTGTGGGGGTCGTTGATAGGTCGATAGTATTGGAGCCACCCACTTACACTTGATAGATGGTAGTAGGTCATCATTGGACACTACTGTAGGATCGTTGGAACATTAGCTCGTCACATATGCGAAGAAAGCTATGATTTCTTATAATGTCGTCGCAATATTTCATTTCAATGGATAGTCTTTTATGATATTATAGACTATATTTCTCCTCAACCATAGGAAGATGGGCAGCATTTCTTGTGTTCTCAGAGCTCTTTTTTCGTGGGTATATTTCTCATCAACTTTAAGGTGGATAAGCTGCAGTCTCTTGTTTTCTCAGAGCTTTTTTTCCATGGATAGTCTTTTGATGACGTTATAGGGTATATTTCTCATCAATTTTAAGGTTAAAAAAGCTGTATTCTCTTGTCTTCTCAGAGCTCTTCTTCCATGGATAGTCTTTTGATGACATTATAGGGTATATTTCTCCTCAACCATAGGAAGGTGGGCAGTATTATTGTCTTCCCAGAGCTCTTTTTCCATGGATAGTCTTTTGATGACATTATAGGGTATATTTCTCCTCAACCCTAGGAAGGTGCGCAGTATTATTGTCTTCCCAGAGCTCTTATTCCATGGATAGTCTTTTGATGACATTATAGGGTATATTTCTCCTCAACCCTAGGAAGGTGGGCAGTATTATTGTCTTCCCAGAGCTCTTTTTCCAAGGATAGTATTTTAATGACATTATAGGGTATATTTCTCCTCAACCCTAGGAAGGTGCGCAGTATTATTGTCTTCCCAGAGCTCTTATTCCATGGATAGTCTTTTGATGACATTATAGGGTATATTTCTTCTCAACCCTATGAAGGTGGGCAGTATTATTGTCTTCCCAGAGCTCTTTTTCCAAGGATAGTATTTTAATGACATTATAGGGTATATTTCTCGTGAACCTTAAGATGAATAAGCTGCATTCTCTTGTCTTCTCAGAGTTAATTTTCTATGGATAGTCTTTTGATGACATTATAGGTTACATATATATATTACTTCTCAATTTATAGTTTAATAGGTAGTAATCCTTGGCTTCTCAGAGCTTTCTTTCCAGCGCCAGTATTTTCGGATGATCTTAGATGTAGCGATCTTACAGTAATCCTGGGAAGAGTGAAGTGATGGTTGACTTCCACAATCCAGAACGAATTTTTAAACTCCGCCTTTGCCGGTCCCAAGCCCGGATGAAAAAGGAGGAGGGGGAGCAGTAACAAGCTCACTAAAAAACCTGGGCTCAGCTGGCCCGGCTGATAGTACCCTGTAAGGGCTCCTAATCTAGGAATACAGGATGAGCAGTGTTTGTACTCCATGTTAGGAGCGGCTGTACATGGCGTCTGTTCCTCATGTCAGAAGCGGTCATTTCTTTTGGAGCTAAGTCGGCCTGCCACTGAGTAGTGCTCCCAGTCTTATTGACAAAGGAAGACGCATCTACTTCACCCAGTCATGATGGTTGTCAAATACCATCAAGGGTCACAACTTGATACCCTAATGATTGAGTGGAGATAAGAAAGAAGAAGAAGAGGGAACGAATTTTCAATCAACTAAATATATAATGGCTTTAACAAAACCTTAGATACTTCCTGGATTCAATTGTTTCCTAAATCACCCTCTACATGGAAACGTTCAAAATTAAGTGAGAGTGGTGTCAAAATTATAACTAGCGGAATGAAACCCGGCAATTATTCAGATAAATTTAAGTCACGTGTTGTTAAAGCACTTAATCAATGTTCCATTTATATTTCGGCCATAGATTTGGCCTAAAACTCCACTAGCTAAACACCTTTTTGGAAGATCGTGAAGATTTCATTTAACCCTTGTCTTCTTCTTTCTTATCTCAAAGCCATGATAATCATGGTGGGTAGTTAGCGACTGCTTTTACTGTAAGCGCACCACATGTCTACACATGTGAAAAGCAGTTCGACTTTGCACTTACAAATGTGCCAGAGCCCCGTTTGGTTACTTGCACTAGCTGGTGGGGTTGGACTTTTGCAAGAATCGGGGGCCATTGGAGCATTTTTTTTAACAGAAAAAAGTGTCCAATGCGGGAATCGAACCCGAGGCGTAGTGGTCGAAAACCAAACGGTTTAACCAGTCTTCCACCGACCCCCCCCTTAACTCCTTGTAAATCTCTTGAAATAAAGTCCGCCCTAGACTGACGAAGACCACTAGTCTGAAACCATGGTATCTAGGTGGACGCTTCTCAGTTTTCCAAAGCTGGTGTGACTTTGTCACCGACCCGAGGCTGCTAATTTGCGGCGAAGGTCAATAGATAACGTCTAGTATTTTTCCAGTATAATGTGTTTGTACAATCAATATAATTTGACCATTTGAATTTATAATAATAGATTACGTCTATGATGCACTAATTTTCTATAAATTAGGTCTATAGAAATTTTCACAAAATCTTAAATATTCTAAACAGAAAGTTTTTTTCCTTCTTTAATTTAGTTTCTAACTATATTATAAAGTGCTCGGAACGATAATTCAATTTATCTTAAAAAGAAAGAGTTTCTCACAGAATTTCGATTTAATTTGCTGCGATTGATGCTTGAAACTTGTTTTAAAATATAAATATCCAATAATCAAATATAATAGTTAATTGATTTTATAGAGTAAAGAGGGTTTTTTTTTATGGTTGATAGTCTTCTTCTTCTTTCTTATCTCCACACTGGGTGAAGTAGAATGCGTCTGCCTTTGTCATTAAGACTGGAAGCACTACTCAGTGGCAGGCCAACTTGGCTCCAAAAGAAATGGCCGCCTCTGACATGAGGAACAGAGGCCATGTACAGCCGCTCCTAACATGGAGTACAAACGCTGCTCATCCTGTATCCCTGGATTAGGAGCCATTACAGGGTACTATCAACCGGGCCAGCTGAACCCAGGTTTTTTAGTGAGCTTGTTACTGCTCCCCCTCCTCCTTTTTCATCCTGATTAATAGTTGTATCTCTTATATAAAAACTAGCCGAATGACCCGGGCAACGCCCGTGTTTTACCCGATTGAATGTTTTGATTCAAATACTATTTGTTACAATTATAAATTGGCGCCTTAAATAAATGCATATGTTAGTTAACAACTATAGCCTATGTGCTTTATCTGTCTATGTATTGTTGGCTTCCGTAGGCGTCTCTTACTGGGAAAAAGAAAGAGAGGATTCCATTTAGTTATTAACTAATATATGCATTTATTTAAGGAGCGACCCGCTCCAACACAATATTTACAAAACGAAAAAGCGAGTGGGGGGCAAAGGTGGCGTGATCGTAGCCAACCAATAGGAGAGCGCCATTCAAAAAAAAAAAAAGCAAACGGTGACAGAGATGAAAACTGAAGAATTGATTAAGAACGCATGACGCTCGTAACTGTATATTTAATGGCGCCTTATCTACTTATATATTTGCCTTATTCTGTCTGTTTGTTTGTCTGTCTGAAGCTCACGGATGGGATTTTTCATAACCATCGGTGGTTCACTGGTAGAATGCTCGCCTGCCACGCGGCCGATGCATTTTTTTTTTTACAATTTTCAAAACTCATTTATATATTATACAAGAATGACATCCACGCGCGCCAATTTATAATTGTAATGAATAGTATTTGAATAAAAGCATTTAATCGGGTAAAACCCGGGCGTTGCCCGGGTCATTCGTATATAATAATTGTATAAACGAATGCAAGACAAAATCACCGCGAATGTTTCTTTTTTTTAAGGCAATTTCTTTTTAAGGCAATTATCGTTATTTATCGTTAATTTTTGTTTCGATTTTATTGAAAAAAAAAACGATATGGTGCCTTTAAAAAATGATCTTTATTACTATGCAGTTTTCTATTTAGTCAATATACCTAAGTTCATGTTGCAAATGTAATTATCTCTATCGATTTAGTAGGTGAAATGCAAAAAAAAATCGACATGATGAAATCTTTATGTAAATTCACATTTTTAATTTTATATTTTCAAGACACACACAGTTTGGGGCGGGACGTTTCACAAGAGAGACATCCACGGCGCCAATTTATAATTGTAACGAATAATATTTTAATTAAAACATTTTAAAAACACACAGTTTGGAACGAGACGTTTCACAAGAGTGACATCCATGGCGCCAATTTATAATTGTAACGAATAGTATTTGAATTAAAACGTTTTTAAAATATATACGCACTCGGGTAAAACCCGGGCGTTGCCCGGGCCATTCGTCTAGTATAAATATAAACATGTAGCTAGAGAGACATTTCTCCCTTTAATTATCTATCAGAATGTAAGAATTGTTCATCACCTTATAAAAAACTTTACTGGTGGTAAAGATTAAGCCACAACACCAGTTTCAGTAAATTCAGACAAAAGCTAACAACCTATATACCATGGTTTCAAGCTATGGCCCTCATCAGTACAGGGACGGCTTCGATTCCATAACATCCTACGAGAGAAGTTGATGAACAAGTACATCGTGCTGATGCAGAATTAAAGGTAGAGGTGCTTCTTTTTGGTACATGAATACAGTGCTGTAGTGGAGGGTATACGGGGGTATACGCCGTATACCCTATGCTTTTAAAATTTAGATAGCGTATACCTAGTGGTTTTACTTAAAAATAGCGTATACCCTATGATTTTGTTCAAAGTTTTTATTAAAAATTTATTATTTTCTTTCTTTGTAATAGTAAAAAAAAATGATGATAAAAATTGTACTGAAAAATTGCAAAAAATTTTCAAATTAACAATTCACACAAAATATTTCATTCATTTAGTAAAAATTTCTTGGGAAAAATATATCAACTATATTCAAATTAATAATCAAACAAGCCTCCTTTAACGAAAAACGGAAAACGAATTCTCAAGCGTATACCCTATGCTAATTTTACGACTACAGCACTGCATGAATATCATCTACCCTCAACTTTATGCTATATATATGTTATATTAATAAAAAGAGAGATTTCTGTTGTATTTTTGAATATTCTTTAGGATTATGCTATGGATTTATTTGCTGGTTCTTTTTAGAACTAAATGGTATTGGTGATGCAGTCGTGGTAAGAATCTTGAAAGTAAAATAATAAAAATAGTAAAGATTAGAAATTGCTTTAATTGTGAGCTTATGGGATATATTAAAAACATAATTTGATAAAAAGTACTACCTGTCTTAAGGCGTAAGAATTAAAAAATGAAAAACTTATTTACATAATGTACAAAGGATTTGTGCCGGCCAACGGGATACAACAACAATGAGTTTTTATAGCTTAACATATATATATATATATATATGTTATATTAAAATATTATTTTATATAAAAAAAAAATATATTTCATAGATTCAAATACTCAGCTAAATCGACCGCCAGAGGTCACGCTTCCCCTATATAAACTCATTGTTGTTGTTTCCCGATGGCCGGCTCAAACCTTTTGTACATTATGTAAATAAGTTTTCCTTTTTTTTATTCTTACGCCTTAAGCAAGGCAGTACTTTTATCAAACTATGTTTTTTATATATTCCTTTAGTTCATTTAAATTACTGATCAAAACTATTTTTATCATTATACTTTCAAGATTTTAACCACGACTGCATTACCATAGCATAATCCACAAGATAATCAAAAATTAACAGAAATATTTTTTTCTATATATAAATGGAAATTTTGCCGGGAGGAAATTGATCTAAAGAGACAAGGGTCGTCTCTCCCGTAAAAATAGACGTCTAAAACCAGACGCCATCTATTGACCGTCGCCGCAACTGTTGTGGCTTTGTCACCGACCCGAGGCCGCTAGTTACGGCGACGGTCAATAGATGGCGTCTGGTTTTAGACGTCTATTTTGACGGGAGAGGCGACCCTTGTCTCTTTATATATATATATATAAACTTCGATACAATTGAAATATATGAAAATTAAGCAATTAACTCATTCTATTAACGGAGTTAGAATAAAGCTACTCCAAAAAAAGTCTCATTAAAAAGAGTCATCTTAGTTGTCAATATCATTAGAAATGGTATTTCATGGTGTTTATGCTCTATCAGTTTAAAATAAATAAGAAATAATGAAAGATACATACGTGTTATGTAAAATGAATCATTATATCACTACTGTAAACATGGATTTTCTTTTCAAGCAGTATCTGAAACGATGACATTGAAATGAAATGCTCAAAACACGAACAATGGCCATTCTATTTTCCAATGGGTACAATTGAATCTCAACACCTGTGAACATCCAACTGCTTTATTCTTTTTTTGCATACCCCTAGTACACGTGGTACAGGCCATGATAATCATTGTGGGTAGAAGTAGGCGATTGCTTTTACTGTAAGTGCACCACATGTCTACACATGTGAAAAGCAGTTCGACTTTGCACTTACAAATGTGCCAGAGCCCCGTTTGGTTACTTGTACTCGCTGGTGGGGTTGGATTTTTGCAAGAATCGGGGGCCATTGGAGCATTTTTTTTTAACAGAAAAAAAGTGTCCAATGCGGGAATCGAACCCGGGTCGTAGCGGTTGTAAACCAACGGTTTAGACCATCCTTCCACCGACCCCCGGTTTATTCTTGATTGCTATGAACACCTGGTATAAATATTTGTAAGTTCGGTCAAATGTTTTTTTATTCCCAGCATCTTTTTTATTTCAGTTTTTTTTTTACTTTGTTCAGAATATTTGTAATGAAACTGATTCCAAGAATATTAATTAAAGATTATATTTATTGTGAAAAAATAGTACAAATGTGGTATTGTACTGGGATAAGGTACATAAATTATTAAAAAGACATCTCCTTATCGTGAAACTGAAGTTGCTGATGGCTTGCGCCATCTATCGGAATAAATATCAACTATTTTGTTTTGTGCCTGTGTTTTGCCTTTTTCATAATTATATTTATTGATATACACCAATACCTCGCTTTGCGTCGTTTCGTTTTGCGTTTTTTTCGAAGTTGCGTCGCTGCTTAATTTTTACTGATTTTCACTGTGCGTTGTTAGATTTTCGAAGTTGCGTTGTTTTGGATTCGAGTCTTTAATTTTTTTTTCCTAAAATATGGCAACACCTTTGTTTTGATTGCGCCATGCGATCAAAATTTTATTTTCACTTTGCGTCGTATTTTTTTTTTTGGAACGTAACTCCGACGCAAAGCGAAATATGGGTGTACAAGAGATAGAACAAAATATAAAAGAGAGATACTTATAATAAACAAATGAACTTTTTTTCGGTTAGCGCCTATTTACTTGTAATCTTACACACATACTCTGTGGGTATAATTAATCAATTAAATCTACTTATATATTTGCCTTATTCTGTCTGTTTGTCTGTTTGAAGCTCACGGATGGGATTTTTCATAACCATCGGTGGTTCAGTGGTAGAATGCTCGCCTGCCACGCGGGCGGCCCGGGTTCGATTCCCGGCCGATGCATTTTTTTTTTTTTACAATTTTTAAAACTCATTTATATATTATACAAGAATGACATCCATGGCGCCAATTTATAATTGTAACGAATAATATTTGAATTAAAACGTTTTTAAAATATATGCGCACTCGGGTAAAACCCGGGCGTTGCCCGGGCCATTCGTCTAGTATATATATAAACAAATTTACTCTTATGGAAATCAATTTACAGCTTTCCTGAGACATAGAATATAAGAAATTATCGTGCGTGACGAGAACCAAAGCCTGAAACATGGCTTACAGGTTGGCTTTTTGTCTGAAATTTCCAAAACTGTTGTTATGGCGGAATCGCTGAGAGAGTTCACTACTGATGAGCCAAGCCCTCTCATTCAATAACTTATATCATTGCAGTAAGGTCTGTAGAGATAATATTTGATGATATTGTTGAAAATAAAAAACATTGCCAGTAAATTCAGTTGTTACATAAGTGACATCACTAGAACTTGGGGAATATCCCCAGATGGTACGATATAAAAAATACAATTTTCTAAACGGATTTCCAAATATTTATTCAGTAAATTACGCGGTAAACAATAGAGAAAATATTAGTAATAAAAATAATGATAATTATTTCTCTAAATTCGAAACTATTTTGAAGGCGTAAGATTATTTTTGAAATAAAACAATTTCTACTGCCCTTACTGCAATGGAAAAATTAATGGGAGGGCCTGGCTCATCTGTGGTGAACCCTTCCAGCGGTTCCCCAGTTTAATCTACCATACCGCTGTTATATTGCATTTTTGGTGTTGAATTATCTCCCTCCGCTGTAAGCTTTCGGAACAAGCTTTTTCGGAGAACAAACACCGGACAACACAAGGCAAACGGCCCGCAGCATCTGGAAGTGAGCGCCGTTTGTGAGGGAACCAAGGCAGCACCAAGCACACCTACGGCTCCGCAAGCTTCAAAAATAAGGGATCATTTCAGAGATCAAGATCAGGAGATCAAGACCCAGAGATCAAAAGGTCTGGCTTTTATCTTTAGCGAGCCCCCGTTGGGACTGAATTATTGCATTTTTGGTAACAATTATTCTGCCTTCTACATATTGCATTTTTGGAACTTCCTTTTATAGTGATACTGTTGGTAGACTCTTGGAATGGGTATGTTAGAATAACTATGGACATAAGCTTTGAGGACAGTAGAATTACATACATTCATAAATATATAATATGCTTCGAGCAATCGCTCTTCCGCAAATATCAAATTGTGTCTTTTATTAGAATATTTATAATATGATGCACTAGCGCGCCATCTGTTATCAAAATTCGAAACTATTTTAAAGACTTAAGATTCTTTTTGAAATTAAGCAATTCCTACTGCCCTTTAATTTTTCCATTGCAGTAAGAACAGTAGAAATTGTTTAATTTCAAAAAGAATCTTACGCCTTTAAAATAGTTTCGAATTTTGATAACAGATGGCGCGCTAGTGCATCAAATTATTTCTCTATTTGATGTACATTTAATAGAATCATTTCGTTTGTTTAAAAATTGTTTAATTTTCTCTTACATTTTTATACTATATTTTGTTCAACAAATATGGATTTTTCCTAGCCGTAATTCATATATATACTTACAAGAAATACCTGGGTCAAATAAAATTATTTTATTTTCACAACTTTTCGGTCAAATTATAAAAAAGGCATCTCCTTATCGTGCAACTCAAAGTTTATGATAGCTTGGAATAAATTGAATAAATATCAACTATTCTCGTTGATTTTTAATTATTCCAGAATTGGCCAAATACCCATTCTTGATTAATTAAGAAAAGCTAACCACGGTCAATCACTATCGTCAGATATTAAACAAACATATTGCAGATGTCACATATAAACGACAGATTGTTCAAAATTTCTAGGACAAGAGGAAGAAATAAGGTGAAGCATCATTTCCAGGCGTCAATTACTTAAGTAAAGTGGTTGGATTTTGTGTTTATTTTTACTGCTCTACTTTTTTCTCGTTTCCATACGGTTGTTTGTTGTGTACGTAGGTTTGTTTAGCGTAAACAACTTTAAATTTACTTAATCTTATAGTGGAATAAGATGAATAATCAACAAGCTTTTTATGTAAAACTCCGTGTAATACTCGAATAAATAAAGTTTTTTCTATACGAGTACTATTTATTGTTATACAATTATATTATTACAATTATTTTATTTCCAAAGCGCTATATCCCGCAAGGGATACTTGCGCCGCCAAACAAGGAGAAAAGTTTATTTACATAAGTTATTTACATTATTCAACGCATGAAAACATTAGAGATCCAGATTTTGTAGAAAGTATAGAATGTATTTACAAAATGAATTGAACTTTAAATATGATTTTTATCGGAAATCAAATCGTTAAGTTCACAAACAACTAGTTCATTCTTTATTCTATAATCTTGAAATGCTGGGCAATCGATCAGTAGATGTCTTGAGGTTTGTTCCTCAATACCACAAAAGCAACTTGAATCCTCCATTGCCTTTATTCTATTTTAAAAACTTTTGAATTTCCGTGGTTTGTAACAAATTGAGTATTATAAAATTATTGTTGGAAAGGAAAAAATGTGTGGATCATTGAAAACTTTTAAATTTTGTAAATTGTTATTTTTGACTTTTCCGACTTAAAATGTTGTCGACCCCTGTCTTAGATAATTTACAATTAAAATAATTTTATTGACATCTTGTCAATACATGCAAAGTGCACAGTCTGTACTATTTAATAAAAAAGATAATATGGATTATATACACTATATACAATGAATATGACGCCTCTACCAACGCTGCAGAATTTGGTGGAGAATCGCCAGTGGGTCTCCAGCGACACCACGCATTTCGCGATCTGTCTTAGAGTAATGACATCTAGTCTATATTCTCAAGTTGTCTCTTCGGGTATTTTTTTTACCGAATATATATAATAAAAATTCTATTTTATTTTTATATATAAAATATTTTAGATATAGACTAGTTGAAAATTCGTTTATATATAACCTAAATTTATATTATAATGAGTATTCTCCGAGATAAATTTTGGTATTATATCTTCATTTAAACAACCAAACGTACTAAATTTGAAATTTTATTTGGTTTTTCCCAAAAGTTTGTGTTCTTCTTAAACGTTGTTTTTCTTATTACTTGGCGAATAATATTATTATTGCGAATACGTAATAAATTAGATAGTAAAAAGGCATATATTGGATTTAATAAAAGATATATTTGCCAATATTTCGGCTGGCTGAACGCCAACCTTTATCAAGACATTACATTTTTGTAATGCCTCGATAAAGGTTAGCTTTCAGCCAGCCGAAATATTGGCAAATACATCTTTTATTCAATCCAATATATGCCTTTTTATTATCTAATGATTTAAGTATGGATTGCTCTATTTTCAGAACATACACCAACAACAAAAAACAACAAAAAGCCTTTATTCAGGGCCTCTCGCCCTATACAGGATTCGCCAGTTCACAAGGGATGGGGAGAACACTGTGTGGCCTTTTTCCGGGATATAATCCTGTGGAATCCAAATATCGCCACCGCTATATACCTATTCTTTGATATTTCATTAATTAGTGCCGGAAATGAAGGACAAAGTTGCCCCGTACCTGTATTTTCAGAACATAATAATATACATAATACAAAGACATAACGGCGAATAATATTGGTATTTCAATTTTTTCGCAAGTGTTTATGAACTTTTGGGATAACCTTGTAGCTGATTGTTCATTCTAAGAATAGATTTAGAGAATATGCTATTCTTTATCCATTTTAATCTTTATTTCATTTAATTTTATATAATTTTATTTATTTAATCTTCTTTATATATCTCTCATACATTCTGAAGTAAGATAGAAGTGCTTTAGGAGTACTCTGAAATGGGATATTTTCAAATCTTGTGAACACAAATCTTATTAGAAATGTCCCTTTCTCTATATTTTTAGATTATATATATAGTTTTAAATTCAATTTAAATATTCTAATATGGCTTTACTAGATTAATTTTTAAAATGTTTCATTCATTTTTTATTCTATGATGCACAAGCGCGCCATCTGTTATGAAAATTCGAAACTATTTTAGACGCGTAAGATTCTTTTTGATATTAAACAATTTCTATTGCCCTTACTGCAATGGAAAAATTAATGGGAGGGCCTGGCTCATCAGTGGTGAACCCTCCCAGCGGCCCTCCCATTAATTTTTCCATTTCAGTAAGGGCAGTACATATTGTTTAATTTCAAAAAGAATCTTACGCGTTTAAAATAGTTTCGAATTTTCAATTTTTTATTCATTCATAAATATTTTTCATAAAAATTAATAGGAATTTAATTTAAGCTGTATATAGTTTTCAGCTCTATATAATCCATAAATTGAGAAAGAGAATTTTCTAATGTTTGTGTTCATATACGTATTATATTAATATATTAATAGATTAGACAGAAAGCCATGTGGTTTCCAGGTGAGTGTTTGGCCAAAGCTGGTGTTGCGGTTTTGTCAGTTACCCGAATCTGTTAGTTTGCAAAGAGGAATGATAGGTGGCACATAGTTTTGCGATTATTTTGACGGAATAGGTGACCTTTGTTCTTTTATAAAAAGTATATGGCCATGAAATCTCTTCTCATATCATTGATGGTCTTCCCAGTCTTCTCACCACATGTCTTGGTCCTGGGATCTTCCCATCTCACTGATGGTCTTCCCAGACTTCTCACCACATATCTTGGTCATGTTATCTTCCCATCTCACTGATGGTCTCCCCAGTCTTCTCTCCATAGGTCTTGGTCATAAAATCTCTTCCCATCTCACTGGTGGTCTTCCCAGTCTTCTCACCATAAGTCTTGGTCATGAAATCTCTTCCCATCTCACTGATGGTCTTCCCAGTCTTCTCTCCATAGGTCTTGGTCATGGGATCTCTTCCCATCTCACTGATGGTCTTCCCAGTCTTCTCTCCATAGGTCTTGGTCATGGGATCTCTTCCCATCTCACTGATGGTCTCCCCAGTCTTCTCTCCATAGGTCTTGGTCATGGGATCTCTTCCCATCTCACTGATGGTCTTCCCAGTCTTCTCTCCATAGGTCTTGGTCATGGGATCTCTTCCCATCTCACTGATGGTCTCCCCAGTCTTCTCTCCATAGGTCTTGGTCATGGGATCTCTTCCCATCTCACTGATGGTCTTCCCAGTCTTCTCTCCATAGGTCTTGGTCATGGGATCTCTTCCCATCTCACTGATGGTCTCCCCGGTCTTCTCGCCAAATACCATCAGTCAGTAACTCTGATAGTCCAACGGCTATCTCTCATTCTGGCTATATTTCGACACATCTCTTTTTACTATCCTACTTTTCGATAATGTTACCTCTCTGATGCCAGAATAGTTTTATTTCTGAATGAGTTTTTTTTTATTCTAAAAAGGAATGTAAAGATGAAGAACGTTCTGGAAGGAAATATAAATGGAAACAGAACATTAGATGGAAGAAGAATTAGACTGATGGACTGGATAGGAAACAATGAAGAAATGAAGAGAAGAGATCCAGTTAGAGAAACATGGCAATACAGTAGACCAGACGACCTATGTAAAAACATAAAAACTGAAGACGAAGAGATTTCTGTAATAACTAGGCATTGACTATTAAGTTTAATCTATATATATATATAAATGAATGTATGTGTGTGTGTCCTTTATGCCTGACCAAACCACTCATTGGAACGCCATGAAACTTTGGGAAGTCATTTAGTATAGTACTGGGAAGGTTTATAGCAAATAAAATTTTTGAAATAACATTTCGCCTAAAATAATCAAGATAAATATTCTAATTTATCTGTTATAATTCAACAATCTGCTCTAAATATTATCATGATGACACAATGATTTTGTAATGTAGAAAATTAGGAAAGATAAAATTCAGGATGACACGGCAATTTATTTGAGACAAGAATAATGATACAATTCCAAGGTTAGATACTATTCCTTTAACTTCCAATTACCGAGGGAACCAATTAATATTGATTTTATTCAACTTATCAAGTATTTTTCAAGGGACCGGGAAAAAATGTTTACTTTATCGAGAGATTCGTTAGACAAACCTTTACTCGGGTAAAACCCGGGCGAAGCCGGGTACATCCGCTAGTATTATATATAAAATATAGTAAAATTAATTACTCTTCTATGTTAATAATTAAAATGTGTCCAATTAAAACACCATCTTTCTCTGAAGTATCACTAAATTATTGTATATTTGGATCCCAATTAATACGACGTTCATTACAAATAGAAAAGGGAAAAGATGGGTGAAAAATTCAAACATTAAATTCCAATTTAAATGTAAATCTTTGTGTGTTAACTATTTACTTTCCAATTACCTCGAATAGTAAATATATAGTGAATAATAGGGGGTCGGTGGAAGGCTGGTTAAACCGTTTGGTTTTCGACCACTACGACCCGTGTTCAATTCCCGCATTGGACACTTTTTCTGTTTTAAAAATAAAAAAAAATGTTCCAATGGCTTCCGATTGCAAGTAACCAAACTGGCACATTTTTAAGTGCAGAGTCGAACTGCTTTTCACATGTGTAGACATGTGGTGCGCTTACAGTAAAAAGCAGTCGCTAACTACCTACCATGATTTAATGGCCTGTACCACGTGTACTAGGGATAAGCAAAACAAAAAGTAAATATGTTTAGTGAGGTCTGTATGTATCACAGGTTAGGAGAGAATTTTCAAATCAATCATATATATTTATTAACGTATATGATATCAAAATTCGGAACTATTATAAACGCGTATGATTCTTTTTGAAAATTAAACAATATCTACTCCCCTTACTGCAATGGAAAAAATTAATGAGAGGGCCTGGCTCATCAGTGGTGAACCCTCCCAGCGATTTCGCCAGTTCAATCCACCAAACCGCTGGGAAGGTTCACCACTGCTGAGCCAGGCCCTCCAATTAATTTTTTCCATTGCAGTAAGGGCAGTAGAAATTTCCATCCCTGGACACTTTATTTTTGCATTTATAATTACACTTCACAATTCATCCTTTCATACTTCATTCCTAAGGTTAGAAATAGTCGTTTATTTCTCCTTAAAATAAATTTCGATTTTTCGTTTAAAAGAAACATATGCGGAATAATTGTCCTTCTACAGAAATTGTTTATTTTTGAAAAAGAATCATACGCGTTTATAATATTTTCGAATTTTGATAACAGATGGCGCACTAATGCATCATAATATATGATATAGTTACGAGAGAATGGTCAGACGAAAGTATCTGTTCTTGCCTGTTCTTCTTTTTTCTTCTTTTTTTTTTTGTTGTTTTTCTTCTTTCATAGAATATTATTTATAATTGTAAATTTTAATGGTACACAAAATTTAAAAACAATAAGGAATATTTTTAAATATTAAATAAAAATGTTACACAAAATTATAGGCAACATATTTGCAACAAATCCCCCCGTAATTTTGGGGAATATTTTCCATAAATTCAATTAAATTAAAGTTTAAAGTTCAAATATGGTACACAATGAGAACGTCGGGCTGGTGGCCGACAGGTCGTGACGTCACCGTCACCTCATGGTTGTCTCCCATAATTCAACGCGCCTTCAACATGGCTGCTTCGTTTACAAATAGAATTATTCCAAAGTTAGGAATTTTATGAAACACAGTATGAAATAAAGTTTAAAACACACATATTGAATCTATCCAAAATGATCATCCCTATATTTATATAAAAGTCAGTGTATGTATGTATGTACAATTAAAACATTTTATTGACGTCTAATCAATGAAATACAACCAATTAAAGGCAATAGGAAAAATATACACAGACGAGGTCCACGCCTGGATTCTTTCACGTTTCGTACTTTTCAAGTAATAGTCCAGCTGTGCTGATGACATTGATGTTATTTCTGTTGTTGATGTTCCTGAGTTGCATCTAGAGACTTCGATGGGATCGGTCTTGTGCTTTGAACTCGGGGAGGGGAGATAAGTCTTTCGTCATTAGAGCTCATAGTTTCTTCCAGATCAGACGTATTGTAACTGTGAGTTCCGGTGTCCGTTTCCTGGTCTGAAAGGGATGACTTTGTTCTTTTTCCATCTTCTCTCTCCACATTCGGTCTTTTCTTCTCGTTCCGTGAGACCTCAAGTGTCCTCTTCTTCGTATGAACGTCTTTGGATTCCTGGGGCGGTCCTGGTTCTGTCGTTGATGCCAGAACAGGTTGGGGTGTGGGCTTCAGAATGGCGGGGGGGGGGGACTATCTGGTTCAGGGCTTCTGTAAAGGTCTTAGAAACTTTTGCCCTGATCGCAGGGTCAAATGGGCATTGCTTCATGATGTGGCCGTGTCTTCTGCAGCCGGCGCAAATGACGTCTTCACCTATGAAGACTCTGAAGGAATTTTCCATGTAGTTTATTAGGATAGTTGCTGGCATTACTTGTTTTTCTTTTAATTTGAAGACAATCTCTCTTCGCAAAGATGATAGATGCTTGAAGAGGGGATTCTCGGTAGGGAATGGGAGCGGTCTGATGGATAGGGTCTCGCCAAAAGGCTTAAGGGCCTTGAAGATGTCCTCATCCTGGATGAAGGCCATTACCCCCGACAGGATATATATTTTTTTCCACCGTGAAGAGTGGCGTAGGGTAGATTGTGGTGTCACCCACTTTGAAACCGTCGTTAATCAGTTGGGTTGCCAGTTCGTCGGTTGCCAGGGACACCACTGCCTGGCCATCCATTTTCCCGACGGAATGGATATTTTTATGTCCTACCAAATATGAGATCGCTAATAGGTGTTCCTCTGCGTTCCTGTTTTGTATCGCAGTAAATTTTATGGTAGATTTAATAGATTTACTACGTTTCTCGTAGGTCGATTTTCTTTGATGGTCAATAAACTTTTTTTCTTCCTTATAGATCTGTCTTCTTTGATTTTGCATGATAGTCGATTTATTTTCTTTTTTTTTTGATTAAGTTGGCGAGTTTGCATTCTTGATTTTTGAAGTGAGTGAATGATTGATGGAGTTGTCAGCCAATGAGCTCTCAGATGGTGATGACGCAGCGGCCAACCTGGCCGTTGCCATGACGATGCTGCAAAACTACAACTTGTAGTTTTGCGACTTTCAAATTTGATGAAAATTCACAAATGAGATCTCAAAATGAAGCCTGAATCACTGCGAGTAAGATGGGATAATTTTATATTAATAAAAATGACATTAAACCATGAAAGAGGCGAAAGAATTAGGAGCTCGCGCGATGCGTGGCCGCACGCACGAGTATGTATGTATGTGGGTATCTGTGTCGGCTATACACGTCCACAATACGTAACTAATCTGACTGATATTTTAACAGTATATAGAGTAGAATCTGGAAAAACTTATAGTGAAAATTTCAGGTCTCTATCCCGAATATTCTTAGAGTTATTTGCAAATTGCGTTGCAAATTTGCCTTTTCGCTCGCAAGCAGCGCCTCTAGCGGTGAAGATGGGAGGTAATATCAGCTGACCTAATGTACATGTAAAACGTGTTTTGACAGGACATAGAGAAAAATCTGAAAAAGATATTTATCGGATTTTTAGCCAATAAAAAATAAAATTGACAGGTTCTGGGCAAAAATAGTTGTTTTTTTAGTCAGAAAAATCATAATGACAATATTGCTGTATTATGTTTGATTATCAGATACAAAATTATATCGGGAAAATTCCAAAAAGCAGAGACCACGGGTGAAACCAGTTCATTTTTTTGTACGCAGGAACAAAATTCTAACAGAAAAACATTCATTCGAGCAGAAAACAAAAGCCAGATCATCTTTCTATGAAAATATCGCTTCTCAGACACAAAGTTTGGAGCGGGACGTTTCACAAGAGTGACATCCACGGTGCCAATTTATAATTGTAACGAATAGTATTTGAATGAAAACATTTAATCGGGTAAAACCTGGGCGTTGCCCGGGTCATTCGGCTAGTTTTTTATATAATCGAAATAATATTTAATACAATCAAAATATGTCATTAGTAATATATGTTATAAAAACGAATGAGATTTGATTTTCTGCTTGATTTTTGATTATTTTGAGGATTAAACTATGGTGATGCAGTCGTGGTTAAATCTTGAAATAAAAATAATAATGGTTTTGATCGGATATTTCGGGGGGGGGGGGGGGAAGTCCGACCACACCTCCCTGCGGTCCCCCCTGGACCCTTGGAATATTCGACCAAATTCTGGTTCGTTTCCAAGGTGACTAACGTGGCAACGGCATCATTTTCCAATGAAGAGCTCCAAGATAGTGGATATTGCTGCTGCTGTGATGGAGATGCATGGAGACATCTGAGACTCTTCTTTGGACACGACAACAACAACATCGGATATTTCTTTAATTGAGCTTTAGGATTATATAATAAATATAATTTGATAAAAGTAATGCCTGGCTTAAGGCGAGTAGAGTAAGAAAAACAAAAGATTATTTACATAATGTACAAAGATTTGAGTCGGCCATTGGGATAAAACAACAACGAGTTTTTATAGGGGAAGAGTGAATTCTGGCGGTGGATATAACAGAGTATTTGAATCAATGAAATTATAATTTAAAATAAAATAATATTTGTATATAACATATATATATTCAAATAAGTAAACAATCCCTTTTTAAAATTGTTTATACAACATTAATCATTTTAAAAGTATTTCTTAGTTTATCTTTGGATACAGCTTTTGTAAGAAAGTCTGATAAATTATCAGATGAAGGTGTGTATGATAGAGTATATTTATTAACAATCAGATTTTCATGTAAAAAATTAACATTTCTAATTATATGATTACTTTTAAGAGAAGTAACTCCAGTTTGGCAAAGGGTAATTGCTGATTGATTATCACAATTAATTTTTATATTAAAATTAACATTTTTATGATATACTGTTTCAAAAAGTTCCTCAATTAAGTATTTCAAATATACACATCTTTTGTAGCAGGTGAATAAAGCATTCATTTCTGAATCACAGGTTGATAAAGTAGTATTGTCTTGTGGACATCCATGATATGAGACATGAGCAGTAATGCCAGTAATAGATTTTTCTTTATTTTTTCCATCTCTCCAACTAGCATCACAAAATGCTTTAATGAATGTACCATATTCATTTATATAACATAAGCCTAGACTTTTAGTTCCTTTTAGATATCTGATAATTCTTTTGAAGGAAGACATATGAATTTCTCTGGGGTCATTTGAATATTTAGATAGAAGTGTTAAAGGTAAAGCTATATCTGGCCTAGTTCTTACACTCAAATACATTAATGAGCCCAAAATGTTCTAATATTTTTTAATGTCAAATTTAGGTGAATTTTCAAATATAGCTAAATTAGTGTTTAAATAAAGTGGTGTTAAAGCATGTTTACACTCCTGCATATTGAATTTTATTAAAATTTCATTAACAAATCTCTCTTGATTGATGAAAATATTATTATTTTTTTATCCCTAAAGATATCCATACCAAGGAAAGGATGTCTCCAATATTTTCCTTTACAGTAAATTTATTTTTTATTTTAGAGATTGCATTATGCAATATTTTCTCATCTGAATAAATTGCAATTATGACATCTACATAGATTCCAAGAATTAAGAGTGAATTGTTATTTTGGTAACAAAATACACATTTATCAGCAAAAAATATTCTAAAGCCATTATTTAAAAGATATTGGGTAAAAGTGCTATACCATATTTTACCTGATTGCTTCAGGCCATATATAGCTTGGTTTAATTTACAAACTAAGCTATTATCACTTACTTCAAATCCTTCGGGTTGTTTCATGTAGTAACAATGTCAAAACATTTGATGTCATGATGGCTGCAAATGCTAGTATGACTCTAAGTGAGTCATTCTTGATGACTGGTGATAAAATTTCTTCATAGTCTTGGCCATAGCTGTGTTGGTAGCCTGTTGCAACTAGTCTAGCTTTGTATTTTCTATCTTGTGTTGTCTTTCTTGATGGTGTAAATCCATTTACTTTTGATTACTTTAGATCCTTTGGGAAGAGGTTGAAGTGTCCAAACTTTATGTTCCCTTAGAGAGTCAAGCTCTTTTTTCATAGCTCCTATCCACTTTTCATAATCAGGTAAATTCATAGCTTCTTTTTAGCAGTTGGGTATGGAATATCCTTGATGAGATGTCTTTAAAACAGTATCACCAGTTTGGTAACTTGAATCAGGTGAGTCATTATCCTTTTCTTCAACATCACTTAAGGAAAGTTCATAATAGAATCCAGGTCCAGGATGATGAGGTTTCAGATCATAATGGTGTTGTTAAGTTGGTGATGAAGCATTTTCTTGTAAGATTGCTTCTGTTATAGATGGATGGTAATTTTCCTCAGAATCTTCATCTTCCAAGTTTATTAGGGTATAATTTTGGGTCATCTTATCTTTTTCTTGATTTAAAAGTTCTGATCATTTTCTTGTTTCAAAGAATTCTACATCTCTGGTTTTAGTAATAGAGAAATCTTGGAGGTTACAAATTCTATAGGCTTTTCTATTGTTGGAGTATCCCATAAAAATTGCAGTTTTGGTGATTTTTCAAATTTTGATATTTTGTGTTTGGGGGTCCACATTTCTGCTAAACAACCAAAGATTTTCAAATGTCCAATTGTTGGATTTCTTCCTGTAAAAAGCTCTTCTGGAGTGCACCTTTTGTTATGTCTTGATGGGGTTCTATTTTTAATGTATGTGAATGCATCCATGGCTTCAGCCCAAAAAATTGTTGGCAGTTCTGCTTCTATCAAGAGTGCTCTGGTGCCTTCTATAAAAGATATGTTTGCTCTCTCTGATCTTCCATTTTGTTCTGGAGAATAGAAAGTTGTTTTCTGGTGTTCAATACCCTTGGTTGTAAAGTATGATTCTAGATTCGAATTGACAAATTCCAGGCCATTATCACTTCTTATTGATTTTACTTTTCTTTCTAAAGAATTTTCAATTCTTTCTATGAAATTATTGATGGCATCTGGAGTGTCAGATTTAGATTTAAGAAAGTTTGCAAATATTTTTCTTGAATAATCATCCACTATTGTTAGAATGTATTTTTCTTTGCCAATTGAGATTGGTTGTATAGGGCCAATGAGATCAACATGAAGGAGATCAAGATATTGGGATGATTGATCAAATTTGACTTCTTCAAAAGGTTTTCTGGAGAATTTTGCTTGGGTGCATGTTACACAAATCAGATCTTTTCTTGTATTTCAGTTAAATTTGTGTACTAGTGCATTGTTTTGCATCATTTTCATGTATTCTTCGTTGATGTGACCAAGTCTTTTGTTCCATATATCCCATGATGTGTCACTGATTTTTAAAGTTTTTGGGGTTGGTGGGAGACATGTATCAGTACCTTCATTGATTATGTAGAAGTCTTCAATCTTTGATGCTGTTAATAAAGTGTCTCCTTCTTCATTCTGAATGTGTCCACCCTTATTGTCAAAAATAATCTGTTTTTTGTCTTGAATGAGCTTGCTTACAGATATTAAATTGTCACTTAATTTTGGTACATAGAGTACATCTTTCAGAAGGATAGATTCTTCATCACTGTTCTTTATTTCTACATCTCCAATTGATTCTGATGTGAGGTAGCTATCATCAGCCAAGGTAATTTTCTTATTCATGGCTTGGATAGTCTTCAGATGGTCAAGGTGAAAAGTTATGTGACTGGAAGCTCCACTGTCAAGAATCCATTGTTGTTCCAGATTGTCTTGCTGCTTCACAAGTTTAGCAAAGTCATTTCTATTTTCATCTTTGGCAAATGTAGCCTTTGAATTTTTATTGGGTATATTTGCTTTGTAGCCACTTGATCCTTGTGATTCAAATGTTTTTTGCTTTACATTTGTATTTTTCTTGTTTTCAGGGTTGTGCCAGCATTCAGCTGCCTTGTGTCCTGGATTGTGGCATATGAAGCATTTGTATGTCTTTGGTCTTTTCATTTCTTTGTAATGTTTATATTTGTCCTTGCTGTAGACTTTAAAAGCTGAGGAATTTTCTTCCTTTGTATCATTAGAAAATCTTTCGTGGTAGAGTTTTAATGAGTTTCTTAAGTCAAAAATTGTTAATTTTTCTTGGTTGCTTAGTTGAAGTACGATGAGATTGTATTTGTGGGGTAAACCTCTTATAACTGAAGTGATAAACTCTTCGTCTTCAATATCAGCGCCTAGATTTCTGGCTTGTTCCAAAAGTCTTTCTGCGCTGTAGAGATCATCTTCCCATTTTTCTTCCTTTTTCATTACTAATCTAGAAACGTCATTTCTATCTTCAATTATTATCTTCCTTTTGTCGCCCTCATATCTGGCATGTAGAGCTTTCTAAATTTCCTTGCTAGCTTTACATGTTAAAATCAAGGCAACTAAGGAATCAGTCATCGAACAGGTAAGAATACCTTTGGCTTGTGCGTCCTTTTTTTTCCATTCTTTAAACTTTTTTTCTTCTTTGGGTGGATCAGCTTCCAAAATGGCGTCAAATTATTTTCCTTCCAGAATTGAAATAATTCGGAATTTCCAAGAGGCGAAATTTTTGCCATCAAATTTTGGTATTTGCACATTACTCTCCATTTTCTGAAGATATTCCTATACCTTTTCGGTAATCAACTTTCCGTTGAATTCCAAAGAAGTTAGTCTTTTGGTATTAGCGACGCTAGGCCTTTTTTAGGCGCAGTGGAAGCGTGGTTGGGCCCATAACCATTGTTGTTTTTTGTGGGTGTTTAAATGGGAAGATAGGGATCACGTCAATCATATAATCATTAAAATATTTATTAACATATAAAATTAAAATAAAGATATATAAGAGCCACGTAAAGTATCTGTTCTTGCCTGTTCTTCTTTTTTCTTTTTTTTTTGTTGTTTTTCTTCTTTCATAGAATATTATTTATAATTGTAAATTTTAATCATACTTAAAATTTAAAAACAATAAGGGGAATATTTTAAATATTAAATAAAAATGTTACACAAAATTATAGGGAACATATTTGCAACACTTTCAAACTAGATATACACTCATGGACAAAATTTAAGGATGAATCATATTTCGATGTCTGTTTTTTCACACATACACAAAGAGACAGAGCCAAATTTTGTTCACACTTGGTTATCTCGTGTATCTTCAATAAAGGTTACTGTGTGTCAAATATCTATCAGAGTTATTGTCTGAATCCCGATAAACATGCTATAAGGTACAACTTCCTTAAGGTTTGTCTATGAGTGTACTTTTTTATGGCGATATAATACGTATTAGGGCCTTAAATAAGATCAATATTAGCTTTAAAACTCTTCCAGTTTTATAGAAATCAGGAAAAATAAGAATTAAAGTTTATATTCTCGTGTTTTAAACGACATCAGTGATTTTTTTGTGTAGACATCAACATTACCATAATTATATTGTAAGATTATAAACTTAAAAGAAGCTTCTTCTATAGAACATGTTTATTTTGCTAGCTATCGAACGACATCGTTTTTCAACGGGCGTAAAGACGTCTTTATCATGGAAATATTGGCATAACAACAGGTGATAACCCGCTAGTAACATAAACACAAATCACTGTTTATAAAATTATAAACTCAAAAGAAGCTTATTCTAAATAACATGTTAATTTCGTTGGCTATCGAACGACATCGTACTTCAATTATTATAATCTTTATCAATGATTATAATCTTATAATCAGTGATTTGTGTTTATGTTACTAGCGGGTTATCACCTTTTGTTATGCCAATATTTCCATGATAAAGACGTCTTTACGCCCGTCGAAGAACGATATCGTTCAAAAGCTAGCGAAATAAACATGTTTTATAGAATAAGTTCCTTTTGAGTTTATAATCTTATAATCAGTGTATTGTGTTTATGTTACTAACGGGTTATCACCTGTTGTTATGCCAAGATTTCCATGATAAAGACGTCTTTACGCCCGTTATATTACTATACCTGTTGTTCTCCTAAGATTTCCATGAATACCAGCTGATCAATCCCAGAAGAGTTATACCAAGTAATTTATCTCTGACAAGTAATTTACCAAATGGACTCCGTGGAATTTTAATAATCCTTGTTAAAAAGACGGTTGATAAATTACACCCAGCCTTGTAATCTTGTCATAAAACTTCGTCCTAAATGAACGCAATTCTTTCTTCTGTGGTCGCCACTCTGGAGGGACACATTCCTTAATTATATGTCCTCTTCTTCTTTATCTAAACTTGATAGCTCCACTCTGATGAGAAATATTTGAGACTTTTTAAATCATTGAATTGAGATTCATATTCTTACAATTATTAGAATGATCTTTTTATTATAGAACCTCTCTCGTTTGAAACCATTTATGAATATAGATACCACGGATCTTTATAAGAATCTTTTTAATCTTATATATAAACTCTCTTCGGAGTCCAAGAAGAAGAAAAAAGACAATAATCAAAGTTTGAATCTGTAAGAGAAAAAGAATATAGGTTTATACTACTAACTAAGGTGTATGATTTCGAGCCCAAAAATGAAGATAGACAAACTGCAATACACTATATCAAAGTACCAAGGTGCTGCAAGCCAACAAGGTTGTTCAAAAAAGGTTAGATTCCCCAGGCCAGAAGGAGAGAGAGAAAATGGTTTTACGGGCTACTAACCAGTGTCTGAATTTCGAGCCCAAAAATGAATGTAGCAAGCAGACAAGCCGCAATGCACTATATCAGAGTATCAAGGTGCTGCACGCAACCAAGGTTGTTCAAAAAGGTTAGATTCCCCAGGCCAGGGAAGTTTCAATCTGTAAATAGATAATCAGCTATATAACGTCTTAATGACGAGATATAGCAACCCCCCTGAGAGAGTGTTATATTCAACATGTTTTTCATTTTTTTTTAATATGATAAGGTTTTTTCTGCTTAACTTTATAATATTTCTGTTTAACTGTAGAATTTTTAGTACAAATACATTCATGGACAAAACTAAAGGAAGTTGTACCTTTTAGCATGTATATCGGGATTCAGATAATAACTCTGAAAGGTATTACAGTGACCTTTATTATTTTAAACTCAATTTAATATAGTTCTCCTATAGAAGTACCTTTATCCCGAAAAAAAGCTAGAGAAGTCTCCACTCAATCATATTAGGGTATCTAGCTTGTAGAGCTTGTTGATGGTGTCTGCTGGGGATGAGTAGAGCTCATCAATAGATGAGTCAATACAGTTAATAAAATGTGTTACTAGAGATGTTTAATATACTCTTAAGAGAAACTCATCTCTAGGGATGGTTATATTTTATTTATGAAAATAATTGATTTCTAAAAAGACTTATATATCGTTTTTTCGTTTCTTGGCTTATTGGCTGAGATCAAAGTGGATATAGACCTTCCCTACAACTTAGTCTTGGCGGTATAACCAGTCTGGGTCTTCAGGAAATGCTGACTCAAAGAAAGAAGAGGTGGTTCTTCATGCAGGAGGACTCTTCGACCGGATCCAGAAGACCTAGAGAAACTTACTTTTATGTATAAAATGTCTTAACTAACTATTTCTTATCTAATTATATTTATAATACAATATAATGCGACTTATGATTGTAAAACGACATTTGAAAATTATCCCGCATGTGTTTGTTTTAAACGAAAAATCGAAATTTATTTTTAAGGAGAAATAACGATTATTTCTAACCTTAGGGATGAAGTATCAAAGGAAGGATGTCCAGGGTAGCCTAGTGGACATGGCATCTGCCCGGTAAACGGAACACTGTGGGTTCGATTCCCATCCCTGGACACTTTTATTTTTCCGTTTATCATTGCTCTTCACAATTCATCCTTTCATACTTCATCCCTAAGGTTAGAAATAAACGTTATTTCTCTTTAAAAATAAATTTCGATTTTTCGTTTAAAAAAAACACATGCGGGATAATTTTCAAATGTCGTTTTTCAATAATTATATTTATAAACTCGAGTAATAATCGGGTGTTGGTGAATTATTAGTGTCATCAGGGTTTCCGGTGTTGTGGACACTTTTAAGGAAGAAAATAAGTTTCAATTCGGTTGGAGACCAGAAGAGGTCTGACAAGAAGATTACAGTCAAGCTCTGCCATAACTATTTAGATAAGACCAGACATATCCAGGATGCGGCAAGCTTTCCTAGCTTAGTAAGTGAGGCAGTGATCGTATCCGAAATTTGTAACAAATAAATATACTGTATGTTCAAATCAATATGCTTGAGAGATAAGTCTCTTTTAAATACATTTATTTCAAGCTTTCGGGCTCAACCGCCCTTCGACAGGAAACATTATATTAGCTACTGAAGTTTTTGAATCTAATCTATAAATACATTTGTGAGACGCCTGTGTCTCGAGTGTAATGCGAGGCTTGCCGCGGGAGGGGATGAGATCTTTGAAAAAGATGGCCGTTTAGCCCCTTGAAATAAATATACTGGCAATATGTTTATTTTCAATAATATTATCAAATATTATCTATACATTCCTTACTGCAATAATATAAGTTATTGAATGAGAGGGCTTGGCTCATCAGTAGTGAACTCTCTTAATGGTTTCGCTACTAATGAACCTAGCCCTCCCATTCAATAACTTTTATCATTGCAGTAATGTTTGTAGAGATAATATTTGATGCTACAGTTAAGCCTGTCTATAGCGCCCCCTCTAAATAGCGCCTCCCCCTCTATAGAGCCCGATTTTAAATACGTAGTACGATGCAATTTACATTAAAAGTGACCTGTCTATAGCACCCCCTCTCTATAGCACCCTATTTTGGTGAGTCCCAAGATGGGGCGCGATAAACAGGTTTAACTGTATTTTAAAAAGAAACACATTGACGCTAAATTTATTGTTGCAAATTTTAAATATATTTTTCTAGATCATCCCATATATGTTGAACCTGTATTTTAAAATCTGTTTAATAGAAATGTTTGTTATAATCTGATATTATTTTATATCTGTAGCGATATTTCTCTGGATGTTTAAAAGCATTTATTTATGATATTGTAACAAAGTATTTATTATTTTATTAGCAAAGTATTATTTTTATGTTTATATTTTTCTACTCTGTACACTTCCCTCTTTTGGTTATCTTTTGTTTATCATAGTTCTTCAAATAAAAGACACTTCGGCCAGTAAATCAGTTAAAGAGACAATAAAAAAGATTTACTGACCGAAGTGCCTTTTATTTGAAGAACTATGAATGCCGGCCAGGCAGCCTCTATCTTTATGATTTTGTTTATCACTCGTAGTTTGTCTTTGCCTGAAATAAATTGTTGTCTCATCCCGAAGTTGGTCTTCCTTAATTTTCCACATGGCATTTAGATCAACTTTAGTGTCAATAGAGGTCAGCTTTTCTATCCAGGTATATTTACAGATTCCATAAAATGTAGAAATCCCTACCGTGTTTATCGGCTCAATAATTTCCACGTAAATGCTTCTAAATCCAGAAGATTAAGTTTGGAAATTCCTGGATAAATTTTGGGTGCAAATTTGTTAAAAGAGAACATTTCTGAATTAATTTGACTCGGTATCTTGTAAATATGCAAATATATTTAGTTATTGAATGGAGATTAAATCAAATTTATAATTCCATCGATTAAATGACAATAATTTATAGAAAAAAAATATGAATTTTCTAATAGTTATAATTATTTGATCGAAAATAGATATATCCTGGCCGAAACTCATATTTAATACAAAAATTTCCCTATTGAAGACACACGATATAACCAAGTATGAATAAAATTGCCTCTGTCTCTTTAAAATATATAAATAGATTAAATTATGCCGGGAGGAAATTGATCTAAAGAGACAAGGGTCGCCTCTCCCGTCAAAATAGACGTCTAAAAAACAGACGCCATCTATTGGTGAGGCGACCCTTGTCTCTTTAGATCAATTTCCTCCCGGCAAAATTTCCATCTATATTTTAGCCATAGATATGACCCAGCCACTTTGCCAGCTAAAACCTCTTTGGCAGATTGTCAAGATTCCATTAGATCCCGTGTGGATCTCATGGAATAAAGTCCGCCCTAGACTGACGAGGGCCATTAGCCCGAAACCATTGTCTCTAGGTGGACGCTTTTCAGTTTGCCAAAGCTGGTGTTGTGGCTTTGTCACGACCCGAGGCCGCTAGTTCGGCAACGGTCAATAGATGGCGTCTGGTTTTTTAGACGTCTATTTTGACGGGAGAGGCGACCCATGTATCTTTAGATATATGTATATATATTAGACGACCGGCAACATTAAAATATGAAAATTCCTTTTGTCCATGAGGGTATATATGACATTACTTTGCCTTATATCAATTGAACATAATGATGTCGAATTTATATCGGAAGAAATATTGAGAGCACAATGTTTTCGCAATATTTTCCGACACATTTTTATATTGTTTTTGTGTTGAGATTGAGATTGAATATACTTTTATTAATCGTAAATATAAGATTATATAGGGTTAATATAGAGATAAGGAAATATGTAAATTAAAATATTATTTTCATCAGACAATCCAACTGAACGTCGTCTGGTTCTGTAATATATAATATGTATATATGGTTTTGACCAAGGACTTGGTTGTTGTTGCGTGATGTAATCAATATATAGCGTGAGATATTCATGTTTTTAGTTCTTATGATAATTCTGTAATAATAAAATATTATGCAAATATATAATAGTAACATACAATCTCTTTTAATATAAAACTACACTACCTAAGTTTATTGAATATTAGGTAGAAGAGTACATAACAGGTTCGATGTCACATTCCGCCCTGGACAAACGTAGATCGGACTTCTCCCCGACATGTGCTATTGCCGTATTGTCACGTATCAATATTTCATCAATAGAGATATAATACCTATAAAGCTCTCGTTCAATAGTAGAGAGATATATTTAAAACCCAGGTTCCTGGAGCGCAGAGCGCCAACTACCCGGGGAGTCCAGCTCACTAGTATGGACTAGTGTTGAGCGCTTTTACTCGCGTCCTGTTTTGATTGCAGATTTGAATCATTGAATCCCCGTACAATGTCACATTTGTACTATTTTTTTTCACATTGTGTCGTGGTCTCACGCAATTCTGGCCTTAACTACCCGTTTCATGATTTTTCAGGATACCTGAATGAACTGTTTTTTGGTCGTTGAGGTACAGCTTGCACCACGCTGATGAGGGCCAACAGCCCGAAACGCGTCCGTGGTTAGCTTTTCTTGATTAATCAAGAATGAGTATTTGGCCAATTCTGGAATAATTAAAAAATCAACGAGAATAGTTCATATTTATTCCGATAGATGGCGCAAGCCATCAGCAACTTTCAGTTGCACGATAAGGAGAAGCCTTTTTCATAAGATTTGAATCAGTTGACCAGAAATTTCCATGCTGAGGTTGAGTCTGGGAGGCTGGCCATAGATGTAGGATTGAGGTGGGTCAGTCCAAGCAGGATAACTGCTTGTATTCTATGTCTCAGGAATGCTGGTCAGATGAAGAGAAGATGATCGACTTTCTGTGGTTCTTCTGAATAGTTGATGCAGGTAGGGGCTGTTTCGGGATGTACACGTACAGAGTGGATACAACCAGATACTGGGCATCTCCCCGCCCCGTGGGGCACGAGAGTTGAAGCTCTCTTCATCCCCAACATGGACCTAATCTTAATCTAAATCCTCCCTTTTATTTCTTCCCTATGATCTTCCAATCCCGTTTCAAATACACTTCCATGGAAGTTATGCCCCACCTACCATCCTCCCCTGAAGGTAAGTTTCTCAGTTAACTAATTTGGTTTATCTCTTCATTACAAAACGTAATGGTAGTGATAAAGAAAGAGTTGCAACACCAGTTTCGGCAAATTCAGACAAAAAGCCAACTTGTATACCATGGTTTCGGGCTATGGC
>CP092868.1:32602683-32640958 GCA_030710605.1 Cordylochernes scorpioides
GTCTCCATGGAGATCTAATAAATTATTTGCCATTAATCTTCAATTTTTTATTGAAATATTGTTTAGGATTTGCGAAAGAAACGACGCCCAATTTAAAATATTTGTTTCCTTCTCTTTGTGAGGAGTTTTAAAGATTTTTACCATATCTCTGTATTCTCTCTTTCAGAAACATAAAGATGGAATATACTCCTTTATTGAAGTTGATATTTTCATAATCGAATATTTCTTTAATTATTTATTTCATCATCAAAACGCCATATTCCGCAAAGGACACTTGCTCCCAATATGACATGAGTTACATAGCTATCTTAATTACATATTATCTATTACAGCGTCAGTAAAGATTAAAGATTATATATATTCTTCACAAATTTTGCCGACGTCACATTATATACGAAAGTATTTATCATAACGTTTCCATTTTAAAAATCAGTGATAACAATACTTTTGAATATATTTTAAAGTATAAGGTTATCCCAAAAGTGTGTGTGTGTGTGTTCATGTTTTTCCTAAAATATTCTTTCATTTCTTATTACTTGACGAATAATATTATTACGACGAATAAATAATAACACATAATACAATTTAATATATTGCGGCTTGTGATTGTAAAACGACATTTGAAAACTACCCCGCATGTGTTTCTTTATCAACGAAAAGTTAAAATTTATTTCAAGGAGAAATACGATTATTTCCAACCTTAGGGATGAAGTATGAAAGGGTGAATTGTGAAGAGTAATGATAAACGGAAAAATAAAAGTATCCAGGGATGGACACCCCTGGACACACTTTTATTTTTCAGTTTATCATTACTCTTCAAAATTCACCCTTTCATACTTCATTCCAAAGGTTGGAAATAATCGTTATTTCTCCTTGAAATAAATTTTGATTTTTCGTTGAAAAGAAACACATGCGGGATAGTTTTCAAATGTCGTTTTACATGATACAATTACTTTATACATAATACAAAGACATTATAGATAACGGCGAATAATATTGGTATCATCATTTTGCCTCAAATCGTCATGTTTTGTCTTCTAAAAGAGAAGAGAGAAGGTGAAATACATGACTTACTACCCAGCTAAACATAGTGGCTGGAGCTGATGAAGCCAGCACAGATTCTCGCCTAATTACTTGGCAAGCTATTAAGGCTGAGGTTGGTGACAGCTACATTTGGCCCATGGTTGACATTGTCAACAGCCATCCACCCACACACGTCTGACGTGCGACCTATAAATTATTTATCATCATAACCCACCCACTATATGATAAACATATACATTTTGAAAATAGAGAAATCCATATTTAATTCATTAGATAATAAAAAGGTATATATATAATGCCTTGATAAAGGTTGGCGTTCAGACAATTGAAATATTGGCAAATAAATATTTTATTCAAACAAATATATGCCTTTTTATTATCTAACATATACCTTTTTATATTAATAATTTCTTTAAATATAATATTCATATTTTATTGGAGGCCCTTGAGAGTTTCAATTATTAATATAAAAAAGGAAAGATCACGCAGTATATATATGTTATGAATATAATGTTTTGATGTTGGAATGATAAAGAATTGGAGGTGCAGTCGTGAAAAAGTAAAGATAGTTATTTACTTATCAAGTAGTTTTTATTTTCAATTACTTGAAAAGAATTAAACATTAATTATTTTTTGCAGTAATATAGAATTTATAAAATGAATCCTATATTCGTGAATTAAAAAGTTAGGTAGGTTAACTATACATATTTACAACAAATATTCAAAGTATTCTAAATCTATGGTCAAAAATAAAAGAATAGTCAATGATGAAAATAGGAAACGGTATTTATTTACACATCTGTTCTAAAACTTTCCTCACTACCTCTTTTGCGTGTGAATCTATTTACAATTGATCTTTAGAAATTATAGAGTTCTATTGCTATATATATTTTTTTCTGAAATAGTTCCCAGCGTCTGCAGTGAGTGACTTTTACACAATTCTTTCTGCAATCTAGAAGAGTCCTACGACCTGAGACTGGACTGTTGGTTGTAAATTCTGTAGGATTTTTCTGGATAGATATACAACTTTGTTCTCATTGCTCTTTTAAAGTTCTTTAAACTTTTATCAAGGTCTTTTACACAGTGAATTGCGAAATTATTATTATTATTACATTCCTTTTTTTCTTAAGCTTAGAAAACAGTGGAAACCAATCCATGTTTATGTTATTAATACTTTCGAAACAAAATATTTTCAAATGGCCATTCTCCTGGAAATTTCTGCCATTCAAAAACTGACCCTTAGAGGGTCAGCGAAAGGATGGTCTAAAAACCGTTGGTTTTCGACCGCTACGACGCGGGTTCGATTCCCGCATTTGGCACTTTTTCTGATTAAAAAAATAATAATAAATGCTCCAATGGCCCACGATTCTTGTAAAAGTACAACCCCACCAGCGAATGCAAGTAATCAAAAGGGCTCTGGCACAATTGTAAGTGCAAAGTCGAACTGATTTTCTACATGTGTAAACATGTGGGGCACTTACAGTAAAAGTAGTCGCCTACTTCTAACCACCATGATTATCATGGCCTGTACCACGTGTACAAGAGTTAAGCAAAATTAAACTGCCCCATGGTGATATAAAATGCTTAGTAAAAATAATTCATAAAAAGAATCTCTTATGAAATAATAAATAATGAATGGTAAATATGATAATATTTCATCTTTCTTTCCATTCTTAATAGAATTCATAATATTAGCATCACTTTCAATTGGAAATTACGAAACAAAATCGAAAGCTACTTTATTTTCGTCTGCTAACAACTAAAGTAAAAATATTTGACATCATTTTAAAAAATAAAAAAAGGTTCTTTGAATTTTCCCGAATAGAATTATAAATTTAGAAAAATGGAGATGTGTTGGAGTCAATAATTATACCTAATTTTGGTTGGTACACAGGAATAATTAAAAGGTTTTTAGATTTACTAAAAAAAAGGTCTTCTGTTATTAAATAAATATTTATTCTAAAATGATGTGTTGAAATAGTATTTGGTAAATTTTATATCCCTATGGACTTAGAGAGAGAGAGAAAAAAAAAACATTCATTAAAAATCAATACTTGTGCTTATTTAAAAACATTTTAAGTTTATTTTGGATAAATTATTATAAGTATTAATCAGAATTTAACACGTCATCTTTATTGAAAATAAATTTACTCTTTATAATTGTTATGTGTACTCTTCTACATAATATTCAATGATCTTAGGTAGAATAGTTTCTATTAAAAGAGATTGTATGCTACTGTTATATATTTGTTTAATATTTTATTATTACAGAATTATCATAAGAACTAAAAACATGAATATCTCACGCTATATATTGATTACATCACACAACAACAACCAAGTCCTTAGTCAAAACCTTATAAACATATAAATATTACAATACACCCATACCTCGCTTTGCGTCGGGGTTACGTTCCAAAAAACACGACGCAAAGTGAAAATATGTGAAGGCGCAATCAAAAACAAAGGTGTTGCCATATTTTAGGAAGAAAAATTCAAAAATAAATTAAAGACTCGAATCCAAAACAACGCAACTTCGAAAATCTAACGACGCACAGTGAAAATCAGTAAAAATTAAGCAGCGACGCAACTTCGAAAAAAACGCAAACGAAACGACGCAAAGCGAGGTATTGGTGTAATATATGACAGTTTTTCATAGTAATTAATTATATTTTACTCATTATTAATTTATATTGCAATATGTCAATTATTGCTAGAGATAGCAATAACTGAACAACAAATGTAAAAGTATATAGTTATAAAAATATTGTAAAACGACATTTTAAAATTAAACCGCATGTGTTTCTTTTCAACGAAAAATCCGAATTTATTTCAAGGAGAAATAATGATTATTTCTAACCTTTGGGATGAGGTATGAAAGGATGAATTGTGAAGAGTAATGATAAACGGAATCGTACCTCATCCCAAAGGTTAGAAATAATCGTTATTTCTCCCCTTGAAATAAATTTGGATTTTCCGTTCAAAAGAAACACATGCGGTATAATTTTAAAATGTCGTTTTACAATCACAAGCCGCATTATATTATATTATAAAGATAATGTGTTTAATAAATATAACTAATAATTTGAATACATATAATATATATTTATCAAAATCAAAAAAGGCATGTTTTGACTACGTTCACATGAACTTTTAGATGGCAGAGCGCTATCTAAAGGTTCATGTGAATGTGGTCAGGATATGCCTTTTTTAAATTTTGATACCAAACACCTGAATAGAGCAATCCATACTTAAATTATTAAATAATAAAAAGGCATATATTGGATTGAATAAAATATTTATTTGCCAATATTTCGGTTGGCTGAACACCAACCTTTATCGAGGCATTATATTTTTGTATAAGCAAACACAGCGCCGCATAGTGTTATACTTTTCATGCACAAATTTTCCCTACTTACTTTGTATTTTAAATGATTTCAACTGTAATATTATAACACTATGCGGCGCTGAGTTTGTGTATACACAAATGTAATGCCTCGATAAAGGTTGGCGTTCAGCCAACCGAAATATTGGCAAATAAATATTTTATTCAATTCAATATATGCCTTTTTACTATCTAATATATTTTTATTTGATACATTAGCCAGGCCCTCCCAATAATTTAACATTGCAGTGTAGGAGCAGTAAAAAAATTGTTTATTTTTAGAAAGATAATACGCGTCTAAAATACAAATACTTTTAGAGTTTGAAAATATCATATATTATTATATCTAAAACAACTTTGTTGAATTATTAGGGTTTTTGAGATTTTTGGAAATCCGATATTTTGTCTTACAATAATAAATATCTACAAAAAATATATATCAAAAGAAAATTTGAAACCTTTCAAGTTTGTTTTTTTATAAAATTACGAGTTTCGTGCTCTCAACTACAATTAGGCTAAAGCACAAGCCCCGTGCTTACTCACAAATATAATGTTGCCCGTTAGAGAACGAAATCTAGCGTTTTTTATAATAAACAAACTCATATTTCTAATATATAAAATTTGAATATTCTCATTACATACTAATTTTATATAAGTAGTATATTTGCTAATAATACTCAAAATAACTTTTATCCTTTTCGTTTATTATAATGACTGTAATCTTTTTAGCTTATTATAATGATTTTCCCAAAATTAGCAAAAGTTTCGTGTTCAGATTGTGATACCTCTACATAATTTGTAAATTTTAATTAACAGCTTTAATCTTCTTATGTCTAGAGCTTGTGCCTACACATTAATTATATCAATTAATAAATAGAATTTGTGTTCAAAGAGAGGAAGGAACTCTCTTTAAAGAAATCAATGCTAAGTAAATCGTCTGATACGTTATAAGCCTAGTAATTAACAGACGAATTTCACGGTGCATTCATTCCTTCAACGCACGTAATTCCCTGAAAATTCCGGAGGAAAAATGAGCAATGCAAATGACTGATTAGGCTTCGTTGACAATTAGTGGCATCAGAAGTTAAGAATTGATTAAGAAGTAATTAGGCCATTGGGGAGAATTCAAAATTATCTTGGGATTACCTAATGGGAATGGCCATTTGTTCTTTAGCTTGATTCCTTTAAAGGTTTGTCTTTTCTACCATGTTATATTGGTGTTACATGTTGTCTTGTTTATTTCATATACAGGTTATTCACATCTATTGATCTATTGTATTGATACGGAGTCAATATCACAATATTTAATTCAATTTAAAGAAATCTCACTTATTATTATTACACCAAGTTGTAGGGGGGGTGGGGGGAGAAGTCCGACCACACCTCCCTGCGGTCCCCCCTGGACCCTTGGAATATTTGACCAAATTCTGGTTCGTTTCCAAGGTGACTAACGTGGCAACGGCACCCATTTTCCAATGAAGAGCTGCAAGTCCTGGTGTGGAACTAACACCTACTCACATATTCTCATGCCCAGCAATGGCCGCAGCCTTGCAGAAAATTGACATGGACCCAGAGCAGCAGCTTTACACACCCAAGATAGTGGATATTGCTGCTGCTGTGATGGAGATGCATGGAGACATCTGAGGCTCTTCTTTGGACACGACAACAACAACAACCAAGTTGTAGCTTTGCAGGGTCATCAACGTTGGTTTCCTTTTTCTTGGTGTTATACACATTTCCCGAGCGGGTTTCCATACTTAAAGCAAAAAAAAAATGAAGCGCGCGCAACAGAAGCCCGCGTTGATTATGCCTTAAAACAAATGTAAACAATGAATGGACTTTATTTAATTTTAAATCATATTTTATTAGCGTATTAATCATGTAAAACATTTTCTCCCGTAGAAGGGCTTACTTGCCCGAAAGCTCGAGATATTTTTTAAATAAAAAATATTTTTAAAAGAAACTTTTCCCTGGAGGCTTTATGTTTTTATTTTAATAAATAAATAAAGAAAAAAATAATCTTTTAACGTTATTGTTATTATTTCGTTGTCTTCCTCGTAGTTCGTGATCCTGGGTCTTCCTCTAGGTCCTCTCTCCCCAATATCACCTTCATTCGTCAGCTTAGGGGTATTTTTATTAGGACGAAAAATCTTGGTGCATGTGTCATATGTAAATTCCAATGTTTTTTTTTTCGTTCTTTTATTTTGTATCTTTTTTATTTTTTCTCGGATTCATCCTTTCGAATCTGTTTATGAGCCCAATTATCTTATTTAGGTTTTCATGTATATAAATTTCATTTTCTCAATATTGATTGTAATTAGCATTTATTTTCATCTTCATTTGCAGAGAATCCGTAGTAAAGCCATGTATAGTAAATTTATTTTCCTCCAATTTACCCAGATTAATCTATTTATTATTTTGATTGTATTTATATATTTTTCCTGTATATAAATATAATATTACCATTAAGTTATATTACAGTTTTTCCTGCATGTATCATATATTTCTGCTTGGAGAATCTATATAAGACTAAAAGGTCTTAATAAAGCTTTTTGTTGTTGTTAATATCCCATATGACAAAGGGTTAATGCTTTAGTTAAAACACCTAATATATAGTGCTGTTTTTTAATCAGTTTACACTTTTAATGGTCTAAAAATATCAAAACATCAAAATAACTAATAACTTACCAAAATCTTTTATAAATATTCTACACATTTTTTTCCTTAACTTCAAATCAAATATACATTAGATTTGATATATAAATATATATAAATATTTCTAAATAGAATGTAAATACACCCATACCTCGCTTTGCGTCGGGGTTACGTTCCAAAAAACACGACGCAAATTG
The DNA here is from genome assembly GCA_030710605.1 of Cordylochernes scorpioides. NCBI lineage: Eukaryota > Metazoa > Arthropoda > Arachnida > Pseudoscorpiones > Chernetidae > Cordylochernes > Cordylochernes scorpioides. The sequence goes on from CP092868.1 coordinate 32,609,965, forward strand.
AAACGACGCAAAGTGAAAATATGTGAAGGCGCAATCAAAAACAAAGGTGTTGCCATATTTTAGGAAAAAAAAAATAAAAAAATAATAATTTAAGACTCTAATCCAAAACAACGCAACTTCGAAAATCTAACGACGCACAGTGAATATCAGTAAAAATTAAGCAGCGACGCAACTTCGAAAAAAACGCAAAACGAAACGACCTAAAGCGAGGTATTGGTGTATAAATATACAGAATATGTTTTCTAAATAAAATGTAAATACCAAATGTATTTTTTCATTAAAACCAAACGTAAAGATTTTGTTGGCTCAACAATATTTTAATTATATTTATAATGAATATTATCCATTGTGTTGTAAATATTTAAATTAAGGTAAAATAAGGATATATTTATAAACAACAATAGGGTGAATTCTTTAATTTTAAAAATGAGTTAATATATTTTATGGGGAGCTCTCTCTTATATTGATTTATCATTGTCTAAATCACAAAAAAACGTAGTTCGTTAAAATTAATGAATGAACCATTATTAATATCTTTTGCTAATTAGAAGTCAATTATGAGATTGGATTTCTTATTTTATTAGGACCTCGGTTTCTAAATAATATAGAATTTTAGGTTATTAAACTTATTTTAACATATTTTATATGCATATAAACTTCTAAAATATAGATACTAGAATATTTTCATATATAATTCATTAATCATGAATTTAAATACTTTTACACTCTTTGTTATTCATATTTCATTTAAAAATATACACAAGTATACTTGTATATATATATGAAAAAACAATAGAAAAAAATAAAAGATAAGTGGGTCAGGTGTTGATATTAAAAATAAGGAAGGCATCTCCTGACCACGAGCACATGTGCTTTTTAGATAGCAGAGCGCCATCTAGTGGAGCAAAAATAAACTAGATGGCGCTCTGCCATCTAAAAAGCACATGTGCTCGTGGTCAGGAGATGCCTTCTTTATTTTTAATATATATATGAGGTATAATATAATAATAAGGTGGGGAAAGAGAAATAAGGACACCACAAGTTTGGAAGAGGAATCCCAGACAACCAGAGAGAGAGAGGGATAGACGGGCCCAGCACTGCCAGGCGGCCGCCCGTGTCGAACACAAACACCCACTGCCCTAATAGTCCTGAGGTTCCAAGTAACGGGCCCCTTGGAATGTCGCTGATATCTCAAGTGACCGGACTTTACATCCTGTCTTAATAGTCCCGAGAACTCACGGGCCCCTCTGGTCACCCCTTGGAATGTCGCTGATGTCGTAAATGACCGGACTTTAGCTGCCCGTCTCTCTCTGGGTTGACTGTAGGCTTGCTTTATTATTCCTGGAAGAGTATATATTATGACATATGGCCCCCGTTGAACATGGTTTGAGTATACTTAAAGCTGGAGAAGCCAGGAATAAAGAAAATAATTTTATAGTTGAAATTATTTAAGGTTATGGTGACATAGTTTTATGTAAATAAAATATTGTATAGTACACCAGTAAATATTATTATTTACAAGCAGTTTTACAACACCGGATAGTTTGATATTTAAGGGAATTCTTGATAATATCAAAGTTATAAAAGGCTATATACAATAACATCTAATATATTATAAAGTAAATGCTATTGAGGAGTGTGAACAAGGAGAAGGGGAGTCACAAACACATGATGAAAATCTTAAGGCCATTAAGACTGGGGAACTCTACAGTTTAAGATATGTTTTCAGGCGGACATGGCAAGGGGAAGACTTGGCATGGCTTTTCTATGCTATAGGTGTAGAGTACGAGAAATGAGGTTGAGGTTGGAAATTGCGTGAGCTCAGGACTGAGGTAAATATAGAACTACATACAGTGTTAGAATTTTGGCGAACAGAGCGAGGGGAAACTTGCTTTGGGCCATTCTACCTTATTTATGCAGTTACTCGTGTAGCGAGTCCGAGGGGAAAGTCCCGTGTGTAGGTGAGGAAGTCGCATGGACTTATAGTTAATTTGAGAAGATAAAATAGTTCGAGATGCAAAAGTAGAATATAAGCGAACAGAGCGAGGGGAAACTTGCTTTGGGCCTTTCTACCTTAATTATTTCGATACTAAGAGACTCTAGTAGTTCTAACTAATTGGAGGAAAGTATGCGCGTACAGTGCCAAAAATTGGAACGAGGACGGCGTTGTCATTTACAATTTACAAGCTTCTCGTACACGAGGTGTTTGAACCGTCGTGGGAGCTTGTGCGAGGAGTTGAATTCGCGACGGGTTGAACGTAAAACCCATGTCTGCGCGAAATGATGACGGACCGGACAGAATCAGCGACGATGTTTGACGTACCTCCGTGGGAAATATCGGAGGTAGGTTATATCGTGCTGGTATGGACAAGGGACAAACATAAATTTGAAGACAGGGTCCGTGTGGAGAACGTGTGGCGCGAGGAGAAGGAGCGGACTGTGCCGCTCGATGCAGATTGTTCAAGTGCGAACAAAAAGGAGTTGATAAACATCTAGGAGTTAGTCAATCTGCATCCTGTGACGAACACACCAGTGGCTAGATGGTGTGGGTCGGTGGATATGCTAGAGAGAGACTACAAAATATATTATCATAAATCAAGGGTGAAGATTAGAATTTTGAAATGGCAATATAGTAGTTCGATAATTGATTAATCAATAATTCTATAGAAGGTCATAAGCTGGTCGAAGGTTGACAAGTTGTAAGGATGAGTGGGACATTCAGGGGGAGATTAATAAAGGTTACTAAAGGTTGGTTGTAAGCAATAGTCGATTAGAGCCAGCAATTACAAGTAGGTTGAGGTCACATACAGAGTAATAAAAATGTTCAGGTACTGGAGCACGGTTAATAGGGGTGGAGAGAATAAATGGAACTAAACTAATTATAGGAAATATTGGCATCAGAGTTTACAAGGAATGACTTCTTTAAAGAATGAATGGTAGAGGTAAAACAATTTCACTTACAGGTTATGTTGGTTTAGAGAGAAAGTAGATTCATTGAGTTCAATGAGGGAGGGTTCTGTCTGTAGATACTGTACGTGCCAGTGTTGTCCGACACAGTAGTGGCAGGGATATGGCGGAGTCCATGGTGGTGGAAGGTGTCCTGCCCTGGCGCGGCGATCGTTCTTGTGCAGATCTAGTGCTGGGAGAAGTGTGCGGCAGGTTCATCTCCGTCGTAGGTGATCACTTTTTCCGGATCACGGTTCAAGAGTTGGCCGAGGCAGAGGGTGAGAGTTCGAAGGGAAGTGGCTATAGTTGAGTTGGTTGTGGAACTTGGCTGTGGGTTTGTCCGATCACCATGGCTTTGCTTCTTTTTTCTTCATATTCTAGTGATATGGGAATTTGTTTCCCGGCCAGGTCTTATCCTGTCGACTTTTCTGTGGTATAATATAATAATAAGGTGGGGAAAGAGAAATAAGGACACCACAAGTTTGGAAGAGGAATCCCAGCAACCAGAGAGAGAGAGAGGGATAGACGGGCCCGGCACCGCCAGGCGGCCGCCCGTGTCGAACACAAACACCCACTGCCCTAATAGTCCTGAGGTTCCAAGTAACGGGCCCCTTGGAATGTCGCTGATATCTCAAGTGACCGGACTTTACATCCTGTCTTAATAGTCCCGAGAACTCACGGGTCCCTCTGGTCGCCCCTTGGAATGTCGCTGATGTCTTAAATGACCGGAATTTAGCTGCCCGTCTCTCTCTGGGTTGACTGTAGGCTTGCTTTATTATTCCTGTAAGAGTATATAGTATGACATATATATATATCCTCCCCGAGGTTGATCCACTTTGCCGTAGTGGGGGGGCCCGAGTCCGACTTCCAAGTCGTTCCGCCAAGAGATCAACACCACAGAGGTCCGTACGTCTCTTGACCTCACGTACAATACAGCAGCTACATTATGCACCCATGATCTTCTTTTTTCTAGATTTGATTCATTTTGTCTCCTCTCTTATTGTAAAGACGTTGCTGTATCACCTCACAAGCATAAATAAATAAATAAATATATATATATTACATAAAAAATGAGAATTCCTGCTGAATATTTTATAGAATTATTAGCTGTTGCTTGATTTTGGTATCCACGAATATATTACGATGTGGTTTTGCAGTCGTGGTAACAGAATAATATTAATGAAAATAGTTATCATAAAATAGATTTAATTGAGCTTAAGGAATATTTAAAAAAAAAACAGAATTTGATAAAGTACTGCATGGCTTAAGGCCTAAGAATACAAAAAAAATGAAAAACTTATTTACATAATGTACAAAAGGTTTGAGCCGGCCATCGGGAAACAACAACAATGAGTTTTTATAGGGGAAGCGTGACCTCTGGCGGTCGATTTAGCAGAGTATTTGAATCTATGAAATATAATTTTAAATAAAATAATATTTACACTTATAATATATATATATATATCCATTCATCAGGGTATATTCATCCCCTAAATTCTCTGAAAATCTCTATTTTATATTAGGAAAATTAAATATTTTGTATAAATAAATTATATTTTAACACACATTTAATGTGATTATAATATCAATTGCCATCTTTCGATAAAATTTGTAATAATGATTTTTAGTAATGTATTTCTTTTGGTATTTATTATTATACAATATAATGCGGCTTATGATTGTAGAACGACATTTGAAAATTATCCCGCATGTGTTCCTTTTGAACGAAAAATCGAAATTTATTTTAAAGAGAAATAACGATTATTTCTAACCTTAGGGATGAAGTATGAAAGGATGAATTGTGAAGAGTAATGATAAACGGAAAAATAAAAGTGTCCAGGATTATTTTTCCATTTATCATTACCCTTCACAATTCATCCTATCATACTTCATCCCTAAGGTTGGAAATAATCGTTATTTCTCTTTAAAATAAATTTAGATTTTTCGTTCAAAAGAAACACATGCGGGATAATTTTCAAATTTCGTTCCACAAATATTATCTCTACAGAAACATTTCTGCAATGATAACTATATTTTGATACATTAGCGCGTCATCTGTTATGAAAATTCGAAACTATTATAGACGCGTATGATTCTTTTAAAATTTAAACAATTTCTACTGCCCTTACTGCAATGGAAAAATTAGTGGGATGGTCTGGCACATCAGTGGTGAACTCTCCCAGCAGTTTCTCCAGTTTAATCTACCATACCGCTGTTATATTACTTTTTTTGTTTTCCTTTTAGAGTGATACTGATGCTAGACTCTTGGAATGGGTATTTTAGATTAACTATGGACATAAGCTTATAACTATATCTTTATCATCGCAGTAAAGGGCAATAAAGATAAAATTGACTTATTAACACATTGCCAAAAAATATCATTATAACAAACCTTTATAAGGTGTTATTTAAATACAGTTAAATCTGTCTATAGCGCTCCCTCTAAATAGTGCCTCCCTCTTTATAGCGCCCGATTTTTAATATGTAGTACGATGCGATTTACATAAAAAGTGACCTGTCTATAGCACCCCCTCTCTATAGCACCCTATTTAGGTGAGTTCCAAGAGGGGGGGCGCTATAGACAGGTTTAACTGTAATTATAAAAAGAATACTTTAAATGATATAAAATACTATGTATAAAAAGACATTTTATCATTATTGATTTTACTAAATTGAATGAACACACACGCCAATATGCAACTTTAAATCGATTAAATTCTAAACTTTTGCAAAAAAATAAAAATCATAAATCAGAAATGACAGATTAAAATGTCAATTTTATTAATAATTTTATTATATATATTAACTTTGGATGGAAAACTTCTAAAAATAAGATCGTCTTATAACCTAATTTTCTATAAATTAGGTCTATAGAAATTTTCACAAAATCCTAAATATTCTAAACAGAAAGTTTTTTTCCTTCTTTAATTTAGTTTCTAACTATATTATAAAGTGCTCGGAACGATAATTCAATTTATCTTAAAAAGAAAGAGTTTCTCACAGAATTTCGATTTAATACGCTGCGATTGATGCTTGAAACTTGTTTTAAAATATAAATATCCAATAATCAAATTTAATAGTTAATTGATTTTATATAGTAAAGAGGGTTTTTTTTGTAGGTTAATAGTCTTCTTCTTCTTTCTTATCTCCACACTGGGTGAAGTAGAATGCGTCTGCCTTTGTCATTAAGACTGGGAGCACTACTCAGTAGCAGGCCGACTTAGTTCCAAAAGAAATGGCCACCTCTGACATGAGGAACAGACGCCATGTGCAGCCGCTCCTAACATGGAGTACAAACGCTGCTCATCCTGTATCCCTGGAGCCCTTACAGGGTACTACCAGCCGGGCCAGCTGAGCCCAGGTTTGTTAGCGAGCTTGTTACTGCTCCCCTCCTCCTTTTTCATCCGGGCTTGGGACCGGCAAAGGCGTTGTTTAGGTTGATAGTAAATTTCGTTATTGAGATGGGAGTTTTTAATTTTTTTTTATATTTTAATATTAAAATAAAAGAAGATATATCTTGGCCTAAATCACATGAGCATTTTTAGATGCCAGAACGCCATCTAGCGGAACAAAAATAAACTAAACGTTTATTTAACTTGTTCCACTAGATGGTGCTCTGCCATCTAGAAATTCTCGTTTGAGCCTAGTCAGGATATGCCTTTATTTATTTTAATATCAACGCCTGATCCTTTTTATACTTTTTAAATTATTTATTCACCTGTTTAATATTGTAAAGTTTACTATATATAAATAAAGAATAGCAACAATACTTTGTAATACAATATAATGCGGATTGTGATTGTAGAAACGACATTTGACAATTATCCCGCAAATATTTCTCTTGAACGAAAAATAGAAATTTATTTTAAGGAGAAATAACGGTTATTTCTAACCTTAGGGATGAAGTATGAAAAGATGAATTGTGAAGTGTAATCATGCACGGAAAAATAAAGTATTCATGGATGGGAACTGGACAATTTTATTTTTCCGTTTATCATTATTCTTCACAATTCATCATTTCATACTTCATCCCTAAGGTTAGAAATAATCGTTATTTCTCCCTCAAATAAATTTCAATTTTTCGTTCAAAAGAAACACATGCGGGATAATTGTCAAACGTCATTCTACAATAATTTGTGTTTAATATTTAATTAAATTTTTAAAAAAGGTTCATCATAATTGTTTTAATGTCCATCTATACAGAGAGCAAAATAACAACTGACTCACCCGTGCAGCCAAGGTCACGCTCCGCTGCGTCACGTGGGAAAACATACGTAGAGGTTCTCGTCCATGTTCTCAGCACATCCCCCTTTTTAAGATTCGAAATATATATATATTACAAACTTTAAATGCATAATATAATTAATAATGAAGGCGATCCACAGGTTTAACAATTCGTCCACTCCGGGTTCTTATCTGGCCGTCTTCTGAGTCGTTAGAGGGATAATCCACAACTGGGGTCTTTTCATTTTCAACCAGTTCCTCTCCCGAAAAGGTCGGCGTCGATGGGTCAGCTGGATATTGCACTGCATATCCTTTTCGTAGATGGAACCTGTTTCGACGTAAAGTCCCAACTGGAGTATCAACCATATACGACCTTGGTGTCGATGCTTTCTTCTTTACAATCCCCCAGGTTCGCATATCTGTAATCCAAACCGTGTCACCTTCGGATAGCTCCTCCATGTCCGTAGCTCCGCAGCGTCGATCATATCTGGATTTCATATCCTTTCTCCTTCTCCCCTCCTTTCTTTTCAGGGTCTGAGAGTCCACCAACCTTGGATTAAGATTCTCTGGTGCAATTGGCAAGGTCGTTCGGAGTTTACGTCCCATGAGAAGCTCAGCAGGGCTGTAACCGTTCTCCAAAGGGGTCGATCGATACTCCAGGAGTCCAAGCGACGGGTCTTGATTTTTCTTGAGGATCAACTTAGCAATTTTCACACCTGCTTCTGCCATCCCATTGCTCTGCGGGAATCGAGGACTTGAAGTGACATGTGTGAATCCGTACTGCCTTGCGAAATTTGCAAATTCACGAGCAGCTCCAAATTGCGTCCCATTATCGCTTACAACAGTTTCTGGTATTCCATGTCGGGCAAATATGGATTTGCAACCACGCACCACCACATTGGCTGTGAGCCGATCCAGCTGAACCACTTCAGGAAATCGAGAATAATAGTCAATGACGACTAGATACCACTTATTCTCGAACTTGAACAAATCCATTCCAATCTTTTGCCACGGTCGTGTAGGAAAGTTGGTTGGTATCAAAGGTTCATGTTTTGAGACGGCTTCCTGGATACAGACACTGCACTTTCTGACCGTTTCCGCGATCTCTTCCGAAACTCCAGGCCACCATACCGTCTCACGTGCGCGAAGTCTTGTTTTTGTAATCCCGAAGTGCCCAGCGTGCAACTTATCTAGGATCTCCAGTTTCATACTTGCTGGAATAACAAGACGACAGCTACGCATCAGTAGTCCATTTTGAACGCCGAGTTCATCCTTGACATGCCAATAAGAGAGCAGAGCCTGTGACATTTTCTTCTTATCTGGCCAGCCTTTCTCAAGGTAGTTGACTACTGCTTTCAGGGTCGTATCTTCTTGTTGAGCTTCAAAAATCTTCGTCAACATCTCGTCTTTGTCGGTTATACTCGAGAGAACTGCATTTATATGCGCTGAGGTTTGCCGTTCGTTTTCACCTCCCTCGGTTGTAAGAAGTGGTTGTCTGGATAATGCATCGGCGTCGAGCAGCTCCTTTCCAGGGATATGCACTATTTCGAATCCAAACCTCATCATACGCATTCGGAAACGTTGCAGTCTTGGGGTCAGCGAACTCAATTCTTTCGTCGAAAATAGAGGAATGAGAGGCTTATGGTCGGTCTCAATTCGGAAACGCTTTCCAAGCAGGAAATCTTGAAAACGTTCGCAAGCCCATGTAATTGCGAGAGCCTCTTTCTCGATCTGAGCATATCGTTTTTCGGTAGGTGTCATAGTTCTAGAAGAATAAGCAACAGGTCGCCAGATTCCATTCTTACCTTCTTGCTTCAGTACCGCTCCCAAGCCGTATGAAGATGCGTCGGATGACACCATAGTTGGTTTCCTGACGTCGTATGCTGCCAAGATGGGTTGAGTCGTGAGCAATTCTTTCAACTTTCGGAATGCTCGCTCCTGGCTGCAATCCCAAACGAAGTCTTGACCTTTCACCAACAACTGGTTCAGTGGAGCCACAATTTCAGATAAATTTTCCACAAAGCGTCCCAGATGGTTCACCATGCCAAGAAATCTTCTTACGCCATGAACATCTGTCGGAGCAGGCATCCTCGCCACTGCTTCGATTTTCGCTGGATCTGGTCGAATACCGTCTTCATCCAGTATGTGCCCAAGAAAATTAATTCTTGGCACGCCGAAGACACACTTGGCCTTGTTTAGTGTAACTTTCGCCTCTTTCAGTTTTCGGAGCACTGAACGAAGAATTCGATCGTGAGTCTTGGAGTCGGAGGCAAATATCAGGATATCGTCCAGGTAACACATTACACCGTCCATGCCTTGCAAGATTATTGACATAACTCTCTGAAAATACTCTGGGGCGAGTGAGATTCCAAATGGCATCCTGCAGTATTTATATCTCCCAAAAGGAGTGATGAAGGTCGTTAAATGCTGGCAGTCCGGGCTCAACGGAATCTGGTGAAAGCCACTGTTCGCGTCCAGTTTCGAAAAGAATCTTGCTTCCCCCAGTTGCCCCAGCATGTGCTCCACTACTGGCATGGGATGCACTTCGCGCTGTACATGTTCGTTCAGCCTTGAGAGATCCACACAGAGTCGTATGTCGCCATTCGGTTTACCAGCAATCACAGTCGGTGCACACCATTCAGTCGCAACGTTAACTTGTGCTATGATTCCCGCCCTCTCGAGCTCTTCCAATCTTGTCTTGAGCTTTTCCATCAAAGGTATTGGTACCCGTCGAGGAGTATGCACAGCATAAGGTTTTGCTCCAGGTTTCAATTTGATTTCGTAAGGGTTTCCGATCTGTCCCAGTCCTTCAAATACTTCAGGGAATTCCCTGATTGGGTTAATTCTCGTCGCAACCACTTCAATCCGCCTCGCCAGGTTCAAGAGCTCACATGCCCGGCGACTCAGAAGAGGTTCACTCAAACAACGAATGACATAAATCTTCTCCTTGATTTCATAATTGCCATTTCGCAGCGTTGATATAAACATACCCACAGTCTGAAGTTCGGAGAATTCAGCAGCTCTAAGGTTGATATCACTTTCCACCAGTCGTTGCTGTCCCATTATCTTCTTGAAGAGACAGAGAGGAACACATGTAACATCCGCCTGGGAGTCGAGCTTAAACTTCACCTTTTTCCCGTTCACTTGGATTTCTGCTGTCCATCGCCTCCTGCACTCGTCTTCATCATTATCGAGATTAGATGAATCCTCCACAGCTGAGACCTCCAGGAGAAAACCAATTTCTTCATCAAGTTCAGAAACAGCTTTGACTTCCGCAGTCTTCGCCTGCTTATCTGGGCAGCAATTTACAAAATGGCCTGTTTTTGAACACAGGTTACATTTTTGTCCTTCAGCACGGCAGGCCTGTCCTTCCCTGTGGGTGAAACCTCCGCATTTTGGACATCGTGATCTTGTTTTGGCTGACTTCTCCTTCTTCCTCGAAGGCTGCTGTTGTTGTTTCGGTGATTGTTTCTTCGAGTTGAACTTCACCTGATTGACCTTTTGGCTTGTTGAGGGACGCTGCAGGTCGACTTGCTGCTGTCGAACGGCTTCCTGCTGTCGAACCATTTTCACCGCCTTTTCCAAAGTCAGTTCGCTGTCCAACTGCATTCTTTCAGATAAAGCTTTGTCCCTCACTCCAACCACTATTCGGTCACGGATCAACTGCTCATGAAGACCCTCAAATTCGCAACTATCAGCCAATTTGTACAATGAAGTGATGAATTCGTCCACTGGCTCCCGATCCTCTTGGATTCTTGAATTAAATTTCGCACGTTCGTAGATAATATTCTTTCTGACACAGAAGTGGCTGTCGAACGCCTTGAGGACTGAATCAATTTTCGTTGCCTCTTCCTCCTTTTCGAACTTGAATGTCCTGAATATATCATCCGCGCGGTCACCCATCAAGTACATGAACAAATCGATCTTGTCCGCCTCCTCTTTCTTCTTCATTCCACTGACCACGAGGTATCGTTCGAATCTTTTCCTCCATTTGGGCCATTCGTTGGGAGTCGAGAAGTCGAAAGTTTCTGGAGGTTGAATCTGAGCCATGTTGAATTATCTTCCAAGGTACGCAAAAATCGATATTTTGCGATATACGGGTTCGTATTTTATCCAGTTATCGCTGCCACCATGTTTTAATGTCCATCTATACAGAGAGCAAAATAACAACTGACTCACCCGTGCAGCCAAGGTCACGCTCCGCTGCGTCACGTGGGAAAACATACGTAGAGGTTCTCGTCCATGTTCTCAGCACAATAATATATAAACAAAAAGAAATATCTTGATAAAAATTGAAGAAAAGAATGAAAGTAAATTGATGCCGACTACCTAACTATGAATTAAAATCAAAGAATAATCAAATATTTTACATAAATAAATACAAAGTATGTTACAGATATACACTCGTTCTCTCTGTGATGATAGAATTGAATCCTATCATAAGGATTCTCAGAGAGTAAATAGAAGAAAGGCTATCAGATATGTTGTTGTTGTTGTTGTCGTGTTCAATGAAGAGCCTCAGACGTCCCCATGCATCTCTATCACAGCAGTAGAAATGTCCAATATCTTGGGTGTGTAAAGCTGCTGTTCTGGGTCTATGTCAATTATAATGACTTCTTGTTGTTATTGTGTCCGATGAAGAGCCTCAGATGTCTCCGTACATCTCTATCACAGCAATGTTCTCTATCTTGGGTGTGTAAAACTGCTGTTCTGGGTCCATGTCAATTATAATGACTTCTTGTTGTTGTCGTGTCCAATGAAGAGCCTTAGATGTCTCCGTACATCTCTATCACAGCAATGGTCTCTATCTTGGGTGTGTAAAACTGCTGTTCTGGGTCCATGTCATTTATAATGACTTCTTGTTGTTGTCGTGTCCAATGAAGAGCCTTAGATGTCACCGTACATCTCTATCACAGCAATGTTCTCTATCTTGGGTGTGTGTAAAACTGCTGTTCTGGGTCCATGTCAATTATAATGACTTCTTGTTGTTGTCGTGTCCAATGAAGAGCCTCAGATGTCTCCGTACATCTCTATCACAGCAATGTTCTCTATCTTGGGTGTGTAAAACTGCTGTTCTGGGTCCATGTCAATTATAATGACTTCGTGTTGTTGTCGTGTCCAATGAAGAGTCTCAGATGTCTCCGTACATCTCTATCACAGCAATGTTCTCTATCTCGGGTGTGGAACTGCTGTTCTGGGTCCATGTCAATTATAATGACTTCTTGTTGTTGTCGTGCCCAATGAAGAGCCTTAGATGTCTCTGTACATCTCTATCACAGCAATGTTCTCTATCTTGGGTATTTAAAGCTTCTGTTCTGGGTCTATGTCAATTTTCTGCAAGGCTGCGGGCATTGTTGGGCATGAGAATATGTGGGTAGGTGTTAGTTCCACACCAGGACAGTTATTGCATGTCCTATAGGGCTATCAGATATGATAGAATAATATGATCAGATATGATAGATAGTTGGAAGTGTCAAATAATCATATCAAGACCAAGAGTTAGTTATTCTTTATTTCGACTTAGAGCGCTATGTCCACCTAAGAACACTTACACTTATGGACCAAGAGTTACATCATAAATATTGTCCTAATTGATAGGTTAAATGGGGCTTTTAATTCTATATAGCAATGTATGAATCAAATAAAGTCTTTAAATATATAAAATATTATCAATTTACTTTAAGAATTACTTAGTTTCCATCTTCAAACCAAAAAAAGATATCAATTAAAGTCAAGATATGAATTTTAAATTGTTTCAGATTTTTTATAACTATTCTATTTCTAAGAATTATAAATTTCATTTAAATATTTGATCTTCCCCTTCTTTCTTTTCAAGGAATAGCATTAATTATAAAATTACGCACAAAAAGAGATATCAAATATAAAAAATGAAATTCTTTTGAAATTATATTGTGCAAATATAAAATTTAGTTATAATTAAGAGTTATTTTAATAAAAAAGTGCGTCATTGATTTAAAGGAAGGTAAAATTTTTAACTGTATATATGCTATATAAAAATATTATTTCATTTAAAATCATATTTTCATAGATTCAAATATTCTGTTAAATCGACCGCCAGTGGTCACGCTTTCCCTATAAAAACTCATTGTCGTTCTATCTCGTTGGCCGGCTCAAAACTTTTGTACATTATGTAAATAAGCTTTTCATTTTTTTTTATTCTTACGCCTTAAGCCAGGCAGTACCTTTACCAAATTATGTATTTTATATATTCCTTAGCTCAATAAAAAGTAACCTCTGATCAAAACCATTCTTATTATTATTCTTTCAAGATTTTAACCACGACTGCATTACCATAATCCTCAACATGATCAAAAATCAAGCAGAAAATCTCTATTCATTTTTATATAACATATATATAGATCAAGTATAATTTATAATTCTCTATAAATATATTTATATATTAATATACACCTTCGAGATGTACTTTTATATTAGAGTACTTAAGATTCCATGTTCAGGTACTATGAGAAACAATTAGGTCCTTGGTCATATAGGAAAAGAGTCAGTTTGTGAAGTTCAAAAAAAAGCAATAGAAGCTGATATTTTCTGTATATGTCACGTATCAATATATTTAAATATCAATATCTCTTGTATATAAATTAAACAATACCACAGCTTTCTAGAAATAAGTTTCTTTTCATTTTATTAACGTCAAGCTTTCGGGAATCTCTGCCCTTCTACAGGAAAACACAAATAAAAGAATAAAACGCCACTTAATGTTAAACTATTACAAAAATCTATATATCCATAGATCCATAAATCCATAGATATTTGTAATAGTTTAGCATCAGGTGGTGTTTTATTCATTTATCTATGTTCTCCTGTTGAAGAACAGAGATGCCCTAAAGCTTGAGACTACGTTAATAAACTGAAAAGAGACTCATCTCCAGAAATCTGTGGTATTGTTCAATTAAAATATGTGATGTATGGATCAGAGGGGTAGACCCTGATGACGGTTCTAAATGTAAATATCTGTAGCAATAGTACTTGTAGACAAAGACTGCGAGAGTGAATGTATGATCTGAGTCAATGGACTAAGGACCTACATACGAGTAGAGATAAATCTGATGAAGAGAAATCGGTAGATATGAAGAGACACTGTGGACAAGCCACAGTAGAGTCTTCTTATTTCTTATCCCCACTCAATCATATTAGGCTATCAAGCTTGTAAAGCTTGAGATCATGTCTGGGTGAAGTAGAATGCGTCTGCCTTTGTCATTAAGACTGGGAGCACTACTCAGTGGCAGGCCGACTTAGCTCCAAAAGAAATAGCCGCCTCTGACATGAGGAACAGACGCCATGTGCAGCCACTCCTAACATGGACTACAAACGCTGCTCAATCTGTATCCCTGGATTAGGAGCCCTTACAGGGTACTATCAGCCGGGCCAGCTGAGCCCAGGTTTTTTAGTGAGCTTGTTACTGCTCCCCCTTCTTTTTCATCCGGGCTTGGGACCGGCAAAGGCAGAGTTACAGTAGAGTGATGTACTATATATATATAAGATTAGAAAGTAAAGTTGTTGGGTTTATTTGTTGCATCTATATTTCCAATACTAATGTTTCCTCCCCACCATGATGTCCTAGTCCAAAGCTAGCTCAATCGGAACATTATTTTGTTTGTTTGTTGTCCCTGTGTGGCTCGCCCGCCGGAACTGAAGCACTGCCCACACTTGTAGCTGCTTCCCCAACACAGAATAAAATAACTTGGCAAGCCTTAAATGAGATGGATATTATTGTGTAATCTTTATTAGATGATACTATCATTAAAGTGTACCTATCAACAAAAGGTACTGAATGAGGGGAATATTATAATATAATCATTATGAGATGATAATATCATTTGAATATACCTCACTACAAAATACAAAATTTATCAACCAAATTGACATTTTTATCATCAGTAATTTTTCGGTGAGAGGACATACGAGGAGATAAAGCTGATTATTGGGAGATTGATAGGGAGAGACCATCTGGCTCAGCATCAGTAATGTACTGAATAAGAAGTATATTATTGTATGACCTTTATTAGATTGTACTATCCTTTGAGTATACCTATCAACAAAATACAGACTTTATCATCAAAATTGTCATTATTATCACCTAGTAGCTTTCCAGTAAGAGAACATGCGAGGAGATAAAGCTGATGATGGAAGATTGGTAGATATGGATTATGGATTATATTAACTATGTACAATGAATATGGCGCCTCTGCCAGCGCTGCAGAGTTTGGTGGAGAACCGCCAGTGGGTCTCCAGCGACACCACGCATTTCGCGATCTACGAAGAATACATAGATCGCGTACTTCGCCGCGATATGATAGTAGATATGGAGATATCCTGTGGACCACCCTCAGTAAAGCAAGGTGGAGGATATTATTGCGTAGCCTTTATCAGATTATATACTATCATTTGAGTATACCTCTCTACAAAATACAGATTTTATTATCAGTAATATTTCGGTGAGAGGATATACGAAGAGATAAAGCTGATGGTTGGGAGATAGGTAGATATGGAGAGACCCTGTGGATCACTCTCAGTAGAGTAATGTACTGAAAAAGAAGGATATTATAATACACCAATACCTCGCTTTGCGTCGAAATTGCGTCGCTGCTTAATTTTTACTGATTTTCACTGTGCGTCGTTAGATTTTCGAAGTTGCGTTGTTTTGGATTCGAGTCTTTAATTTTTATTTTTTTTTTTTTGAATTTTTTTCCTAAAATATGGCAACACCTTTGTTTTTGATTGCGCCATGCCATCAAAATTTTATTTTCACTTTGCGTCGTTTCAATTTGCGTCGTGTTTTTTTGGAACGTAACCCCGACGCAAAGCGAGGTATGGGTGTATTTATGCGATTATACTATTATTAGAGTATAGCTCTATTTTAACAAAATACAGACTTTAAAACCAATTTTGTCATTATTGTCACCTAGTAACTTTCCATAGTAACATACGAAGAGATACAGCTGATGATGGGAGATTGTTAGCTATATAGAGACCCTGTTGACCACCCTCAGTAGAGTTAGGTATTAAAGAAGGAAGATATTATAGTATCATATGAGATGATACTATCATTAGACTACACCTCTTTACAAAGTACAGAATTCATCACCAAAACTGTCATTTTTATCTCCAGTAACTCTCCAGTATGAGTAAAATTTTCCCTAAAGAACACTATGTCTCTTTAATTAAGTGTCTTTTATAGAGAGGTTTCAACTTTAAGTAATTTTTGTTGTCTTTGTGTATGGTATATATTTAGGGTGATTACCATACTTTAAATCATAATATTTTATTCCAAACTGAAATGAAAATCAGCGTTTTTAAACTAAATATTCGGAGATAGAGGGCGAGAGTAATCTCAAAATGTTCAATTATATGATTAGATGATATAGCGCGCCAATCTAAAATATATTGAACATTTCCTGAGCATTGACAATTTGACAATTAAAAATGGTTTATTGACATCTAGTCAATGGTCAAGAGAGAGTTTACAGAGTTTAAAATAGTAGATAAAATATATATACCAGACGAGGCCTTCTCCGAAGGTACGTCTGGATCCTATCAGGAGTTTAGAATCGTCTTGAGTTCAGACTTGCGAGTTATGGAATCCGTGTCCCCAGCGATGACTGTGTTGAGGAACTTGACAAGAATAATCTTGTGTTTAGGTAAGGTATCCGCGTTCCTGAGCATTGAGGTGAGGGGAAACAACGAAGATCTTCTGAATATCTCAAGGAGAAAGAACTCTTTGATTGTTGAGAAAGCCTCCTCGACTATTCATAACATGTTCAACTTCATGGAGGGTTGTATCAGGACGAAAGAAAATGTCCACATGAAAGCTGGTGTACTACATGGTCTATCGCTTCTGCTATTTATTCATTGATTATTTCTAGAAATCAAATAATCTGAAGTCCAATAAAATATTTTACCTACACGAAAGTCCTCAAATAAAAGACACTTCGGTCAGTAAATCTTTTTATTATCTCGACGTTTCGACAAAAATCTTTTGTCCTCGTCAGGAGCGAACAAAAATTAAAACATTAGGCAAAGCGTTAGAAATTATTCTAATGCCGGCCAGGCAGCCTCTATCTTTACGAAGACCCTCGATTATCCAAACAGAATCGCTTTCAATTATTGAAATCTAAGAACCTAAAGTGCACTCTGCATAATAGTGAATTTAGCTAGGATTTTCCTCACTACATGTTTTATTGTCCGACTTCAGAAGATAAAAGAGTAAATCTTTGCCAAAATATTGGTTATGAAAACAATTCGTCATATGTTTTATTGGCAAAATTAGTATAAAAAAAGACCAATTAACACAAAGCAACAACTCTCCATCTATACATATAAAATGAAAGGATTTAAAAGCACGAATGTTTCTTTTATACATAATAAAAACTACTACTGTCCTTACTGCGATGAAAAAATATATTGGGAGGGCTTGCTCATAAGTGGTGAACCCTCCCAGCGGTTTCGCCAATTTAATTCGCGGACAATTTAATTTAATGGAGGGTTCACCACTGATGAGCCAAGCCCTCCCAATATATTTGTTAATCGCATTAAGGGCAGTAGAAGTTTGTATTATGTATAAAATAAACATTCGTACTTTTAAATCCTTTCATTTTATATGACCAATGTATTTGCTTTTCACAAACTCTGGAGAACAGCACAGTCAAAAGACGTATCACAGAAGAGGAATCCAACTTGAAGAAAGATTAATGTTATTCTCAACTTTCTGTAGATAACTGTTATGTTTACTTCTGTTTACCTATCTGGGAGAATCCTGTATAGGACGAGTGTCCTTAATAAAGGTTTTGTTGTTGTTGTACACAAATTCTGGAGAACAGAACAGTCAAAAGACGTAACACAGATAAGAGATCCAACTTGAATGAAGATTGATGTTAATCTCCACTTTCTGTAGATAACTGTTATGTTTACTTCTGTTTACCTATCTACAAGAATCCCTGTATGGGACGAGTGTCCTTAATAAAGGTTTTATTGTTGTATATAATTATATTTAATCTTGTTCAAAGTGTTTCTCTCTTAATATATACTTTAACTTTATGAATAAGTTTTACTATTGACACTGATTCCAATTAATTTGTTCAAAAACTACATTAAACAATTTAATAATAGTAACACAAATTTATGATATTTTCAAAGTGGCTTGGTATTTTTCATATTCCATTTATAATTGTAGAAAAATTTAATTTACAATAATTCAACAATTCAAGGTTGTATATAAATATCTCTCTTTCACGCACAATGTGTAGACAAAATAATAATAATGGTGTTGATCTGTAATACTATATATAATTGTTATCTGTATATATACTGAATGTAATATTTAAATCAAAGATACAATTCTTTCATTGGCCTTGTAGAACGAGAGTGGTGTACGCGTGCTCGCATGTTTTAGTAAAAAACACAAACATCCTCGATAAAGAGAGGCGAGTTGCCCCTCGAAATATTGGAACAATGAAATAATTATAAATACAATATATTCATCTTTGTTGAAAATAATTTTAATTATGGATTTGCTCAATATTCAAAATTTACAAGTATGAATAGAGACATGTGTAAAATATATATAGATTTAAAATATTTCCAATTTATGTATATACAATTATAGAAAAACCTGAATATACAAGTAGACCTGTATATGCGTGTACACACAAAAAGAACAAGATACAAATACAATTCTATAAATAGACCAGAGAAGTAAAGGATAAAAGATTGATGTATGAACAAAGATCTACAGACATTGATAAGACTCTAGAGGACCAATCAGGACGTGAGTTCAGACCACAAGAACGTGACTTTAGAAAGACCTCTTCCTTGATTTGGCATTCGTCTCAATTTTCTCCTTTTCTTGGAACTCTCAGAGAAACTTCCCTCTTTCTTTCTTCCAACAACAGACCGATTTCCTCCCACGCCATCAAATCTATAGAATAACTCGTATAGATCACCTATATAATACTACTAGCCGAATGACCCGGGCAACGCCCGTGTTTTACCCGATTGAATGTTTTGATTCAAATACTATTTGTTACAATTATAAATTGGCGCCTTAAATAAATGAATATGTTAGTTAATAACTATAGCCTATGTGCTTTATCTGTCTATGTACTGTTGGCTTCCGTAGGCGTCTCTTACTGGGAAAAAGAAAGAGAGGATTCCATTTGGTTATTAACTAATATATGCATTTATTTAAGGAGCGACCCGCTCCAACACAATAGTTACAAAGACGAAAAAACGAGTGGGGGGGCATGATGGGGTGGGGGGGGGGGGGCAAAGATGGTGTGATCGTAGCCAACCAATAGGAAAGCGCCATTCCAAAAAAAAGCAAACGGTGACAGAGATGAAAACTGAAGAATGAAGAATTAAGAACGCATGACGCTCGTAACTGTATATAGAATTATTTATGTTTCAAAAACACATAAGCCAGATAAATATTTGATTAAATATATAAACCCTTTTTAGAACACCATTTTGAACGAAAAATCGAAATTTATTTTAAGAAGAAATAACGATTATTTCTGATCTTAGAGATGAATTTTGAAAAGATGAATTATGAAGAGTAATGATAAACGGAAAAAAAATAAAGTGTCCAGGGATGGGAATCGAACCCACAGTGTTCAGCTTACCGGGCAGATGCCATGTCCACTAGGCTACCCTGGACATATTTTTCCGTTCGTAAATATAATATTTATTTTTCCGTTTATCATTACTCTTCACAATTCATTCTTTCATACTTCATCTCTAAGGTTAGAAATAATCGTTATTTCTCCTTAAAATAAATTTCGATTTTTCGTTCAAAAGAAACACATGGGGGATAATTTTCAAATGTCGTTCTACAATCATAAGCCGCATTATATTGTAATATAAACCCTTTGTTTACGGAAGAGCGATTGCGCTCGAAGCACATTATATATTTATAATTGTATGTAATTCTGCTGTCCTGAAAGCTTATGATCATAGTTCATCTAAAATACCCATCCCAAGCATCAGTATTACTATAAAAGGAAGAAAATAAATGCAATATAACAGCAGTATGGTAGATTAAACTGGCCCCGTTGCCAGGCCCTTGCATTAATTTTTCCATTGCAGTAAGAGCAGTAGAAATTGTTTATTTAAAAAATTCATACGCGTCTATAATAGTTTCGAATTTTTATATAGTTATCTTGACAAGTATAAATTCAGTATGGATTGGATGTTCGCTAGAATCGTTTTAACAAATGTTCGTTGGGCAAACTTTTACTCGGGTAAAAACCGGGCGAAGCCGGGAACATTCACTACTAAAATATATATATTTTTTCAAATTCATTTTTTGCAATTGTTTACAAACTTTTGAGACAACCTTGTATCATAAAATCTTTAAAAGGTTGAGATTTTTAATATATTAAATGGAAGTTGGAAATTTTAAGAGCGTTCTAATGACGTTATTAAACTAATTAAATTTTAACTAACACCAATTATCAATCAACCTCTTGTTTAACTATAACTAAATCTTCCATTTTAAATCGAATTTTGAAACCAATGCGTTTATCACGATACAATATTTAGGTCAATAATTGTAACCGAAGATTGTTTTGTTCGAGAAAATTTTAATGGAAACAATATAAAATTATTGTGCAAGGGGAATTGATTTAGATAATAAAATGTTTTATTGTAGTAAATGGCATTGATTTTTGAATATTTCCACACACACACACACACAAAATCCTTTATTAAGACACACAGGTCTTACAGAAGATTCTCCTTGGGGTTACAAGACGGAGAAACCTATGAAAGTGGGAAATATACAAAGGGGTAAAAATGGAGAAAGATTATATACACATGGTAAATATATACAGATTATTATTTGAATGATCCTATGGAAAATAAGAAAAAAAAATTTGGAAATATGGATGGGAGAAGTGGAGAGCGAAAAGAGGAAAGAAAACAGGTATTTACAGATTTTTGAATATTTTCCATTCGTACAGCTAATATCAAGAAATATATTTTCGTTTAAGGGATTTTGAAAGAGATTCCTCACAGAAAAATCATTCTTAATAAAAGTGTACGACATTCAGACCAGTTTTAACCAAAGGCCCTACTTCTGTTGAATAAATTTAAAGAGAGGGGGGGAAGAGTGTACCTGAATAA
This sequence comes from Cordylochernes scorpioides, assembly GCA_030710605.1. Taxonomy (NCBI): domain Eukaryota; kingdom Metazoa; phylum Arthropoda; class Arachnida; order Pseudoscorpiones; family Chernetidae; genus Cordylochernes; species Cordylochernes scorpioides. The sequence goes on from CP092868.1 coordinate 32,631,295, forward strand.
ACATCTATGAAAATAACCACTGTATGAAAAAGTGAAAGTTGTATAAACTTATGATTTTGCTTTGTTTTAAAAATGAATCGATGTTGGTTCCATATGCTTGAATTGAATATTACACCTTAGTTCTATATATATATTTATTGCTTAAAAAGGAACACAACAAAACAAAAATAAACTACAATTTCAAATGATTTAATAATTAAAAAGTAAAAGAAACAATAATTTTTTAAATGATGATGATAAAAAATTGAATATGCCTGCCAGAAAAATGCTTCTATGAATAAAAAAAAAAAAAAAAAAGAATAATTACAAACTTAACATATAAACTTCAAACAACCACGCTGACGAGGACCAACAGCCCGAAACGCGTGCGTGATTGGCTTATCTTGATTTATCAAGAAATTGGGTTGACTAAATATCAGGGAACAAACTAAATCAATTTTTAGTTAATCTTTGTTCCACTAGATGGCGCTCTGCTATCTAAAATGTACATGTAAGCGGTCAAGATATGCCTTTTTTGTTTTTAATAAACATTTATATATGTAATTTAAATTTAATTGCCATCTATCGTTAAAATTTTACACAAATGAATTTACTGGCAATGCGCTTCTTTTGAATATCATCAGATCTAGAGATTAATTTGGCGAAACCGCTGAGAGGGTTCACTACTGATGAGACAAGTCCTCTCATTCAATAACTCATATCATTGCAGTAAGGTATGTAGAGATAATATTTGATGATATTCAAAAGAAGCGCATTGCCAGTAAATTTATTTGTGTAAAATTTTATTTCTATATGTAAATATATAATCTCTCCCGTCAAAATTGACGTCTCAAAACTATTATTACAGAATAACATCCATCCGGCAAAATATCTATCTATATTTTAGCTATAGGTATGGCCTAGCTACTTTGTCAGTTAAATACCTCATTGGCGGACTGTGAAGATTTCATTTGATTTCTCGTTGATCTCTCATGGAATATGTTCATCTTATACTGACGAGGGCCGTTAGCCCGAAACCATGGTCTCTGAATGGACGCTTCTCAGTTTGCTGATGTTGGCTTTATCCACCAACCCGAATCCGCTAGTTTGGGAAGACGGTCAATAGATGCATCTATTTTTGATGTCTATTTTGACTATAGAGGCGACCTTTATTTTTATAAATCAAAATCCTCCTGGCAAATTTTCATCTAAATAAACAACCATCTTCTTAGCGTCGGTGATTAAGGCCTATTTTACTTTACATCTTTTCCTTACAAGGAGTTTCTACAGTACAGTTTTCTCCTGGGTTTACAATCTTAAATTTCTACAATGTTTTACTACATATAGTTAACTCTGTTTTCTCATTGTTTAGCGTCCTCACGCACTTCTGGCCATAACTACCAGTTTCATGATTTTTCAGGATACCTTAATGACCAAATTTTTGGTCGTTGAGGTACAGCTTGCACCACGCTGATGAGGGCTGACAGCCCAAAACACGTAAGTGGTTAGCTTTTTCTTGATTTCTCAAGAATGGGTATTTGGCCAATTCTGGAATAAAATCAAAAATCAACGAATAGTTGATATTTATACCGATAGATGGCGCAAGCCATCAGCAACTTTCAGTTACACGATAAGGAGATGTCTTTATTCTTAATTTATGCAACTTATCTCAGTACAATTTCACATTTGTACTATTTTTTCATAGTTAACTCTATATCCTAGAAAAAGCTTCCATTCTAATATTCAAAAAGTATTGTTCCGAAAATATGGAACAAATAAATAAATAAACAATCCCACCTACAACTTCCTTAGAAATATGGTCTAGTGAAACACTATAAAGATATGTTTTATATTGTGAAAAGAATACACCCATACCTCGCTTTGCGTCGGAGTTACGTTCCAAAAAACACGACGCAAATTGAAACGACGCAAAGTGAAAATATGTGAAGGCGCAATCAAAAACAAAGGTGTTGCCATATTTTAAAGAAAAAAATTAAAGACTCGAATCCAAAACAACGCAACTTCGAAAATCTAACGACGCACAGTGAAAATCAGTAAAAATTAAGCAGCGACGCAACTTCGAAAAAAAAAAAAAACGCAAAACGAAACGACGCAAAGCGAGGTATTGGTGTATTTAAAATATTTTAGATTTGTCTAGCTTTTAATTGTGTATTTCATTTCCGTTCTTTTCTCATAAAGAAAGTAAACAAGTTGTTCAGAATTGACTTAAATAGAATAAATACAATTTTTATTCTATATATATATTCTATATACAGTTACGAGCGTCATTCCTCATCGGCCTCTGTCACCGTTTGCTTTTTTTTTTTTTGGAATGGCGCCCTCCTATTGGTTGGCTACGGTCACGCCACCTTTGCCCCCCCCCCCCCCCCCCCCCCCCCCACTCGCTCTTTCGTTTTTGTAACTATTGGTTTGGAGCGGGTCGCTCTTTAAATAAATGCATATATTAGTTAATAACTAAATGGAATCCTCTTTTTCCCTTTCCCAGTATGAGACGCCTACGGAAGCCAACAGTACATAGACAGATAAAGCACATAGGCTATAGTTATTAACTAATATATGCATTTATTAAAGGCGCCAAATTTATAATTGTAACAAATAGTATTTGAATAAAAACATTCAATCGGGTAAAACACGGGCGTTGCCCGGGTTATTCAGCTAGTATATATATATATATATATATATATGAATATGTTGAAACTTGAAATATTTCAAAAAGGTCCTTTAAAAAAAGTCGACTTTAAAGAAAAGCAGCATTATATATATAAAGGAATATTAAATTCTATTTTATTCAAGAGATTTAAAATGTCAGCCGACTTTTTTTTTATGCAGCAGACGAGTTTCCCAATCCACTCTCTTCTTATCTCTCTACACGTGTTATTCTCACCAGCTCCATCTGTTGGATGGTATGTGAATTACTTTTAGTAACATACAATCATTTATTTCTGTCGAAATTCTAAAAAAAAGAATCGGAGCATGTATAGACATGTGGTGCACTTACAATAAAAGCTGTCGCCTACTTCTACCCACCATGATTTTCATGGCCTGTACCACGTGTACTATGGATAATCAAAAAAATATATATTATATATATGTTATATAAAAATATGATTTTATTTAATATTATATTTCATAGAGATTCAAATATTCTGTTTATATCTACTACCAGATGTCGGGACTTTCCCTTTATAAAACCGATTGTTGTTGTTTCCTGATGGCCGGCTCAAACCTTTTGTACATTATGTAAATAAGTTTTTCATTTTTTTTATTCTTACGTCTTAAGCCAGGCAGTACTTTTATCAAACAATTTTGAATCGCATGTTTCTTTTTTGAAATAAAACCATTTTCTACTGTTACTACATTGATAAAATAATGGAAAGGCCTGGTTTATCTGTGGTGAACTCTTCCAAAGAATTATTTTATCATTACAGTAAGGATAGTAGAAATTTGATTTTAAAAAAAACGTGTCAAAAATAGTTCAATTTTTTTTTAACAGATGGCGCGCTAATTCATATTAATAAGATAACTATTACTTTGAAGTAGAAAACCCTACAAAATTGTGATAATTATTATAATTATTTTTCGATAATATTGTCACGAAATTTGTTTATAGAAAATGTAAACCAAATATCTCTATTAGTAAATATTTGAAAAAGTAAAAATTAATATCAGGTAAAAAGTTTATTTTTATTTAAATTTGCAAGCTTTCGAGCAAATATACTGTTCTTCAACGGGATAATATTCTTTGTACAATCTCTAAATAATAATTTTCTACTACCCTTACTGCAATGATAACATAACTGAAAGGTTTATCTGTGGTGAACCCTCCCAATGAAGAATTATATCATTATAGTAAGGACAGTACACAGTGGGTAACTATTGTTCATATAAAAATGTCCCTTGATGCTTACCAATTAGTAAATATGTAAATACTTTTATGTTTAATGTTATATAAGAAAGGTGTATTCGCGTTAACTACCGAGATCAAATTCTATGAGCTACGGTATAGCGATGATCCACTTGAATAAGTTCTGTAGACTTGAATAAGGGAACTCTACGTAAATTGAACAAGGAACTTCGATTTAATGATACTTGAATATAAAGCTACATGAATTAATTTGATTAGCCTAACATGACTTGATGGCTCGATTTAACTAGACTAATGAGTAAACTAAACAAAACACAAAATATATAGACAAAACAGTGTTGCCGAATCAATGAAAATATATACAGATTAAAATAAAACGATAAAGAATTAATTATGTAAAACAATGAATTATATAAATTAACAATAAAGAATAGAATAACATATCAATGAATAATATTTAACAACAATTTATACAATGATTAACAATTAATAACAAATAAGAATAAAACATACTCATTACTACATAAAATTCTCATTTGAAACTGCAACAATATTAATAGTGTAGCAAAGTATTTATTATTTTATTAACAGAATATCATTTTTATGTTTATATTTTGATACCCTGTAAACTTCCCTCATTGTTTATCTTTTGTTTATCATTCATAGTTTGTTCTTGTCTTAAATAAATTGCTGTGTCATCCTGAAATTTGGCTTTCTTTAATTTTCCACGTGGTAATATATTTTCCACAATACATATGGTTACCTTTTGTCTATCATGAAAGCGTTTTATAGACAATGCTATAAAATAGCAAACAATGTGTTGATGGAAATTGTCATATTGTATTGTTTAGTTGCATAGAGAGGAGTTGACCTTGTGTCATCTTTGAAGTCTAAAAGAAAACAACGGATAATTGGCGACATCTTCACTCTTCAGGAATCCATTGTCATCAAATAATCAATTTACGTGAGTCGTTAATAGTAATATTGTATCGTGATTGATTTGCATAATTTTTAGAGATTGTATTGATTTATGCGATAAAACAGAATAAGAGAAGAAAAGTTTCTTTATTAGACAAATTATAACGGTGCGAGCTTTCGGGTAAAAACCCCTTCTACAGGCGTGTGACACTATAACATAGGTAATATGGCTAGAAAGAGAATATATACACATGATTATCTACATATTAGCGGAATATGCTATGCAAATGGGGATTTTTTTTTATGACTATTGTAATTAAAGAGATAGTAGGCAAATAGGGCATTTGTATATTTGGAGTTTTGAGTCTATAGAGGAATATGTTAACGTAAATTACTGGATATGTGATATTTCAAAGAATTTTAGGAAATGATGCTATTACTGTAAGGCCAGGAGAGCACGATAGGCATCAGGAAGATCTATTTTGCGGATGATGCTATTATGTCTGTGAGATTCTATGGATTCGAGAACTAATCGCTGGTGCTGGTTATGAATGCGTCTGTAATGTATGGTGGGGTGGTTGGTGTTTAATGTATGGCCGGTATTGAGTGTATGCTGGTAAAGGAGGGACCTGGTGTCTTGGTTGGAGATGTTTCTAGAATGCTCAGACATTCTGATGGCGACGGATCTGCCTGTCTCGCCAACGTATGTGGCAGAGCATTGCTCACACGAGACAGAGTAGACCGCGCCAACAGAATGGAGGGGATCAGGGGGGGCATGCGATTTAGTATATGGGTGACGGAGGGATGTGAGCAGGTTGGGGGAGTTTTTATATAAGGTGCGGATACCGTAGGGGGGTAGCCCTCTTTCCTCTATTGTCGCAGAAGTCGCTATGTCCGAAATAGACAACTGGATCACCCGTACCCTCCCCATAGACATACAAATATGGCGCCGTTATATTGATGACGTCTTTTGCTTATGCAGACACGGCCAGGAGAGCACCATACTTGCAGCCCTCAATAGTTTTAACCCCAACATCTCCTTCACTTTGGAAATAGAATCAAACCAGGTCATCCCATTCCTAGACATCCTAATAATACGTACCGCATCCTCATTCCACACCACAGTCTACTACAAAAAACAGTGTCCCCCCAGTTATACCCATTTCAATTCACACTGCCCCATTTCCCACAAAATCAACATAGTAAAAACTCTCACCAAAAGAATCTATACCCACTGTTCGCTCGATATATTTAAAGAAATAGAGAAAAATCTCATCATATCGCACCTCTCCAGAGCATCGTTTCCGCTTAAATTCATCAACAGACATTCATATACACCTGGCCCCCCCAACCACCCTAAAATTTACAGATCATTATGTTTCCTTCCCTACTCCCCCTCCTCAGCCGACATAGCCAGAAGCCTTAAAGCATACGGTATCCGCACCTTATATAAAAACTCCCCCAACCTGCTCACATCCCTCCGTCACCCATATACTAAATCGCATGCCCCCCCCCTGATCCCCTCCATTCTGTTGGCGCGGTCTACTCTGTCTCGTGTGAGCAATGGTCTGCCACATACGTTGGCGAGACAGGCAGATCCGTCGCCATCAGAATGTCTGAGCATTCTAGAAACATCTCCAACCAAGACACCAGGTCCCTCCTTTACCAGCATACACTCAATACCGGCCATACATTCAACACCAACCACCCCACCATACATTACAGACGCATTCATAACCAGCACCAGCGATTAGTTCTCGAATCCATAGAATCTCACAGACATAATAGCATCAACCGCAAAATAGATCTTCCTGATGCCTATCGTGCTCTCCTGGCCTTACAGTAATAGCATCATTTCCTAAAATTCTTTGAAATATCACATATCCAGTAATTTACGTTAACATATTCCTCTATAGACTCAAAACTCCAAATATACAAATGCCCTATTTGCCTACTATCTCTTTAATTACAATAGTCATAAAAAAAATCCCCATTTGCATAGCATATTCCGCTAATATGTAGATAATCATGTGTATATATTCTCTTTCTAGCCATATTACCTTTGTTATAGTGTCACACGCCTGTAGAAGGGGTTTTTACCCGAAAGCTCGCACCGTTATAATTTGTCTAATAAAGAAACTTTTCTTCTCTTATTCTGTTTTATCGCATAAACAATACCGAGAAGATTATCACTCGTTATTCGCTATTGTATTGATTTAATTTAAGAAAAAGGCATATCCTTATCGTGCAACTTAAAGTTGCTGCTGGCTTGCGCCATCTATCGGAATAAATATCAACTATTCTCGTTGATTTTTAATTATTCCAGAATTGGCCAAATACCCATTCTTGATTAATCAAGAAAAGCTAACCACGGACGTGTTTCGGGCTGTTGGCCCTCATCAGCGTGGTGCAAGCTGTACCTCAACGACCAAAAAATTGGTCATTCAGGTATCCAGAAAAATCATGAAACGGGTAGTTAAGGCCAGAATTGATTGAGACCGCGACACAATGTGAAAAAATAGTAAAAATAGTAGTGATTTAAATAAGTTTTATGTCATATAGCTATATAAATGTGCGTAGATACAATTTTAAGGTAGACAGTTATAGAGAATAAAGTTCGGTTGGGTTTACCTCTTCTAACTTCTATTTTTTTTTTCAACGCTATAATATATTTGCAAATTGTGTGATATTTCATTGTTTAGTTGCATAGTGAAGAGTTGTCCTTGTGTCATCTTTGAAGTCTAAAAGTAAACACGAATAATTGGCGACATCTTCATGCTCTAGGAATCCGTTGTCACCAAATAATCAGTTTACGTGAGTCAATAATTCATTTCCTTGGTAATATGTAAATACGAGAGAATATACTAGAGATTAGAACATCATCCAGTTGCATATGTAACTGGAAGTTCGAAGAAATCTAAATCGTAAATAATATTTGCACAGTTAGCTAAATTCTTAACAACAGGAGCCTTTTTCAATACAATAGATTTGAATTTTCTAGATATTTAATAATGGAACAGGTTTCTTGTGATGAGAGAGAGAGAGTTTCCTTTCATTTTATTATTGCATTCTCAAGCTTTCTGGAATTTCCACCCTTCTCTCTCTCTCTTTCTCTCTCTCTCAACAGGAGTACAAAATTAACAATATAATATAATGCGGCTTGTGATTGTAAAACGACATTTGAAAATTATCCCGCATGTGTTTCTTTTGAACGAAAAATCAAAATTCAAGGAGAAATAACGATCATTTCTAACCTTAGGGATGAAGTATGAAAGGATGAATTGTGAAGAGTAATGATAAACGGAAAAAAGTGGACATGGCATCTGCCCGGTAAGCGGAACACTGTGGGTTCGTTTCCCATCCCTGGACACTTTTATTTTTCCGTTTATCATAATTCTTCACAATTCATCCTTTCATACAGCATCCCTAAGGTTAGAAATGATCGTTATTTCTCTTTGAAATAAATTTCGATTTTTCGTTCAAAAGAAACACATGCGGGATAATTTTCAAATGTCGTTTTACAAATTGAACAATAATGAACATAATGTTTATATTTCTAAAATAAGAGACAAATCAGCCAGAAATAGTTCTCATTTTTGTCTAAAATTCGAAAAAAAAATAAAACCTTTTCTGGCCGAAATGTTCCTTATTTAAGAACTGAATTGTCCAAATTACCGGAAAAGTTCCCCAATGATATGAACCACTCACAAACAAAACTTCCAAAATCTTTTTTTTTATCTTCAGTTCTAACTATAATAAGAAATCCTTTTTATATAATTTTATTTTGAAAATATAGCAATTCATAAATAAATCTTTAAATAAAAAGGCATATATTGGATCAAAATATCATTTATTATACTAATATTTCAGTTGGCTAAATGCCAACCTTTATCAAAGTGTTATAACATATTAGATAATATGATAGAAATCCTTTCTATATAATTTTATTTTGAAAATAGAGCAATCCATAAATAAATATTTAATTGGATCAAAATATCATTTATTTTACCATTATTTCAGTTGGCTGAACGCCAACCTTTATCAAGGTGTTATAACATATTAGAAAATAGATTAGAAAAATGTCACCTTGATAAAGGTTGGCGTTCAGCCAACTGAAATATTAGTAAAATAAATGATATTTTGATCCAATATATGCCTTTTTAATTAAAGATTTATTTATGGATTGCTCTATTCTCTAACATAAAATTATATAGAAAGGATTTCTATCATTAGTTAGAATTGAAGATAAAAAAAAAGATTTTGGAAGTTTTGTGTGTGGTTCATATTATTGGATAACCTTTCCAGTAATTTGGACATTTTAATGCCTTTTTAATTAAATATAATTTTATTTTGAAATAGAGCAATCCATAATTAAATCTTCAATTAAAAAGGCATATATTGCATCAAAATATAATTTATTAGCATGTTATAACACCTTGATAAAGGTTGGCGTTCAGCCAACTGAAATATTGGTAAAATAAATGATATTTTGATTCAATATATGCCTTTTTAATTAAATATAATTTTATATTGGAGAATAATTCTCTGACTAATTCTCTAACCTCTCATCTATATATTTCATTGATAAATTGGGTCTTTGGGTAATGACACTGTGACTCCAAAATTGGCACGAAGGTGTAGCAGGATGTCAGTAGGCAAGATCAATACTTATTACGGTGATTAATTAGATGATTAATTAAATTAATGAGGTAGAATATATTCACGAGCCTTAAAATATTAATATAAAGTTAACTTTGAAGCTTGTGTCATTTTATAGGTGAGTTTTAATGAGAGAAAATAAAAAAAGATTTGATATATTATAGAAAGATTAGAGCTATTAATATTTTTAACCATATATAAGCAATTATATAGCGTTAAATA
>CP092868.1:32641058-32662721 GCA_030710605.1 Cordylochernes scorpioides
ATGATCTGTTGGTAGCCTGTTGCAACTAGTCTAGCTTTGTATTTTCTATCTTGTGTTGTCTTTCTTGATGGTGTAAATCCATTTACTTTGATTACTTTAGATCCTTTGGGAAGAGGTTGAAGTGTTCAAACTTTATGTTCCCTTAGAGAGTCAAGCTCTTTTTTCTTAGCTTCTATCCACTTTTCATAATCAGGTAAATTCATAGCTTCTTTTTAGCAGTTGGGTATGGAATATCCTTGATGAGATGTCTTTAAAACAGTATCACCAGTTTGGTAACTTGAATCAGGTGAGTCATTATCCTTTTCTTCAACATCACTTAAGGAAGGTTCATAATAGAATCCAGGTCCAGGATGATGAGGTCTCAGATCATAATGGTGTTGTTGAGTTGGTGATGAAGCATTTTCTTGTAAGATTGCTTCTGTTATAGATGGATGGTAATTTTCCTCAGAATCTTCATCTTCCAAGTTTATTAGTGTATAATTTTGGGTCATCTTATCTTTTTCTTGATTTAAAAGTTCTGATCCTTTTCTTGTTTCAAAGAATTCTACATCTCTGGTTTCAGTAATAGAGAAATATTGGGGGTTATAAATTCTATAGGCTTTTCTATTGTTGGAGTATCCCACAAAAATTGCAGTTTTGGTGATTTTTTCAAATTTTGATCTTTTGTGTTTGGGGGTCCACATTTCTGCTAAACAACCAAAGATTTTCAAATGTCCAATTGTTGGATTTCTTCCTGTAAAAAGCTCTTCTGGAGTGCACCTTTTGTTATGTCTTGATGGGGTTCTATTTTTAATGTATGTGAATGCATCCATGGCTTCAGCCCAAAATATTGTTGGGAGTTCTGCTTCTATCAAGAGTGCTCTGGTGCCTTCTATAAAAGATCTGTTTGCTCTCTCTGATCTTCCATTTTGTTCTAGAGAATAGAAAGTTGCTTTCTGGTGTTCAATACCCTTGGTTGTAAAGTATGATTCTAGATTAGAAGTGACAAATTCCAGGCCATTATCACTTCTTATTGATTTTACTTTTCTTTCTAAAGAATTTTCAATTCTTTCTATGAAATTCTTGATGGCATCTGGAATGTCAGATTTAGATTTAAGAAAGTTTGTAAATATTTTTCTTGAATAATCATCCACTATTGTTAGAATGTATTTTGCTTTGCCAATTGAGATTGGTTGTATAGAGCCAATGAGATCAACATGAAGGAGATCAAGAGATTGGGATTATTGATCAAATTTGACTTCTTCAAAAGGTTTTCTGGAGAATTTTGCTTGGGTGAATGTTACACAATTAAGATCTTTTCTTGTATTGCAGTTTAAATTTGTGTACTAGTGCATTGTTTTGCATCATTTTCATGTATTATTCGTTGATGTGACCAAGTCTTTTGTGCCATATATCCATGATGTGTCACTGATTCTTAAAGTTTTTGAGGTTGGTGGGAGACACGTATCAGTACCTTCATTGATTATGTAGAAGTCTTCAATCTTTGATGCTCTTAATAAAGTGTCTCCTTCATTCTGAATGTGTCCACCCTTATTGTCAAAAAGAATCTGTTTTTTTTTCTTGGATGAGCTTGCTTACAGATATTAAATTGTCACTTAATTTTGGTACATAGAGTACATCTTTCAGAATGATAGATTCTTCATCACTGTTCTTTATTTCTACATCTCCAATTGATTCTGATGTGATGTAGCTATCATCAGCCAAGGTAATTTTCTTATTCATGGCTTGGGTATTCTTCAGATGGTCAAGGTGAAAAGTCATGTGACTGGAAGCTCCACTGTCAAGAATCCATTGTTGTTCCAGATTATTGTCTTGCTGCTTCACAAGTTTAGCAAAGTCATTTCTATTTTCATCTTTGGCAAATGTAGCCTTTGAATCTTTATTGGGTGTATTTGCTTTGTAGCCACTTGATCCTTGTGATGCAAATGTTTTTTGCTTTACATTTGTATTTTTCTTGTTTTCAGGGTTGTGCCAGCATTCAGCTGCCTTGTGTCCTGGTTTGTGGCATATGAAGCATTTGTATGTCTTTGGTGTTTTCATTTCTTTGTAATGTTTATATTTGTCCTTGCTGTAGACTTTAAAAGCTGAGGAATTTTCTTCCTTTGTATCATTAGAAAATATTTCGTGGTAGAGTTTTAATGAGTTTCTTAAGTCAAAAATTGTTAATTTTTCTTTGTTGCTGAGTTGAAGTACGATGAAATTGTATTTGTGGGGTAAGCCTCTTATAACTGAAGTGATAAACTCTTCGTCTTCAATATCAGCGCCTAGATTTCTGGCTATGTTCCAAAAGTCTTTCTGCTCTGTAAAGATAATCTTCCCATTTTTCTTCCTTTTTCATTACTAATCTAGAAACGTCATTTCTAGCTTCAATTATTATCTTCCTTTTGTCACCCTCATATCTGGCATGTAGAGTTTTCTAAATTTCCTTGCTAGTTTTACATGTTAAAATCAAGGCAACTATGGAATCAGTCATCGAACAGGTAAGAATACCTTTGGCTTGTGCGTCCTTTTTTTCCAATCTTTAAACTTTTCTTCTTCTTTGGGTGGATCAGCTTCCAAAATGGAGTCCAATTCTTTTCCTTCCAGAATTGATATAATTCGGAATTTCCAAGAGGTGAAATTTTTGCCATCAAATTTTGGTATTTGCACATTACTCTCCATTTTCTGAAGATATTCCTATACCTTTTCGGTAATCAAATTTCCGTTGAATTCCAAAGAAGTTAGTCTTTTGATATTAGCGACGCAAGGCCTTTTTTAGGCGCAGTGGAAGCGTGGTTGGGCCCATAACCATTGTTGTTTTTTGTGGGTGTTTAAATGGGAAGATAGGGATCACGTCAATCATATAATCATTAAAATATCTATTAACATATAAAATAAAAATAAAGGATGTATAAGAGCCACGTAAAGTATCTGTTCTTGCCTGTTCTTCTTTTTTTTTTTTTTGTTTTCTTCTTTCATAGAATATTATTTATAATTGTAAATTTTAATCATACTTGATATTTAAAAACAATAAGGAATATTTTTAAATATTAAATAAAAATGTTACACAAAATTATAGGGAACATATTTGCAACACTTTCAAACTAGATATACACTCATGGACAAAATTTAAGGATGTATCATATTTTGATGTCTGTTTTTTTCACACATACACAAGGAGACAGAGCCAAATTTTGTTCACACTTGGTTATCTCGTGTATCTTCAATAAAGGTCACTGTGTGTCAAATATCTATCAGAGTTATTGTCTGAATCCCGATAAACATGCTATAAGGTACAACTTCCTTGAGTTTTTGTCTATGAGTGTACTTTTTTTATGGTTATATAATATGTATTAGGGCCTTAAATAAGATCAATTTTAGCTTTAAAACTCTTCCAGTTTTATAGAAATCAAGAAAAATAAGAATTAAAGTTTAAATTCTCGTGTTTTGAACGACATCAGTGATTTGTGTGGACATCAAATTTCGATTGCCATAAATATATTGTAAGATTATAAACGCAAAAGGAGCTTCTTCTATAGAACATGTATGTTTTGCTAGCTATCGAACGACATCGTTTTTCAACGGGCGTAAAGACGTCTTTATCATGGAAATATTGGCATAACAACAGGTGATAACCCGCTAGTAACATAAACATAAATCACTGTTTATAAGATTATAAACTCAAAAGGAGCTTCTTCTATAGAACATGTTTATTTTGCTAGCTATCGAACGACATCGTTTTTCAACGGGGGTAAAGACGTCTTTATCATGGAAATATTGGCATAACAACAGGTGATAACCCGCTAGTAACATAAACACAAATCACTGTTTATAAAATTATAAACTCAAAAGAAGCTTATTCTAAATAATATGTTAATTTCGATAGCTATCGAACGACATCGTACTTCAATTATTATAATCTTTATCAATGATTATAATCTTATAATCAGTGATTTGTGTTTATGTTACTAGCGGGTTATCACCTGTTGTTATGCCAATATTTCCATGATAAAGACGTCTTTACGCCCGTCGAAGAACGATATCGTTCGAAAGCTAGCGAAATAAACATGTTTTATAGAAAAAGCTCCTTTTGAGTTTATAATCTTATAATCAGTGTATTGTGTTTATGTTACTATCGGATTATCACCTGTTGTTATGCCAAGATTTCCATGATAAAAACGTCTTTACGCCCGTTATATTACTATACCTGTTGTTCTCCTAAGATTTCCATGAATACCAGCTGATCAATCCCAGAAGAGTTATACCAGGTAATTTATCTCTGACAAGTAATTTACCAAATGGACTCCGTGGAATTTTAATAATCCTTGTTAAAAAGACGGTTGATAAATTACACCCAGCCTTGTAATCTTGTCATAAAACTTCGTCCTAAATGAACGCAATTCTTTCTTCTGTAGTCGCCACTCTGGGGGGACACATTCCTTAATTATATGTCATCTTCTTCTTTATCTAAACTTGATAGCTTCACTCTGATGAGAAATATTTGAGACTTTTTAAATCATTGAATTGATTCATATTCTTACAATTATTAGAATGATCTTTTTATGATAGAACCTCTCTCGTTTGAAATCATTTATGAACATAGATACCCCGGGCCTTTATGGAGATCTTTTTAATTTTATATAAATTCTCTTCGGAGTCCAGGAAGAAAAAGACAATAATCAAAGATTCAATCTCTAAATAGGTAATCAGCTATATGCTCTTATAGTCTTAATGCCGAGATATAGCATTCCCTGAGAGAGTGTTCTAGTCAACATGTTTTTCATTTTTTTCAAATATTATAAATTTTTATGTTAAACTGTAGAGAATTTGTAGTACAAATACACTCATGGACAAAACGTAAGGAAGTTGTACCTTCTAGCATGTATAACGGGATTCAGACAATAACTCTGAAAGATATTACAGTGACCTTTATTAAAGGCACACGAGATACACTCATGAACAAAACTTAAGGAAGTTGTACCTTTTAGCATGTATATCGGGATTCAGACAATAACTCTGAAAGATATTACAGTGACCTTTATTGAAGACACGATATAATCAAGTGTGAACAAAATTGCCTTTGTCTCCTTTAAAAAAAAAGCAGATGACCAGCGATATTAAAGACTCAGTTCCTTAAGTTTTGTCCATGAGTGTACTTCACTTGCCTCTCTAATCTATATTTTATAGATGAAAAAGTATAAAATGCGGAAGTGTTTAAGCAAATAAACTATTAATAAAATTTTATATAGTTTATAAACTCAAACCCGAATAGGTATTTTAAATTATAATACAATATAATACGGTTATGATTGTAGAACGACGTTTAACAAATTTTACCGCAATTGTTTCTTTTTACAGAACGAAAAATCGCAATTATTTAAGGAGAAATAACGACTATTCCTATCCTTAGGGATGAAGTATGAAAGGATGAATTGTGAAGAGTAATGATAAACGGAAAATAAAAAGTGTCCAGGGATTGAATCGAACCCACAGTTTAAATGTATCCATCCATTTTTAATAAGACGCTATAACAATAAATAAAGCTTCCAGTCAAAACACACATCACCAAAATATATTTTAGTTATAAATGACTATACTATATTTTATTGAATGGCTATTTTCATCCTGGACTAAAAGCCTATCACAGAAGAGAATAAAATAGCACTTATATGAAATACCTATCTATCTGCTATGTTCCAAAAAAACTGTTAATATTTATTAAATTGGTTTATATATCATCACAATTATAATAACATTATTATGTGAACAATAGTTACCCAGAAATTATTAGAAAAAGGAAAAATAAAAATCAGGTAAAAAGTTTCTTTTAATTTTGAATTTGCATGCTTTCGAACAAATATACTGCTCTTCAACGGGCTAATATTCTATGTACAATCTCTAAATTTTCAATTATTTTGTATAAAGATTATTAAGAGATTATACATAGAGTATTAGCCCGTTGAAGAACAGTATATTTGCTTGAAAGCTTTCAAATTCAAAATCGAAAGAAACTTTTTACCTGTTTTTTATTTTTACTTTTTCATATAACGTTATTATTGAAGTGTATGCCCCGCCACGATTAATCAAATTAAAAAAAAAGTTTAAAGA
Organism: Cordylochernes scorpioides; assembly: GCA_030710605.1. Lineage (NCBI taxonomy): Eukaryota > Metazoa > Arthropoda > Arachnida > Pseudoscorpiones > Chernetidae > Cordylochernes > Cordylochernes scorpioides. The sequence continues at coordinate 32,647,146 of CP092868.1, forward strand.
TTTTTATTATTTTAAATTCAATTTAATATAATTCTTTTATAGAAGAACCTTTATCCATAAAAAGCTAGAGATGTATTCTTCTTTCTTATCTCTACTCAATCATATTAGGATATCAAGCTTGTAGAGCTTGTTGATGGTGTCTACTGGGAATGAGTAGAGCTCATCAATGGATGAGTCAATAGAGTCAATAATGTTTTACTAGAGATGTTAAATATACTCTTAAGATAAACTCAACTCTAGGGATGGTTGAATTTTATTTTTGATAATAAATGATCTCAAAAAGACTTTTAATATTGTTTTTTTCGTTTCTTAGTCTAATGGCTAAGAAAAAAGTGGATATAGACTTCCCTACAATTTATTCTTGGCGGTATAACCACTCTGAGTCTTCAGGAAATGCTGATTCAAAGAAAGAAGAGGTGGTTCTTGTTGTAGGAGAACTATTCGCCCAGTTCCAGAAGACCTAGAGAAACTTATTTTTATGTATTAAATGTCCTAACTAACTTTTTTATCTAATTATATTTATAATACAATATAATGCGGCTTATGATTGTAGAACGACATTTGAAAATTATTCCGCATGTGTTTCTTTTGAATGAAAAATCGAAATTTATTTTAAAGGAGAAATAACGATTATTTCTAACCTTAGGGATTAAGTATGAAAGGAAGGATATCCAGGGTAGCCTAGTGGACATGGCATCTGCCCGGTAAGCGGAACACTGTGGGTTCGATTCCCATTCCTGGACACTTTTATTTTTCCGTTTATCATTGCTCTTCACAATTCATCCTTTCATGCCTCATCCCTAAGGTTAGAAATAAACGTTATTTCTCTTTAAAAATAAATTTAGATTTTTCGTTTAAAAGAAACACATGCGGGATAATTTTCAAATGTCGTTTTACAATCATTATATTTATAAACTCGAGTAATAATCGGGTGTGTTGGTGAATTATTAGTGTCATCAGGGTTTCTGGTGTTGTGGGCACTTTTAAGGAAGCAGGTTGGAGGCCTGAAGTCTGGCAAGAAGATACAGAAGCTCTGCCATAACTATTTAGATAAGACCAGACATATCCAGGATGCGGCAAGCTTTCCGAGCTTAGTCAGTGAGGCAGTGATCGTATCCGAAATTTGTAACAAATAAATATACTGGCAATATGTTTATTTTCAATAATATCATCAAATATTATCTATACAGTCCTTACTGCAATGATATAAGTTATTGAATGAGAGGGCTTGACTCATCAGTGGTGAACTCTTTTAACGGTTTCTCCACTGCTGAACCTAGCCCTCCCATTCAATAAATTTTATCATTGCAGTAAGGTCTGTAGAGATAATATTTGATATTAATTTTAAAAGAAACACATTTCCAGTAAATATTTTGTTACAAATTTTAAATATATTTATTCTTTATAATTTTCTTTTCTAGATCAACAACAACAACAAAAAGTCTTTATTGAGGACCTCTCGTTCTATATAGGAGATTCGCCAGTTTACAGAGTGAGAGAAGAGAATCTTTTCTAGATCATCTCATATATGTTGAACCTGAATTTTAAAATCTGCTTAATAGAAATGTTTGTTATTAATCTGATATTGTTTTATATCTGTAGCGATATTTCTCTGGATGTTTAAAAGCATTTATTTATGATATTGTAACAAAGTATTTATTATTTTATTGGCAAAGTATTATTTTTATGTTTATATTTTGCTACTCTGTACACTTCTCTCTTTTGCTTATCTTTTGTTTATCATAGTTCTTCAAATAAAAGCACTTCGGTCAGTAAATCAGTAAAAGAGACAATAAAAAGATTTACTGACCGAAGTGTCTTTTATTTGAAGAACTATGAATGCCGGCCAGGCAGCCTCTATCTTTATGATTTTGTTTATCACTCATAGTTTGTTCTTGCCTGAAATAAATTGTTGTCTCATCCCGAAGTTGGTCTTCCCTAATTTTCCACATGGCATTTAAGATCAACTTTAGTGTCAGTAGAGGTCAGCTTTTCTATCCAGGTATATTTACAGATTCCATAAAATGTAGAAATCCCTACCGTGTTTATCGGCTCAATAATTTCCACGTAAATGCTTCTAAATCCAGAAGATTGAGTTTGGGATTTCCTGGATAAAATTTAGGTGAAAATTTGTTAAAAGAGAACATTTCTGAATTAATTTAACTCGGTATCTTGTAAATATGCAAATATATTTAGTTATTGAATGGAGATTAAATCAAATTTATAATTCCATCGATTAAATGACAATAATTTATAGAAAAAAAATATGAATTTTCTAATAGTTATAATTATTTGATCGAAAATAGATATATCCTGGCCGAAACTCATATTTAATACAAAAATTTCCCTATTGAAGACACACGATATAACCAAGTATGAATAAAATTGCCTCTGTCTCTTTAAAATATATAAATAGATTAAATTATGCCGGGAGGAAATTGATCTAAAGAGACAAGGGTCGCCTCTCCCGTCAAAATAGACGTCTAAAAAACAGACGCCATCTATTGGTGAGGCGACCCTTGTCTCTTTAGATCAATTTCCTCCCGGCAAAATTTCCATCTATATTTTAGCCATAGATATGACCCAGCCACTTTGCCAGCTAAAACCTCTTTGGCAGATTGTCAAGATTCCATTAGATCCCGTGTGGATCTCATGGAATAAAGTCCGCCCTAGACTGACGAGGGCCATTAGCCCGAAACCATTGTCTCTAGGTGGACGCTTTTCAGTTTGCCAAAGCTGGTGTTGTGGCTTTGTCACGACCCGAGGCCGCTAGTTCGGCAACGGTCAATAGATGGCGTCTGGTTTTTTAGACGTCTATTTTGACGGGAGAGGCGACCCATGTATCTTTAGATATATGTATATATATTAGACGACCGGCAACATTAAAATATGAAAATTCCTTTTGTCCATGAGGGTATATATGACATTACTTTGCCTTATATCAATTGAACATAATGATGTCGAATTTATATCGGAAGAAATATTGAGAGCACAATGTTTTCGCAATATTTTCCGACACATTTTTATATTGTTTTTGTGTTGAGATTGAGATTGAATATACTTTTATTAATCGTAAATATAAGATTATATAGGGTTAATATAGAGATAAGGAAATATGTAAATTAAAATATTATTTTCATCAGACAATCCAACTGAACGTCGTCTGGTTCTGTAATATATAATATGTATATATGGTTTTGACCAAGGACTTGGTTGTTGTTGCGTGATGTAATCAATATATAGCGTGAGATATTCATGTTTTTAGTTCTTATGATAATTCTGTAATAATAAAATATTATACAAATATATAATAGTAACATACAATCTCTTTTAATATAAAACTACACTACCTAAGTTTATTGAATATTAGGTAGAAGAGTACATAACAGGTTCGATGTCACATTCCGCCCTGGACAAACGTAGATCGGACTTCTCCCCGACATGTGCTATTGCCGTATTGTCACGTATCAATATTTCATCAATAGAGATATAATACCTATAAAGCTCTCGTTCAATAGTAGAGAGATATATTTAAAACCCAGGTTCCTGGAGCGCAGAGCGCCAACTACCCGGGGAGTCCAGCTCACTAGTATGAACTAGTGTTGAGCGCTTTTACTCGCGTCCTGTTTTGATTGCAGATTTGAATCATTGAATCCCCGTACAATGTCACATTTGTACTATTTTTTTTTCACATTGTGTCGTGGTCTCACGCAATTCTGGCCTTAACTACCCGTTTGATAATTTTTCAGGATACCTGAATGACCTGTTTTTTGGTCGTTGAGGTACAGCTTTCACCACGCTGATGAGGGCCAACAGCCCGAAACGCGTCCGTGGCTAGCTTTTCTTGATTAATCAAGAATGGGTATTTGGCCAATTCTGGAATAATTAAAAAATCAACGAGAATAGTTGATATTTATTCCGATAGATGGCGCAAGCCATCAGAAACTTTCAGTTGCACGATAAGGAGAAGCCTTTTTCATAAGATTTGAATCGGTTGACCAGAAATTTCCATGCTGAGGTTGAGTCTGGGAGACTGGCCATAGATCTAGGATTGAGGTGGGTCAGTTCAAGCAGGATAGATGTTTTTATCCTATGTCTTAGGAATGCTGGTCAGCTGAAGAGAAGATGATCGACTGTCTGTGGTTCTTGTGAACAGTGGATGCAGGTCGGGTCTGTTTCGGAATGTACACGTACAGAGTGGATACAACCAGATACTGGGCATCTCCCCGCCCCGTGGGGCACGAGAGTTGAAGCCCTCCTCATCCCCAACATGGACCTAATCTTAATCTAAATCCTCCCTTTTATTTCTTCCCTATGATCTTCCAATCCCGTTTCAAGTACACTTCCATGGAAGTTATGCCCCACCTACCATCCTCCCCTGAAGGTAAGTTTCTCTGTCTTCAGTTAGCTTATTTGGTTTATCTCTTCATTACAAAACGTAATGGTAATGATAAAGAAAGAGTTGCAACACCAGTTTTGGTAAATTCAGACAAAAAGCCAACTTATATACCATAGTTTTGGGCTCTGGCCTTCATCAGTACAGGGGCGGCTTCAATTTCATAACATCCTACGAGAAGGGTCATGAATTCGGTCGAGTTTTTTACCAAAAAGATGTCCAAGTTGGTGAAGTGACAGGGACCGATTTTCATACTATAATATAACATAAAGTTGCGGGAATTATTTTACTTGCGATAAGTCATGATTTAATTTTTTTCAACATAGTATATATCCCGCACAATTGCCGAAATTTCAAACATGTATATATGGTAATTTAAACCAACAACCCCATATTGTATATAACTTATAACAAGATTTTCATGTTGTATAATATAAACACATCTGTAAATGATTATACGCATGATTGACATGTGTCATTACATCATCATATGTAATGTACTTTGTACAAACTGAGGATAAATAAATAAAACTCTGTAATAGAGATCAAGAGTTGAGCTAAAGCAAAAGGTCAAAAACGTCTAAAATCGAGATAGATTTAGAATTCCCACAACAAAGTCTAAAGATAGATTGGAAACTGTCAGGATGGCGCCAGTTTAGAATTTCGCCAGACGATCCACACTCTTCACATCTGCTGAAATGCAATACTTCCTTTCTCAGAAAAGATATAAAAGGCCTCCGTCTTAGCCAAAAATATAGTCACTTGACAGTTACTTCACCATCAGCGCGAGCCCTCGTCGGTTGTCACCAAGGTCCTCCTCATCCACCATGTAGACCAGTAAGAACTCTTCCATCTCTCCATCTTTCGCTCCTAGCTCAACTTTTATCTGTTCACGGAACATTCTTAGTGCACTGTGTCTTCGTTTTTTGTGTATGGACATTCCCAAGCTTTCCACTCTGCCTCGACCACGACTGCCTGTACTCTGTGAGAACTGTTGAAGGTCTCCCAAGATGCAGAGAGGTACTGGAAAACTCCCCCTCCTGACTGTTCCTCTCGGTTAACACAATATAGCGAGAGTTACAGGGACTCACGCCATATTCTACAATATATATTATACAGTATTCTACAAGAGTCAACAGGACCTCATCACATTTATAGCCGACAGGATGACCAACGAAGAATGACACAACGAGGAAGGTAAGAAGCCTGTCTAGATAGAAACTAGAAAGATGGAGAGATAGAAGAGTTCTTACTGGTCTACATGGTGGATGAGGAGGACCTTGGTGACAACCGACGAGGGCTCGCGCTGATGGTGAAGTAACTGTCAAGTGACTATATTTTTGGCTAAGACGGAGGCCTTTTATATCTTTTCTGAGAAAGGGAGTATTGCATTTCAGCAGATGTGAAGACCGTAGATCGTCTGGCGAAATTCTAAACTGGCGCCATCCTGACAGTTTCCAATCTATCTTTATATTTTGTTGTGGGAATTCTAAATCTATTTCGATTTTTGACCTTTTGCTTTAGCTCAACTCTTAATCTATTACAGAGTTTTATTTATTTATCCTCAGTTTGTACAAAGTACATTACATATGATGATGTAATGACACATGTCAATCATGCGTATGATCATTTACAGATGTGTTTCTATTATACAACATGAAAATCTTGTTATAGGTTATATACAATATGGGGTTGTTGGTTTAAATTACCATATATATATGTAAATAAATCCATATATCACAAAAGTATATCAAAAAAGTTAATCAGAACACAGTTTCCCTAATTAATCAGAAAAACTATCAGAAAATCACTCATGAACAAAACTAAAGGAAAGTCTTTAATATCGATCGTCTATTTTTTAAGGAGACAGAGGTAATATTGTTTACACTTGGTTATCTTGTGTGTCTTCAATAAAGGTCACTGTAATATCTTTCAGAGTTATTGTCTGAATCTCGATATACATTCTAGAAGGTTCAATTTCCTTAAGTTTTGTCCATGAGTGTATGAATCTAAAACTTCATAGGTCTACACAAAAGAATCCTAAACATCAGAACTGTACAGTTCTGTACATTGCTTGAATATAAATTTAAAGTTGAAGAAATTTTATAGACTGATAAAGATCAAGATGTAGTGGCCACAATGCATATAGAGTCTTGACAATAGACCTTTACATTTTCAAATACCTGTCTTGTCAATGTATCTCTCTCTATCTCTAACCCAAATAATTCCCTAGACTGGAAAAGACCAATTAGTAGTGGTCTATATAAAAATAATTTAAGAATGAGAACTATGAAGTTTAATACGCAGTTTGCTACCACTGCTCAAAGGTTATATTAAAAGCCAATACTGAAGACAAAAACTTCAATTCTTATGAACAGATACATGTACAGCTGTATAGTTAACCGCCTTAGCAAGAGCTCTAAATCTTCAGTAATCCCTAAGACTGGATATATATAACTGTAGTGGGGTACCCTAAACAGTCTTGGACATCAGATATGTAAAGCTTTTTGTGCCTTAAGTAATAAAAATCCAATAGAATATATCATTTATGTAGAACGACATTTGACAATTATCCCGCAAATGTTTCTTTTGAACGAAAAATCGAAATTCATTTTAAAGAGAAATAACGATTATTTCTAACCTTAGGGATGAAGTATGAAAGGATAAATTGTGAAGAGTAATGATAAACGGAAAAACCCCTGGACACTTTATTTTTCCGTTCATCATTACTCTTCACAATTCATCCTTTCATACTTCATCCCTAAGGTTAGAAATAATCGTTATTTCTCCTTAAAATAAATTTCGATTTTTCGTTCAAAAGAAACATTTGCGGGATAATTGTCAAATGTCGTTCTACAATCATTGTAATATAATTTATGTATTTATTTAATAAATATCTTAGGCATTACATAGGTATTCTTCTAAACAACTAATAGCAACATATATACAGTCAAAAATGTATAATTCGAAGCCCAAGGGACCAAAAGAAAATTCGAATTCCCCAAAAATTCGAATTAAAAGCGGAAATTCTATTTATAAGAAATTCTAGGGAACAAAATAAATATTCGAATTAAAGACCTTAGAATTATCCAAGTTCTACTATATTATTTATCAAAATCATTAAAAATCATTATTATTAGTATTTGCATATTGTCCGTTTTCTTGCATTTAACTTATAAAATATCATTTTTATATATTTTAAAATATTTATTTCTCTTCAATAAGGACAATATACCTTATGCTAACGTGGATGGCTTTTCTTGATTCATCAATAAATTGGGTTGGCCAAATATCAGGGAACAGGTTGAATCATACTTACCACAAAATATAAGTCGGTGGACGAGTGGGTAACACCCTCGATTCCCGACAGTCATGAACTGGGAATGAATCCCGCGTTAACATTTTGTTTAATATGTGAATAACCTTCATATATTATTCACTGTTTCAATTATCATGAACTAGGTTGCTCTTGTTGAGCGGTACCTATTAATGTGATTTTGAACCGGCGAGGTTGAATCAATGTTTAATTAATTTCTGTTCCACTAGATGGCGCTCTGCCTTCTGTAAAGCACATGTGCTCCTGGTCAGAATATACCATTTTTATTTTTAATACCTCATACTACTTTAATGTATATTCAATCTAGGCTTTTATAACACGTATTGTTACTAAAATAATGCTTTTTTTATAAAGGATATGCTACAGTAATTATTAAAAAAACATCAACAACGACTAAAATTTCATTTTCTAATAAGTTTTATATGTTAAATTCATTCCATGATAATTGTCGGTGTATTTTGGATATTTATCTTGGTCCCTAGAATTTCCTAAAAATAGAATTTTTAACTCGAATTTTTGGATAATTCGAGTTTTATTTTGGTCTCTTGGGCTTCGAATTATCCCATTTAGACTGTATATATGTTGCTATTATACTTGTTTAGAAGAATACTTATGTAATTCCTATGGTTGTTACTGAATAAATTATATATATTCTATAGGATTTTTATTACTTAAGCCGTAAGACGCTTCACATATCTGATGTTCAAGGCTGTCAACGTACCTCAACAAAACAAAAGAACGTTTATGATGATAAGCTCTATATAAATGATTCTTATTAATTAAAGTTATTTCTGAACTATACGAGGAGTCTGTCCGCGTCCGTGTCTGCTACCGCTGCTGTGTCTACGGCCACAACGCTGATAGGTGCACCAAGGCTACAGTCACCTGCTTCCACTGCGCTTCTAGTGACCACCAAGGCCGAAGCTGTCCAACTATCGCCAACACGCGCACGGCCAAGTGTGCCAACTGCTCAGCCAAGGGCCTCTCTGCCGACCACGTGGCAAGATCAATGTCTTGCCCAACTGCCAGAGCTAGAGCTGCAAAGTTCTAGTCCTCCCGCCCTCTTCTTGACTCCTGACCTCCGCGGACCCAATTCGACCTAACCTGCCTCTTCCCTAACGGAGATCCTGTCCCTAGCCTCCCCAGCCTGGTCATAGTGGTTTGTATATATACCGCTTTACGCGGCCATTGGGGCTCAAAAATCATTTATTTTGGTTAGCAGCCCCGTAAATAAATATATTTCCGTTCCGTTAAAGTATAATAATATATGTACGGTTCTCTATATGTAACAGTCTTTGCAAGAGATTTAAAGTTAAAAGAGTTTCTAAGATTTGAAGGGTGAGAGTTGTAATGGTGATACATTACTGGACTTGTACAGGCCCGGACGTAGCTAACTGCCTTGGGCAACGAACTAATCTTCATGGCCTCAGGCTCAGCGCAAACAAACTTCAGAGATAACATGTTCCCAATATACAGAATTCCGGGTAATTTTACTGCAATCATTCTGGAGAATTCTTCCCATATCACATTATATAAATACGACATATATATATCCGCTCATGTGGCGGCTTTCAATTCGGATTGGAATTTGTTGTTGTAGCGATTGTTTAGGACCTCTTGGACGGCTGAAATTCAAATCCAAAGTATCACAACTCCAGTGTGATATAATTTTATATTTATATTAAAGAAGTTTATTTATCGAAAATAAAAACTATTTTAGACGCGTATGATTCTTTTTAAAATAAAACAATTTCTACTGTCCTTACTGCAATGGAAAAATTAATGGAAGGGTCTGGCTCATCAGTGGTGAACCCTCCCAGCGGTTTCGCCAGTTTAATCTACCATACTGTTGTTATATTGCATTTTTTTGGAACTTCCTTTTATAGTGATACTTTGCTAGACTCTTGGAATGGGTATTTTAGATTAACTATGGACATAATCTTTGAGGACAGCAGAATTACATATAATTATAAATATATAAATTGTTTTATTTTAAAAAGAATCATACGCGTCTAAAATAATTTTGAATATTGATAACAGATGGCGCGCTAATGCATCATAATCTAATTTGTTTATTTATCTTACATTAGCATATCCTCGTTAATTATTTATTCACATCACGCCAGAACATGCTCAACAATTTTTTTATTTATCTCACATTAGCAAAAAAATCATAAGACACCTCAACTCTTTTTAATTAATTATATAAAGTAGCTTTCGGGCAAGTCCTTCTTATAGAACAGACTTCTATTAATCTGCTGCTAAATTGCACCGTCTTCCAAGAGTATAGAATAAACAATGGACTAAATGTATCAAACCCATTTGATCTAATTTCAACAAAAGACAAATATATAAAATTCAACTCATTTGGCAGATTTTTAATTTGAATTTTATAGAAAATTACTAAATTTCTTTGGAACGCTATTATTCATAAATTAACTCTGTTTTGCATAGTTTTATGTGATCGCAAATTGTTTATTCACATATCATTAGGGCATGCTTGTTATTTGTTTATATATTGCGCACTATTTTCACATCCCATTGCATATTCTCGTGACTTGTTAATTAACTTCACATTAACACATGCTTGACAATTGTTTGTTTATTAACTTCACATTAGCACATCCTTGACAATTGTTTGTTTACATCACACCAGCACATGTTCGTCACACACACATTACTTATTTTTCGAAATATAAATCAAAATATCATAATAGTTTATTTATAATACAATATAATGCTGCTTATGATTGTAGAACGACATTTGAAAATTATCCCGCATGTGTTTCTTTTGAACGAAAAATCGAAATTTATTTTAAGGAGAAATAATGATTATTTCTAACCTTAGGGATGAAGTATGAAAGGATGAATTGTGAAGAGTAATGATAAACGGAAACACTTTTATTTTTCTGTTTATCATTACTCTTCACAATTCATCCTTTCATACTTCATCCCTAAGGTTAGAAATAATCATTATTTCTCCTTAAAATAAATTTCGATTTTTCGTTCAAAAGAAGCACATGCGACATTTTTAAATGTTGTTTTACAATAATAGTTATAAACTTAGTAATAAAGGACATTCCAAGTCGCTATGATCTATTATAAATGTCTATATTCATATATTTAAATAGATATTTAGATCGCTATTGTTTATCTACATAACACCAGTACATGCAGAAAATTGTTTATTTACATTACAAAAACACATATCCGACAATTTTATATTTACCAGCACATGCTTGTGACAATTTTTTATGTATATCACAAAAGAACATTACAAAAAAAAATTCATAAGACACCTCAACTATTTTTTATTAATTATATAAAGAATCTTTCGGGCAAGTCCTTCCTATAGAACAGACTTCTATTCATCTGCTGCTAAATTGCACCGTCTTCCAAGAGTATAGAATAAACAATTTGATCTAATTGCAACAAAATACATATAAAATTCAACTCATTTGGCAGATTTATTTTGAATTTTATAGAAAATTACTAAATTTCTTTTGAACGCTTTCATTCATAAATTAACTCTGTTTAGCATAGTTTTAATTCTGAATAATTCTCTTATATCTTGCATATTTTCATTCTAAAATATTCCTTAAAACTTTCTTTAATCAGTAAATTGTTTTCCTCGAATACACTCAATTTGATTTCATTTAACTAGATTTGCATACTAACCCCATTGTACTTATTTCAATTGTGTTAATATTTTTTCTCTTTTTCATCTAACTTGCATATTAATTCTTGTACATATTTCAAATATCTTTCTTTCTTTTCTTTCAAAGTTTTTTTTTTTTTTACCTTTAAAATGCAAGTTTCCCTAGGGGGACATAGCGCTCTAAGTCGAAATTTAAATAAAAAGCCCTTCCTCAGCAAACTAAAATATATGAAAAGGTGTAATGGAGAGAGATTATATAGAATTTTGAATATATATCTATGTAAATATAAGACATAAGAATTTAGATAACTGAAATTTTTTTTGATTTAACTATGAAAAGTTTGATAAACTTAATGAATAGAGATAAATGGACTGATCATTGTTATAGATATGTGGCGACCACACTTTGCTTCAGCGAGCGCGAACTGGGACAAAGCTTCACTACACATACGGGCAGTAGTGTGGCGGCCTGACTACGCATGCGCGTGGGACGTTATCCAAGGCTTTGGCTGGCCACTGGCGTCATAACAACAACGGCCGTTACTTCTTTTCTCTTTATATATTTCTGGCTTTAAATAAATTAATTTTAATTATAATTTTATCAGCGGCCTTTCCACAAGCCACACCAACACATCACGCAACCATCCCACAGATATGATGTAACAAGATAACCGTAACAATTGTCTATTTACTAGCATATTCTCGCTACATTTTTATTTCTATACACAGAATAACATGCGTTAATACAACATATTTACATAAAGAAGAACGAATTTTTGAAGAAAAAAAAGGAAAAAGTCTCTATTGGAAAATTTCTCGACATGGTCGATATGACCATAAAGAAAGAGAATGTGGGTCTACAATATCATCATTGAAGAATGGATGCCTTTTTATTGGAATGACAATCATTTGGAGAATGTTCTATTTTAAATAACGTTTTTGCCAACAGAGTAATTGCAGAGATAAAGTTATCTGGTACTTCTAGGATGAGTGCTTCTATATCGATTCTTTCTTTCTAAATGGACCATTGTGATCATTAAATGGGGAACTTATCTTTCTCATCTCTTTATATTTCCTGCTTCAAAGTGTTTTAAAGGATTGCTTGAGATATTTCGCTTTGAAACTTTGATATTTAACGCTTTGGTGCTGAATGAAATTTTTGTGCCTATATTTTTGTCTCTCTCAAGATTTTAAAATAGAATGAATAAACAGTTTTGCGCTGAAAATTTAATTCTAATATAAACAAAACATACTTGTATTTTCTAGAAAATACATCGTGGCACCCCAGAACGTAATGGCAACAATACACCTATCCCCCGATTTACACGGTACTTGTTTTACACGTTTTCGCTTTTACACGGTTTTCCAAATAAGTTTTTTTTTTTTTTTTATCGCACTATACTAAATGCGATATTCTACTCTATACTACCTATGTTGAAAAGAATATTGGGAGGCTCTGATTCATGAGGGGGCGAACACCTATTCAGATTTGACAGTTTAATATACACCTATCCCTCGATTTACACGTTTTTCTCAGGAACGTATCTACCGTGTAAATCGGGGGATAGGTGTATATATAATGAAAGAAAATATAATTATTTTATAATAAATTAAAAATATTAATATATACTATTTTAGTGAAGATGTTTTACAATTTTTTTTCTAGTAAACTATATACTAGAAAGAGCATCAGTCCTTACAACTTGTCTATCTCTTGCTCCCCTCAAGACATAAGCTGACGAATATGGTGACTATCCTTTCAGAGCTTTTTTTTTCTCTTTCTATGGCTAGTTTTTTGATGGTATTCTAGATATTGTCCATAAACTCCATTCTCGGCCTTGTCTCACATTGGTCTTCCTTCCATACATTCCTTCAGCAATACCTTTATCTATTCCGAATGTTGGACAAGATGTTCAAATATTACATAATTGAGATTATATAAAAGGGCGTACCTGGATCTGTAAAGAAAAAAAAAACTTTTTTTTTCTTAAAATATTTCGAGAGATTGCTCCCTCTTTATCAATTCACGTGCTTATGCTTATGTGCGTGCAATAAATTGATAAAAAGAGGGAGCAATCTGTCGAAATATTTTAAGAAAAAAATTTTTTTTTTCTTTACAGATCCAGGTACGCCCTTTTATATAATCTTAATTAATGGATCGCCTTTTGACTCAAACTACATAATTGATTTAAATCTTCTGGACATAAATAATTAAACAGAATTCTGGAGATGAGTTTCTCTTCATCTTATTAAAGCAGTCTCAAGCTTTCGGTTATCTCTGCCCTTCTACAGGAGAACATAAAAAAACGAATAAACCACCGCCTGATACCAAACTATTACTATTATTAGGCGATGGTTTATTCGTTTATTTATGTTTTCCTGTAGAAGGGCAGAGATTCCCGAAAGCTTGAGACTGCTTTAATTAAATGAAAAGAAACTCATCTCCAGAAACCTGTTTAATTATATAATTTTGAAATACGATTTAATCAAAATATGTACGTCCAACATGATGCAGCATTATATAACTTAAACTACACCTTGATCTTAGCCAAAACGCCGAGAAGCGATTTTTATATCTTTAAAACTTGAATTTAAAAACTGTTGGAGAGTAACTTCGCACATCAGCTGTTGCCTAGCAACGACACTTTCCTACCAGACATCATGTGACCTGGCGCCACACTGTCTATACCGTAGTTTAAGTTTTGGTTTTCTTCCTGCTACTGCGCTTGCCTTTTTTGACTATTTTGTTCCTTGTCATCTTAATATAATATTATTGTTAATTAAACAATACTTTCTGAGATCCAGCCTCTGATTCTCTTACAAAAACAAATAATAAAATAATTGTACTTTAGTACCGACTTCTGTCTTCAGATATTTGATAAAATTTTAGTTTCAATTTTACGTTAAAACATGTCAATACTTGTACATTAAAACTTTACACAAATAAATTTACTAGCAATGCGTTTCTTTTAAAAATCATCATATATTATCTCTACAGACCTTACTGCAATGATATGAGTTATTGAATGAGAGGGCTTGGCTCATCAGTAGTAAACCCTCTCATCGGTTACGCCAAATTAATCTCTGAGAAGGTTCACTACTGACATTGCATTAAGGTCTGTAGAGATAATATTTGATGATATTTAAAAGAAACGCATTGCCATTAAATTTATTTGTGTAAAATTTTAACGATAGATGGCAATTAAATTTATAAACTTGTACGTTACAATACTTTGTTAGAAAGCTCGAACAATACTTTAGCAAGAATTCCCTGTTTCAATTAAGGATTTCTCTAACTTTGAGAACACGTCGTTTCAGAAATGCCGGGAGCTTTCTGCTCATCCTGGACGACCATCTGTCTGGATGATGAGAAGAGTCAGGCCGAGATCCCCGCAAGCGTCAAAGAATGTCCCTTTCGATGTAAGCAACAGGAAAACTGGAGAATCCAACTATTCATATACACCGATATAGTAAAACCTCTTTAGAACGAACAATTGTAGCAAAATATTTATTATATATGTTTATGTACAGATTATTACTATATATATATATATATATATATATATATATATATATATAGTGTAGAAACTATATAACAAAATTATAACAGTGATTCTAATTTTAAAACTTAAGGAGCAAACTGATGATAATGATAACTTATATCAATTAGATTTGATTAGATTAGCAAGCTAAATCTAAATTAATTATAATAATAAATAGTTATTTAATTTTATAGTCCAGTTTTGTATTAAGATTATCTTCACTATTATGATCATTTAAATTCAAATTATAAAATTTGTAAAATGTTATTAATTTGTAGATAGAGAGAGAAAAAAAAATTCCTTTACTTCTAATACATCCTCAAGTTAATTATATATTTATAATTAATAACAATAAAAATTAACAACGTAACGTCTATTACATCGGCTTTTACACGTCATTTAGACATACTCTAATCCTATATATAGGATAATCGAAGAGAGAATATATATAATAGTTAGAAAAAAGAGAGAAAGACAGAACCATGCACTTTTAATCAAACTAATAATAAGGAAAAAAAAAAAAGTATTGTAAAGAAGGTAGATAAGATTGTTAGTATATATATATATATTTTTATGATTTTATATTTTATCCTTTTTTTTTTAAAGATTTTTAAAGGTTTTTTTTATTTTATAATATGATTAT
>CP092868.1:32662821-32689233 GCA_030710605.1 Cordylochernes scorpioides
TATTTGAATCTAGTTTCATTTTTCCAAATATTTGATTCTTATTGTGATATTTGTATTTCCTTCTCTGAATATATTTTTGAATCCTGAAATATGGACATTAATGGAATATAATATTTTGATTCTTGATATCTCTTTCACAATAAGAAGAAAAAAATCAGAAGAGAAATCATTATATTGGAAAGTAGAAAAGAAGTATTGATAATTTATTTTGTTTAAATTTTTATGATCACATGAAGAATTTTATTCCCTACAATGAAACTTAAGAAAGAAATTGAAGAAGATAGCTCATTTTTATATAATAAAATTATATATGTATGAAGCGCAATTAAGAATGATAATGGACTATAAGAATGTTGGTGGATGAGTTGGTTAAAACCCTCGATTCCTGACAGTCATGAACCGGGATCTAATCCCGTATTGGACGCTGTTTTCTGTGTAAAAAACCTGTTCATATTTCTCTTTTTTTTACTTATCCCTAGTATATGTGGTACAGGCCATGATAATCATGGTGGGTACTTAGCGACTGCTTTTACTGTAAGTGCACCACATGTCTACACATGTGAAAAGCAGTTCGACTATTTCTTATATAAATAACATAAGCTAAGTTGCTCTTTTTGAGCTATACCTAATAAATTTATTTTGGAATAGGTAATGGATTATAATATATATTTCTGTTAAAGATTATAATTGTTATGAAGAATTAATTTCAAATATATTTTTTTTCATGTTAATTTAATGGGAAAATCAAAACATTCCCGAAATGCCCCCAAATGCGATTCCCAACCAGCCAGTCCTGAACATATATTGAATTGTATCAAATCTCCTCCAAAAAATACCTCTGGGAAAATACCCAAGACTATAATAGAAAAACTGAGAACAATGGGACCTAATGGAGATCGTTTTAAATGACTTGAGGAATAAGCAACAACAACATGGTTGAATCAAGAAGAAATTCAGTTCACTATATTTCCAATATCGCATTATATCCTGAAGAAATACCCAACTCTATTGTAAATGGATATAATATATAGAAGATGTCAGGTAAGAATTTTGATGACCATGATGATAACTCATGTCAAACGACCAACAAAACTTGGAAAAGAGAGTAAATTCCATCACACAAAGCATTAAACTTTAAATGCAGATATCAATTCATCACTAACATTATAAAGACCTTTACATAAACTCCGCCTTTGTCGGTCCCAAGCCGGGATGAAAAAGGAGGAGGGGAAGCAGTAACAAGCTCGCTAAAAAACCTGGGCTCAGGTGGCCTGGCTGATAGTACCCTGTAAGGGCTCCTGATCCAGGATACAGGATGAGCAGCGTTTGTACTCCATGTTAGGAGCGGCTGCACATGGCGTCTGTTCCTCATGTCAGAGGCGGCCATTTCTTTTGGAGCTAAGTCGGCCTGCCACTGAGTAGTGCTCCTAGTGTTAATGACAAAGGCAGATGCATTCTACTTCACCCAGTATGGAAATAAGAAAGAAGAAGAAGACCTTTACATAGAGATTCTCCTGAGAGATATAGCATTGAGTGGAGAAATGAAAGAAATTATAATAAGACAAACCCAGAATATAGCGAACCTTCCCTTATAACAAATATATAAATATCAATGTATGTTATAACAATGGCATTTTTAATGAAATGAATTGGGTATTACAATAAGTTTTTCCATTATAAGGGAAGGTTCACTATATCCTGGGTTCATCTTAAGCGGGGTTTTACATATATATGTAGAACCTCCATGAGAGGACACTTCCGCCACAGGACACCTTCTATAAAAGACAGTTTTCATTTTCAAAATTACCATCTTTACTATTCAACAACTCTCCAGTAAGAAGACACAGGTATATATTTTGTCTCTTGATTTTCTCTCTCTTGAGAAAGAAAAAATATAATTTTTCATATAATATTTTACATGAAAAAACGAAAGAAAAAATAAAAGATAAAAAGATCAGGTGTTGAAATCAATATTAAAAGTGGCATATCCTGACCAGGAGAGCACATGTGCTCTACAGATGGCAGAGCGCCATCTGGTGGAACAGAAATCAACTAATCATTGATTTAGCCTGTTCCCTGATATTTGGCCAACCCAATTTCTTGATAAATCAAGAAAAGCCATCCACAAACGCGTTTCGCGCTTCTGTAAAGCACATGTGCTCCTGGTCAGGATATGCCATTTTTAATATTGATTTCAACACCTGATCTTTCTATTTTTTTTTCTTTCGTTTTTTCATGTGTTAAGCGTATTTACGCAAGTTTGGCCTTAAATACCCATTTCTTAGTTTTTCGGGAAGCCACTGGGACCAAAAAATCTTTTTTGGTCGCAGTGGTTCAGCCTACTCCACGCTGACGAGCGCCAAAAGCACGAAACGCGTTTGTAGATGGCTTTTCTTGATTTATCAATAAATTGGGTTGGCCAAATATCAGGGAACAGGTTAAATCAATGATTAGTTGATTTCTGTTCCACCAGATGGTGTTCTGCCTTCTGTAAAGCACATGTGCTCCTGGTCAGGATATGCCATTTTTAATATAATTTTACATATATTAAAAAACAAAATAGGCATATCCTGATCTGTTCGCATGAGCTTTTGAGATAGCACAGTGCCATATATATATTATAAAATCTAAAATGCAATTATTTTATTTTTGAAAACATATATTTTCATTCATTGACTGTTCTATATTTTTTTACCATAGATTTAGAACATAACACTTTGAATATTTGTTGAAATTGAATATTTGTTGTAAATATGTATAGTTAAAACCTATTTTTTAAATCACGAATATGGGATTCATTTTATAAATTCTATATTACTGTGATAAATAATTTTGTGTAATTTGCTTCAAGAAATTCAAAATAAAAACTACTTGATAAGTAAATAATTTATTTCCAATTTTCACACGACTGTACCTTCAATATCTTTTTCAACAACGAAAAACAAAATAATCATAACATATATATATATATATTTTATAAAAATGTATAAAATTCAAATTATATTTTCTAGAACAAACTTGTGTGAAGTCAGCCACCAGATAGCGCTGCTTCCCACTATATAATTCATTGTTGTTGTTTACCTTTGGCCAGCTCAAATAGTTTTGTAGGTATGTATTCTTTCATTTTATTTTAATGAGTTTCAAAATAATATTAAGAAATAATTACCTGTCTTAAGATGTAGAGCATACATATTTACATATCCAAAAAAAATTTGAGCCAGCCAAAAGAAAACAACAACAATGAATTATATAGTGCAGAGCAGTGCTTATCTAGTAGCGGTCTTCACACTTGTGTTCTAGATCATTTGAATTAATATATCAATTTTTATATAATATATATGGGAGTCAGTAGAAGGATGGTCTAAACTTGGTTTTCATCACTACGACCCGTTTTGATTCCCGCATTGGGCACTTCTTTTCTGATAAAAAAAATTGCTCCAATGGCTCCCGATTCAAGCAAAAGTCCAACCCCACCAGCGAGTGCAAGTAACCAAATGGGGCTCTGGTACATTTGTCAGTGCTAAGTCAAACTGCTTTTCACATGTGTAGAGATATGGTGCACTTAGAGTAAAAGCAAGTCACCTACTTTTACCCACCATGATTATCATGGCCTGTACCACGTGTATTAGGGGCAAGCATATATATATAACATATGTGCTGAGATAAGTGTTAGACAAAGAAAAAAAAAGCCTTAAATTTATAACTAAATAAAATATATACAAATTTATCCATCTATAAATACACTGTACAAAATAAACATGGGAGCCAGCGCAAGCAAATGTTACGGCATGCCACGTGTGTGAGCTCACTTGGCTGGAATGACACTTGGCTATCTGACAAAATATGGGCAACAGTGATCAAAATGTGAATATTGTTTCTATTTTCTGCCAGAGTATAAATAAATTGTTGCTGTTAGTGCCCATCAAGTTTTGGTGACACTATGGACAAATATTATTCAATTTGATCTGTTAGTGACCATCTGGTAGTTCCTTTGACCCCTTTCAGCCAGCTTATTGGGTCTTCCTATTTTTTTTTTTGCATAGTTCCCAACATTAGCATATTTTCCTAATCCATTTGCTCTCATTATCTGTCCAAAGTAGATCTCAGTCTTTGTAAGTTATAAGTTAAGAGTGGCTTTTTATTTATGTTGCTCAGGGCACTTTTCTCCAAGAGCCAGTTTAACAGAATGAAGGCTAGAATAGAGATGGGAACCCAAACAGGATCTGCTAAGTGAATGACATCTGGGGATGCCAATAGCTGATGCTAAAGAAGAGATATTTTTCTTTCTTATCTCCACTCAATCATATTAAGGTATCAAGCTTGAGATAAAGAAGAGATGATGTGTGCAAAAGAAATTTCAAACCCCATATTCTGCAAGCAAGTTAGGTTCTATAGTTGTGGGAAGCTGCCTTTTGATTGGATGAACCTTCACTGTAAGCTGATGTTGTGCTCTTGATTTTTAAGATTTTTTTTTATTTAATTAGGTTACAAAAATGATGTTTATGAGCAAACAAAAAATATTATGAATAAAATTAATAAAATAATACATTACATCAATATTGAATAAAAATATATCAGGCCTCCAGGGAAAATTATCTTTTCAAAACATTTTTATTATTCTCTAGCTTTCGGACACGGACGCTGTTAAGTCTTTTGTGTTGTTTCTAAGAATGACTACCAGTCATTAAAATCTTAGAGAAAGATCACTCTCAGCCTTTCTAATAATATTGAACTTTTTATTTTCTTATTTGCAAATCTTAATTGTCTTTTTTATTTACATATGTACATTTCATAATGCTTCTTTGACTTTATCTTCCTTAACTTTGACTTCTTCATCTTCTTTAACTTCTTCAGCCACACACCTTACTCCGTTCTAATACCTTCTCCTCGCCGCGACTATACCTTTCCTCCTCACTCCGATCTACCTTCTCTTATATAGTTGAAAACAGTCACGTGGGCACACTCTGTGGAGTACTCTGCAGCGCATCCCATGGCGCATGCCAACTAGAGCTGATTTCCCCCAACCATTCTTAACAGACACTCTTCTACAGGAGAAAACTTGGTATAATAATTCACCAATAGAACACGTGTTGTACATATGTAAAATAGTATCCGATTATATATAACTCGTGTTCTATTGGCGAATTATTATACCAAGTTTTCTCCAGTAGAAGGGGGTCCGAAAGCTAGAAAATAAAAATGTTTTGAAAAGATACTTTTCCCTGGAGGTCTGATTGATTTTTTTTTTTTACTCAGTAAAATGGCGAAGGTTAAGTTTTTTATAGATTAACTCTAATCTTGATCAAATTAGTATGAAAATAAAGTAAGTAGAGGAGCTTCTTTATTACTTACTTTATTTTCATACTAAAATATATTCAATAAAATAACCCCTTTGTATCAATTATTGAATAAAAATCAGGCTTTGAAATATAAGTAAATTTTTACTCAACATTAATAAATCAGATAGGCTTTAAAATTATCTTAAATGAATCTCAATATTATGACATTAAAAAATTTGTTATATAAAGGTATTATTTAAATGTTATTTTATTTATAAATTATATTTCATAGATTCAAATACTCTATTAAATCAACTGCCAGAGGTCACGCTTCCCCTATAAAAGCTCATTGTTGTTGTTTCCCGATGGCCGGCTAAGACCTTTGTAATTATTATGTAAATAATCTTGTTTTTCCTTGTTCTACTCGCCTTAAGACAGGCAGTACTTTTATCAAATTATGTTTTTTATATATTCCTTTAGCTCAATTAAAGCAATTACTGATCAAAACCATTTTATTATTATACTTTCAAGATTTTACCCACGACTGCATTACCATAGCATAATCCTCAAGATAATCAAAAATCAACAGAAATCTTTTTTTTTTAATATAACATATATATGTGGCAATATAATATAATAATAAGGTGGGGAAAGAGAAATAATCACACCACAAGTTGGTAGAGGAACCCAGGCAACCAGAGAGAGATGGGGAGAGATGGGAGAGGCCCGGGACCGGCCACAGCCGGGCGGCCATTTTTGTCGAACACAATCCTCCAACTGTCCTAAAAGTCCCAAGGTGTTGACGGACGGGCCCCATTTGCCGCCCCCTGGAATGTCGCTGCTGTCTCAATTGACCGGACTTTACCTCCTGTCTCTCTCTGGGCTGACTCTAGGTTTGCTTTATTATTCCTGGAAGAGTATATATTATGACATATATATATAAATAAGCATCCATTATAATTAAATTCATTTACTTCATATCCAGTGTATCTACCAATTAACAGAAGTTAACACAATCATGTTTCTATTAACAAAACTCTTTAAAATAAAAGGATTTAAAAGCGCGAAGGTTTCTTTTATACATAAAACAAACTTCTACTGTCCTTACTTTCATCGCAGTAAGGACAGTAGAAGTTTGTATTATGTATAAAAGAAACCTTCGCGCTTTTAAATCCTTTTATTTTATACGTATAGATGGCGCGTTATTGCTTTGTGTTAAAACTCTTTAAATCAATCAGGTGTGTACATGTACAAATGAGGTTAAAATGAGAGCTTTGAAATAAAAAAAACTTTCCATAAACGTTTTTAAAATCAAGTTATTTTAATTGTTTGCATTACTTACAAAATGTGAGCATTACATTAATGAAGTAACCAGAGAAGAGAAGAGATAATGACCAGAGTGGAAGGAAACAGAAACACAAAGAGAGGAAGGTAAAAAGGGGGGGAGTAGGGGGAAGACAACAAAGATATATGAACAGTTTTGTATAAACAACAAAGATAGGAAAAGATTAAAGGGGGGGCCAAATGCCTTTTCTGGCGGTGAAATCAAGAAGCGAGAATGAAGTGAGAGAGATGTGGAATGATGCCCCTTATCGCATGCGGTACTTGTAGCTCTTGACAAGCTCGGAGAGTTCTCCTTTAAAGTCTAGGTCAACGGTGAAGTCCAGGTCTCTCTGTGCCACAAACACCACTCTTCATAAGCTTAAGTCATGGTAGAGGGTAACCATGCAGAAACAATAAGGATCTCTGATAACCCTATTAAATTTGACGTCATTCATTATAAAAGGCAAACTACACTCATGGACAAAACTTAAGTGCAAAGTCGATTTTGTGGATCCTTTTTTTTTATATAGATAGAAATTTTGCCAGGAGGATATTGATCTAAAGAGACAAAGGTCACCTCTCCCATCAAAATAGACGCCAAAACCATACGCCATCTATTGACTGTTCCCGTGTGGATCTCATGGAATAAAGCCCGAAACCATGGTCTCTAGGTGGACACTTTTCAGTTTGCCAAAGCTGGTGTTGTGGCTTTGTCACCAACCCGAGGCCGCTAGTTTGTGGTGATGGTCAATAGATGGCGTGTGGTTTTGACGTCTATTTTGACAGGAGAAGCGACTGTTGTCTTTTTTTTAAAGAGAATTTTGTTTACACTTGGTTATCTCGTGTGTCTTCAATAAAGGTCACTGTAATATTTCAGAGTTATTGTCTGAATACCAATATACATGCTAATAGGTACAACTTCTTTAAGTTTTGTCCATGAGTGTAAAAGAGAAAACAATGAGGCATGTATTCTCTGAATATAATATTTTTATCCTAAGTATACATGTTTACAGGTCATGATTATCATGGAGGGTAGTTAGTATTGACTTTTGCTGCAAGTGCACCATCACATATCTACACATGGTGGAAAGCAGTTAGACTTTTGCATTTACAAATAAGACAGAACTTCTTTTGGGTATTTGCAAACACTGGTGGGCAGGGGTTGGATTATTGCAAGAATGTAGAAGCCATTGAAACGCCATGTTTTCCTCAGGATAAGTGTCCAATGTGGGATTCAATACCGGGTCATTGGCGTCAAAAATGGACAGTTCATACCACTCCCACCCACAAATAATCCCCTTTGTAAAAAGTAAAATAAATGAGGAACATGCTCTGAATGGTAGATCTCCCCCAGCACAGGACCTATGGGATAGGCTGCTGCTCATCATAAAACAGCTCGAGGAGCATGAACTCATGGAATTTGTGTAATATTTACACAAGGGGATAAGAAACAACAACTTGTTGACTTTCTTTTAAACCTTTTCCAGACTTTTATTTTGACAACAACAATGGGTTGATAATGATCAGTGCAAGACCTCATCTTAAAGAGAATTCAAAGACTGAAATTTTGCTGTAACTAAGCTCTAGCACATTTGTAACTGCAAGAGTCAAATTGCTTTCTACATGTCTAGACATGTGGTACACTTATAAAATAATCACAATGATGACCATGGTCTTAAACACAATGTAATATGACCCAATCAAAATAGTGTTACCGAAACGTCACACACTTTATGGATTTGGTCATATTACCTTGCGTTTATAATCTATAATCCAAATTGTGTTTTATCATGATCAATGGTCTGTATCATGTTTATAGGGGATAATAATGAAAAAAAAAAACATTTTGGGCTTTAAAGAATTCTCACCTTTTAAACAATTAAAATGAAAACATGTTACCAATGCTTCATTATGTATATCAGGGGTGGGCAAATGTAATAATGATTAAAATTTCTAGTGTAATTAATATGGTTTTACAATTTGCATTATATATTAGAAACATAATGTGATAAACCAAATGCAAATTGATAAAGAGTGTATAATAACAAATTTATTAATTATGAATAAGACATCTCCTTATCGTGCAACTGAAAGTTGCTGATGGCGTGCGCCATCTACCGGAATAAATATCAACTATTCTCGTTGATTTTTAATTATTTCAGAATTGGCCAAATACCCATTCTTGATTAATCAAGAAAAGCTAACCATGTTTTGGGCTGTTGGCTCTCATCAGTGTGGTGCAAGCTGTACCTCAATGACCAATATTTGGCAAATTCTTGAATAATTAAAAATCAACGAGAATAATTGATATTTATTCAGATAGATGGCGCAAGTCATCAGCAACTTTCAGTTGCGCGATAAGGAGATGCCTTTTTCATAATTTTATGCACCTTATCCCAGTACAATATCACATTTGTACCATTTTTTCAAATTTATTAATATTGGTTTTATTCCATTATGTTTCTAAGCTATAAAACAAATTGTACCTTATCAAGTTAATCATGATTACATTTTGCTCAGCACTCAGGTCACTCTTTAAGAGTATTTTTATTATGATGCATTAGCATGCAATCTGTTATGAAAATTCAAAACTATAATAGACACGTATGATTCTTTTTTAATAAGTTAAACAATTTCTACTGCCCTTACCGCAATGAAAAAATTTATGGGAGGGCCTGACTCATCAGTGGTGAACCCTCCCAGCGGTTTTGCCAGTTTAATCTACCATTTTAACACTCAATAATTCAAACTCTACTTACTGTATTTCTATTGTCCTCAAAGCTTAAAATATCTGCCAAGGTAAATGATGAAATCGCTGGGAGAGTTCACCACTGATGTATGAGCCAGGCTATCTCCCATGTTGTTGTTTCTTATCTCCTTGTGTAAAGATTACATAAATTCCATGAGTCCATGCTCTTCAAGCTGTTTTATGATAAGCAGCGGTCTCTCCCAAAGATCCTGTTTAGTACATCTAATATAAGCCAAAATGTGTTCTAGAGCTGCAGGTGCCAAGCTACATTTTGGGCAAGTGTGGTAGATTTTTTTTATTATCTCCCATTATCTTTGCAGTAAGGGCAGTAGAAAGTTGTTTTTATATAAAGAAGATAAATATTCCAACATGCTATAGTTTACATTTTCAATAATTCTAATGCAAATTTCACTTGCACAATTTGTAACAATACATGCTAATGGGGGTTTACAAAGACAAGAATTCCTACAAATCCAAGTTGGACTTACCCTGTTCTTTGTGTTGGGCTTCATTCCAAACACCCCGTAGATCTCTTCTCCCTTCTTGACAGTGAGATACTCATCAAAGTAGAAGACTGTCTGCTTCCAGTGGGTATAGTGGGCTTCAGGGGCTGGAGACACCATGGTTGTTATGACATGGTAGTTGGGGGACAGCTGGGGACACACTCACCGGTGGAGAAACCAGTCCTCTTGTGACACTTGGTGAACTCCACGTTGAAGAAGGTGACAAAGGCCTGGATGTAGTCGTCCCTGCGGACCTGCAGGTGGAAGGGAGAGGAGAAGGTCAGATCGCTAGTCTTGACCGTGTACAGATCCACCTCCTACATCACAACATTCTTTTATACAACAACCTACTTTATTCTCAGGAGGTATAATTTTTAAATAAAATTGTGTGTGATGTAAAATAAAATATTTTCAGCGTTTAATCAGTATGGTAAGAGAGACCAGCAAAAACTGTGTCCCTCCTGGAGGTAGTCTTTCATCAAGAGTTGTTTCTTATCCCCTTGTGTAAAGATTACACAAATTCCATGAGTTCATGATCTCATGGAATGGGGTATAGAGGTGCAGCTTTGGTTGATCATGCCACCATGATCCAGGCACACTTTGGTGAAAGTCTGACTTTGCCTGTAATTTGAGGCCGTTCCTAACATGGAAGCCTTTGCTGCTGACTCTAACATGAGTATAGACCCAGCTCTTCCATGTCCCTGGAGAGGAACCCTTGCTGAGGTCTGGGTCAGTTGAACTCAGGTCTCATCAAGAGTACTTCAGCCTGACATGAAGAGAGAGCAATATAAGATACATTAAGGCAAATACATTGAGACTCATCAACAGCAAAAATATTCACGTTTTTGTAAAATTTTATACTTTTCATATATATACATTAAAATATATAAAGTATTTATATTATCATTTAAAATTAGTTGAAGTTTATTTTAAGTAGGCACTTTTTACTTAAGGTTTATCTCTTCAAAAACCCTGAGTTCAACTGATCCAGTTGATGGACCTCAGCAATGGTCCCACTCCAGGAATATGGAAGAGCTGCGTCTGTACTTATGTTAGTCAGCAGCAAAGGCTACCATGTTAGGAACAGCCTCAAACTACAGGCAAAGTCAGACTTTCACCAAAGTGTGCCTGGATCATGGTGCCATGATCAACGAAAGCTGCACCCACCCCTATACCCCATTCCATGAGATCATGAACTCATGGAATTTGTGTAATCTTTACACAAGGGAATAAGAAACAACAACTTAAGGCTTATAAAATTGTTGTTAACATCCATCATGTTTTATTTTGGCGACTGAAAACCAACATAGAAACAGATGATAAGGCACAATTTGGATTATAGATTATAAACACAAGGTAATAAGACCAAATCCAATTAGTGTGTGACATTTTGGTAACAGCGTTGTTACCATCTTCAGACAAAAGTGCTGAAGCACCTTTGTCAGTACTTTTGTCTGAAGATGGTTACAACGCTGTTCCCAAAACGTCACACTATTTATTTGGATTTGGTCTTATTACAACATAGAATAGGCATAAGCTTGTCATTTTTTCCTACATTAAAATAAACTATTTTGCCACAAATGTTTCTTTTTATAACAGTTTCCCACTGCCCTTTGTGCAAAGAGCAAAATAGGGAGAAGGCCTGGCTCATTCCAATATTTCCACATTGCAGTAAGGGCAGCAGGCGAAAAAAGAAATAGAAGAAACTTTCTCTAAAGGAGACCTAGTTGCATAGAGCCAGAGAGGGGTGTCTTCTTAAAAGAGAGCTGCTAATTGATAAAAATGGAAACTTTAGAGATGAAAAGTGTCCTTTGTATAGAAGGGTTGCTAGCGCAAGTCTGCTAATGAAAGCTATTTATGCTATATTAATGCCCATAGAGCAACTAATTGGTAATAATGGTAACTTTGGAGATGAAAAGTGTCCTTTGTATAGAAGGGTTGCTAGCACGAGTCTGCTAATGAAGGCTCTACTATATTTGTGCTAGTTTATAGAAACACAATGCTTTAAGAAAGAAAAAGAGCTGCAAAGTCCAAATTATACTTGAAGTGGCTTGGTTAACTTACCTTGAGGAGGCAGGCATTGGTGACCACTTGCTTGGGATCTACCACATCCACTAGGGGCTCTGAGATGGCCACATTGCGGATGCAGCTCATGTTGAAGCCATAGACATTGTCCCACCCTGGCACACCACACATTCCTGTACTTTACCATGATAAAAAATCATGGGTAGCAAGCAACATAACAAAAGTAAGGCATATACAAGCATTTTAGATTGAAGTTCAATAAGAATGGTAAATATGGGTTCAAAAATGCCAAAAGTCCAATTCACTAATCATGTTCAAAGCAATGGGGAGGAGGTATCACCATCACATGTTCTTCCATTCATCAAACATATTTTGGCTTGCATTAGATGCACTAAACAGGACCTTTGGGAGAGGCCATTGCTTATCATAAAACAGCTCGAGGAGCATGAACTCTTGGAATTTGTGTAATCTTTATACATGAAGATAAGAAACAACAACATCCATCCATCTATCCAATGGCAGGGTATCCTGCAGTGGACTCGGCTAAATCCAGAACAAGTCAACTTAGTCCCCTGACTAAGTCCATGGGATTCATACCATGGATTTCAAATAAGACTCATAGTAACTGCCTGGCAGCAAGTCCAGATAAAAAGAGAAGGGGGGAAGAGGCAACAAGCTTGATAAAAAAAGCAGGGTTCAGCTGGCAGGACAGATGATACCAGGTACATTGTCTGTACACTTGCTGCAGGTGATATCTGTTCTTCATTAAGCCATTTAAAACTCTTTGCTGGTCCCAAGCCCGGATGAAAAGGAGGTGGGGGGGGGGGGGGAGTAACAAGCTCACTAAAAAACCTGGGTTCAGCTGGCCCGGCTGACAGTACCCTGTAAGAGCTCCTGATCCAGTGATACAGGATGAGCAGTGTTTGTTAGGAGCGGCAGCACATGGCGTCTGTACTTCATGTCAGAGGCAGCCATTTATTTTGGAGCTAAGTCGGCCTGCCACTGAGTAGTGCTCCCAGTCTTAATAACAATGGCATTCTACTTTACCCAGTGATAAAGATAAGAAAGAAGATCGGTGCAAAGTCAATCTGCTAATGAGGAGTCTTAATGACTTAACATTTGACTTCTCTATCAGGAAGATCTCAGACATGTGATAAACCTAATCCAAAAAAATTAAGTATGTGATGTTTCAGTAACAGCATTGTTACCGAAATATTACACACCATAATTTATTTGGATTAGGCCTTATTTTCTTGTATCTCAGTAAATGATAGGAAGGGCCACTCACAGTTTATCTTCTCATCCTTGTATTGGCGATCTTCAATACCGCATACAAACAATGTAGCCCTGTCTGGGAACATCAGCCCATCCTTTTTCTGAACACACACAAACACATCCTTAGTGGCTGGGGGACACATGTGATTGCATGTGTACAGCAACATGGGGAAATTAATTGTATTTCACACACACCACATGCTATATTGGCTTGTTTCCATCATGTGTCACAATCAAAAATTAAAGCTACCCAAAAGGTAAAGAAAAATATTTTCACAATAACAATAATGGAAACAAGAATGGGTAAGAATTTAGATTACTTATATATTTCTCCTTTCCTTTGTTTTCTTTTGTATTTCGCTTGCTATGAATGCAAATACTAAACAGTTTAAATTTGTATAGCCTCTGTTCTTTAACTGAGGAATTTTGCATAAAGCACGTATGCATGTTTCCCATGTACCACAATGTGTTTTAATTATTTTTATCTTTTTCCTGTATATAAATTTCCTTATTACCTTTAAATATATGATTAGCATTTACTTTTTTATTCTTTTCATTTGTTCAGTCTCTGTGGTAAAACCATGTACAGTAAAACCCCGCTAATACGAACCCTGGATATAACGAACCTTCCCTTATAACGAACCCACGCCGATTCCCAATTCCATTCCATTGAAAATACCATCGTTATAACGAACTTTGCAATTTTTAGAATAACGAACTACCCCTATAACGAACCTATTTCGGGTCCCAAAATGATAAAATCTATTAAAAATACTATGCTTATAACGAACTTAGAATTGTAATTTAAAAAAAAAATTAAAACAACAAAATTTTGAGCATCTTTCAGCTCGCGGATCGCGATTTCGAAACAATAAATTTAGCGGCATTGTTTGTTTTGAATTTTGCACTTTATTTTTGCTGTATGTTGTATAAATTTTAACACATTATACTTTTATTAGATAGAATATCTTTGCATCCATTGAATTTGAAATATAAAAAATGCAAATGGCTTCCAAAATGAAGAAAACAAAGGCATTTTAAAAACAAAAGCATTATTTCTTTTTAAAAAAAGGCCATTTTCAGAACTTTTCAAAGTGAAACAACACAGGCAAAATGTTAAGAACATATTAAAATAAGAGAATATAACTTTCTATTATAAAAGATAAAATATAAAGTTATTAAAAATTGTTACAAAGAGGAATCAACCTCAACTTTTGCCGCGATCGCGATCGTACGTTTTAGGGCTAAAAAAAAAAAAATCCAAATAAATGGTCCCGTGATGAAACAAAAACTATTTTTATGCCATTAACTATGGTGATTTTAAAGTCAGCAATGTTTTGCATGACAGATAAAAAAACGAAATCTAGACGAATCATAGAAGAATATGTGGAAACATGAAATGGAAGAAAAACACTAACTTTATTTGAATGGTGCAATGCTTGAAGAATGCTTTGAAACAACAAGGTATTAGAGCCATATTTTTAAGTAAATATTGTATTATATAATGTGATAATGATGTTTTAAAATCATTTCATATCTTTGAATATATATTTAATAAAACTTTGCCTTGGATTTGTCTTGATTTTTAACTTAGACATAGAGGTACATGTATGTCAATGATAAGAAGAACCTATCATCTAATGATTTCTATTATTATTCAGTATTAATGTAAGGAAATTGGTCAATTAAGGGAATTAAAATAAAGTGACCACTAATAAGAGGCAGCCTCTTCTTGTGTGTATGGCTGTTTTTTAATTATACAGTTTAAAAATTTTGAAAAGTAAAAAAAAAAAATGGCCAAACCGTGGCTATAGTGAACCAAAAGCTCTGTCCCATTGGGGTTCACTATAGAGGGGTTTTACTGTATATGACTACATGTCTTAATAAAGGTTTTTGTGTGTAATAATTACCCATTATAGGGTAGCAACCAGATCCCAAAATGGCAATTTATCTATGAAGATCAACCCCAAGACATATTATTGACTGTATTGACTCATCCATTGATGAGCTCTACTCTTCCCCGGTAGACACCATCAAAAATCTCAAGCTTTACAAGCTTGATACCTTAGTGTGATTGAGTGGAGATAAGAAAGAAGAAGAAGACTTATGAAGATTTTACCCCCTAGAAAACTACAACAAAATATAAACTAAAAATAAGTGAAATTGTACTGGGATCAGGTGGATAAAAAGAAAATGGCATCTACTGATTGTGTAACTAAAAGTTGCTGGTGGCTTGCGCAGTGTTAATTCTAGAATAATTAAAAATCAACTAATTGATATTTATTCTGACAGATGGTCAAGCCATCAGCAACTTTTAATTTTACGACCAGGGGGGGGAGATGCCTTTTTCTTAACTGTTCCAGTTTTACAATCAGAGAAGATGCCTTTTTCTTAAAATATAAACTGTTCTAAAGACTCAAAAGGATTAGTTGGAGAATGGTGAAAGCATTTGAGAGATTCACTATTGTCAAATGGTACTTGGGATGAAAAAAAAATTGCTTCACAGCTTTTGATTCTTACCTAACTACAAGTGTGAGAAAGTAAACAAATTTGATAATAAAATTAAAAATGACATATCCTGACCAGGAGCACATGTGCTTTTCAAATTTGACAATGTATCGCAAAACATGCAAAATTTAAACTGTCTTCTACCTGTGTAGACATGTAGTGCATTTAGAGTAAATAAATGCAGCTACAAACTACCCAGTGATGACCTGTATCACATGGGAGGAGTAGTGAAGGAGACGTACCAGCCACTTGTCCCTGGCATGGAGCACTGTGTCGAGCATGGATTCGTAGAAGAGGCAGTAACCCATCCATTCAGAGATGATAATGTCCACCTCTGTGATGTTGTGGGGCAGCTGCACTTCCTCCACTTTGCCCTTCACTATGGTCACTACATCGTCCAGGTTGTTTTCCTTCACAATCTTCTCTGCATGCTCCACGATGCTGGAGCACTCAATCTGAAACCACATTACTCCTGAATTACTGAACATAGCAATCTCTGTCAATCAAGAGGATTAGTTTCTATCAGAGCACAGGAATATACAACAACAACAACAACAAAAGCCTTTATTGAGGACCTCTCGTCCTATAAAGGATTCGCCAGTTTACAGAGTAATTGAAGAGAACTAAGAATACAGAGAAACCTATAAGTAGTAGGTATAGTATAGTATTTTCTACACTGTGACTATATACAACAGCAGCAACAAGCCTTTTACTGGAATCAAAGTCCCATACAGGATTCAGATTCTAATCCTGACAAAGATTATTTACATATAATTATTTACATCAATTATATTATTAAAAAACGAAATAAAAAAATAAAAGATAAAAAGATCAGGTGTTGAAATCAATATTAAAAATGGCACACCCCGTCCAGTATGCCTTCTGTAAAGCACATGTAGAGCACAGGAATATACATTATAACCCCTTAATTCCACACTTCCTTTATATATAATTCTGGTTTTAATTCTTATTATAATCTATAATCCAAATTGTGCTTTATCATTAATTCTGGTTTTAATTAGTAATCACAGTTAAACCTGTCTATAGCGCCTCCCTCTCTATAGCACCCGATTTTAAATATGTAGTACGATGCGATTTACATTAAAAGTGACGTGTCTATAGCAACCCCTCTCTATAGCACCCTATTTTGGTGAGTCCCAAGAGGGGGCGCTATAGACAGGTTTAACTTATATAAATCTAGTTAAATAGTAACTTTAACCACTATAATACAATACAGACTTGAATTGAACTTAACCTTCTCTGATGTTATTAAAATTTCATGTTGATATTATAAATAGAATTTGCTGTTTGCAATAGAGAAATACCCTAGGCGCGATTAAATTTCTACTATCCTTACAGCTTATGACAACATAGTTCATTTAAAATATCTATTCCAAGATTTAGCTATAGTATCAGTATAAAAGCAAAACAGCCAAATGCAATATAACAGTAGTTTTGTAGATCAAACTGAGAGGGTTCACCACTGCTGAGCCAGTCTGATATGTAGGGCAAAAAAGAGGGAGAAGGAAAATTTGACCAAAATACTGAACTAATTGCAAAAACAAGAAAACTGACTTTGGGAGAGGCAGCTGCTTATCATAAAACAGCTCGAGAAGCATGAACTCATGGAATTTGTGTAATCTTTACATCAGGGGGATAAGAAATAAGAACAGAAAACTGACTGGAGATGGATTATATAGTTAATCAGCAAGATCAAAAACCTGCTGTATGGAGAGAGAAATTGAACTATTATTTGAAAGTAAATTTAGGTAAGTCAATAGATTAGACAGTTCTAAGTGTGTATCAGCTTTATGTGAAATCCTGTGAGAAGTATGTGAAGCTAAAAGCATTGTCAAGTAACAGTGGTAGCCTTTGGGTGAACAAGGCCAAATAAGAAATGAGCCACAGCAAATTAACAGTTGATAGAAACTCCAATTTTAATTTTCTATATCAAAACTTGGGAGAGACACACCACAAGACCAAATCCAATAAATTGTATGACAGCATCGTTACAGCATCTTCAGACAAAAGTAATAAATTATACATCACATAATTTATTGATATGAGATTTAGTCATGTTAACTTATGTTTCAAATCTATAATCCAAATACCCTATCAAAACTTGGAAATCTTAATAATTTTAGCATTACATCTAGCTTTAGCTTCTCACTTTACTATAGTTATTAGCTTTTATTTTGCTTATTTTTAGCTAAAATCTTGATATCATTTATCTAGTGTTCTCTTTTTTATCTCAACTTTTGGTCTGAAGGTTTATCGTCAAGTTTTAATAAATGCAGTGGCCTACTTCTTACCCACCATGATTACCATGGCCTATACCACGTGTACTAGGGATAAGCAAAAAAAAAAAAACTACTTTTGTTGACCAGCATCACAAGTTGAGTAAAGTTTGACAATACCAAATGAAATTTCAAAGCAATAAAAACCAATCTGTACTCGCACTGTATGATTGAAAAAAAGATACGCAGCCCTCGAAGCTTTGTTTTATTCATTTATAAATCGTACAGGGTTTATCAATCGATGATTGAAAGCGTAACTTTATATTACAAATATTTCGATAGTTTTGATCATTTTCGTGACACATATCCCTTATACAAAACAATCAACTAAGCCCTGGCTGAAAAGGGCAAAGTAGAAAAATACACGAAGTCCTACACTATCTACAGTGTCTACCTGGAATCCTTGTCTGGAGACAGCCAGAATGTCAGACAGGATTAAACCGTCGCTACCTGGTTGGCTTTTTGTCTGAATCTACCAAAACTGGTGTTCTGACTCATTATTTATCTCACTACCAGTTTTTCACTAGGATGATAATCATCGTTCTGATACCACTTTAAGTACATGAACAAGTATAATTCTTCCTCAACTTTGTGTTATATTCTGAGGTTATTGTTTTAAATCTGTGTGTGTTTGAATAGCTCATTGATTTCTAACTCACCTATCCTACTGCATACGTTATATTCTTAAATGGCAGATCCTTTGTTAAAAAAAAAAACATTGAACCAAGTTGAGCTCTGAATGAAACTCACCCCAATAACCTTGGAAGCTCCAGCCTTAGCAGCAAACATACAGAGAATGCCAGTTCCACAACCCACATCTAGAACCACCTTGTTCTTGAATAGGTGTTTGTTGTGGTACATGGCATTCCTGTAGGTGAGGGTGCGCACTTCATCCTTTAGCATCTCCTGCAACAGCAGCCAAGAGGTCAGTCTCTAGGGTGGGGGACAACTAGTCCAACGGACTCACCTCGTGGATCCCAAAGTGGGCATAGGAATCAAAGTAGTAGTCCTTGGAGGTCATCTCCTCGGGCTTGAAAGTAGTTAAACCATTCATCTCCTTCTGGCATCTCCAGCAGTACTTCTCTGGCAAGGGGGTTTCTCCGGAGCCGGATGCTGAGGTGGAATTTGTGGTTGAAACCTGCGACCAATAGATTTGTAATGGATCACATGCCACACAATCATCAGTACATGAGGAAAGTCTTCTCATTTCAACTTATCATCATGGATCAATCTCTAAGAAACTACAGTGTACTATGTAAATGTACTATCTACTCTATGGGGAAACAAGTTCCTATTATTCCATCTTGATGGATACCAATCTGTGAGACTGAAAATTTAGATTTGTTAATTAGTTACTTGTTATACTATTCCTAATTGGGACTGCTGGTAATTGAGACTGTTTGTAATTAAAACTGCTGGTAATTGAGACTGCTAGTAATTGGGACAGCTGATAAGTGGACAGCTTGGGGTGTTGAATTAAAGAGAAGTCAGACTGTATATATATATTTTTTTTATCATCTTCCTGTCACTTGGGAAAATCCCTCAATAGAGATTAATTAGGAAAAAAGAGTGAAATCTTTTCTAGAGGTTCATCCAGTGGAGGAGCCAGGTCAAGAAATTTATTTTACAAAGATGTAGGGTACTCATTTGATGGGAGGCTATCAAGTTTTAGTAGGAAATTTTTTTATGAATTTTTTAATAACACTGGCCAAATTGAAGGCAAAAAATTCTTAATGAAGAATCCTTTGGCAGCCTGCCAGTTGGATTCTGGTAGGGAGGGTTGGTAAATATGTTTACCTGAAGACTTTGCTTCAGAGATAGAAATTTATTTTCTAAATGCTAACAGGTCATTTAACTAACTACAAGCAAGGATGGCTAGATTCAATATATACAGTAATGATAAAGGCCCAATTTGGATTATAGATAATAAACACAGAGTAATAAGATCAAATTCAAATAAATTAATAGTGTGCGTCGTTTCGGTAACAGCATTGTTGCCATCTTCAGTACTTTTGTCTGAAGTTGGTAACAATGCTGTTACCGAAATGTCACACACTATTTGGATTTGGTCTTATTACATTGTGTATATATATAGTAGAACCTCCATGAGAGGACACTCGTGCTAGAGGACACTTCTCTACAAAGGACAGTTATCATTTGCAAAATTTTTTAACTATTCAGAAACTCTCCGGTAAGAGGACACCTCTCCTTAAGGGATACTTTGGCTCTGCAACTAGGTGTCCTTTATAGGGAGGTAGTTCTACTGTATTTCAATAATAAATTCAGAGTAAATCTTTCTAGAATAGATATCTAGTGTGTGGAGAGTAGTACTTATCCCTTAACGCCTACAGTCCTAAACCTTGATAAGGCACTTTGGCCTTCATCAGTAAAAGGGCGGCTTTGAATCCAAGTACAGTGGTACCTCGACATACACGAGTTTAATTCGTTCCGCAACCTTGCTCGTATCTTGAATTACTCGTATCTCGAAGCAAAATTCCTCAAAAGCAAAAAACACAGCTTTGCATATAGAACAAATAATAATGAAGAAGAAGAAAGAAACATTTTAGGAAAAGCAAAAACAAAACAAAAGTACTGGTCAAAAAGAAACATTTAAAATCACAGATTAATATCTTCAACACTACCGAACCGTATATCTCTCGTAACTCAAAGCAAAAAATCACTTGCTCGTCAGCTCGTATCTCGAAAAACTCGTATGTTGGGGCGCTCGTATGTCGAGGTACCACTGTATATGTATTTCTACTGTCCTCAAAGTTTCTGTTTGCTCCCCCTATAGTTCATTTAAAATACCTTTTCCAAGAGGTCACAGCTTCAGAATCAGTATAAAAGAAAAACAGCCCAATAAAATCAAGGTAATAAGACTAAATCAAAATAAATAATCTGTGTGACATTTTAGTGTAACAGCATTGTTACCATCTTCAGAGTAAAGTACTGAATGAGAAATTTTACCACAGAATGTTTTAAATAGTTAGTTATCACTTGATAACAGTATTTGGTCCCTCGAGTCCTAATCCTTCTACATCCCAAAAGATATTCAGTTGATTTAAAGTCCTATTGAATTATGCAGAGTTGATGGAAGGGTGGTCTAAACAAGCTTTACAAGCTTGATACCTTAGTGTGATCGAGTGGAGATAAGAAAGACTTCTCTAAAGACACATTGGCTATTCAACTAGGTGTTATCTTTTAGAGAGAGGTTCTGCTATATAATGCTAAGTTTCAATATAAATAACACATTATAAAAAACCCAAAAAAGGAAAAATTATATATGATATACCATTGGGACTTTTTTCAGAATGTTTAATAATTAACTTTAAGTGATGGATAAAATTGGACTAATACTTATTCTTTTGTCTGATGATGGTGACAATGTTGTTGCCGAAACGTCACACACTAATAAATTATTTGGATTAGGTCCCATTTATTCTTTTGTCTGATGATGGTGACAATGTTGTTGCCGAAACATCACGCACTAATAAATTATTTGGATTAGGTCCCATTTATTCTTTTGTCTGATGATGGTGACAATGTTGTTGCCGAAACATCACGCACTAATAAATTATTTGGATTAGGTCCCATTTATTCTTTTGTCTGATGATGGTGACAATGTTGTTGCCGAAACGTCACACACTAATAAATTATTTGGATTAGGTCCCATTTATTCTTTTGTCTGATGATGGTGACAATGTTGTTGCCGAAACGTCACGCACTAATAAATTATTTGGATTAGGTCTTATTTTCTTTTATTATAATCTATAATCCAAATTGTGCTTTATCATGGACTAATACATTTTTGAACAAATTATAAATATTAATTGAATCGGGTGAACAAAAGCAAAGAGTTGAAAGGGAATAAACTTAGAAAATAAAGTAAGGCTAAAGAAAAGATTCTAAGACACCTCATTGTTTATTGGGTGATTGGCAGTTGCTAAAGTTAGGTCTAAATCATCCATTGTAGGCGCTACTTTTTGTGACACATTGTAACACTTTGAATACAGCGCGTATAAGCTAACTACAGCTGCTGTGACCTGCACATGCTGTTGTCTTTTAGCAATAAATTTGTATTTAAATAATAAGATACGAGAAAATAAAGGGAGACACCGTTGACTTTGGCCAGATCCGAAACTAACCTGACCTATGACGTCAAAATGACGTCGCGATGTAAACGATGGGTCATTTTTTTTTTTAATTCGAATTAATTATTAATATTTTAAATACCTGCGACTAATTTATAGTGTGATTTTTGCGATTTTTTATTTTAATAATTTCCTATTAGCAATTTGTTAATTATTTTTTTAGCGCCAACGTAAACAAAGAAATACTGGCGTAATACGTTCCAATGGTGCCAAAGGTTATATTTATAAATAGGAATACACAAAAAATAATAATAATAAAATTATTGATATTACATATTTATAATAATAAAACTATTAATAAATTACATTAACCTAACCTGAACCTAACCTAACCTGAACGAACCTGAACCTAACCTAAAGCTAACTTAAACTAACCTAACCTAAATTAACAACAAAATTTTTATATTAATTAATAATTAATTTTATAATAATTTTAAATATCGGACACCATTGCTCTCAAGGTGCATTCACAACATACACGTGTTTACAATTGCGCTAAATATTTTCAAAAAAAAATCTATTTAAAATTAGCAGGCCATTTAGAAAAAAATATATATATATATTTTTAAACTATAAATTAATGGCAGGTATTTAAAATATTAATAATTAAATCGAATTTAAAAAAAAAATGACCCAGTCGTAACCTTTGTTTACATCGCGACGTCATTTTGACGTCATAGGTCAGGTTAGTTTCGGATCTGGCCAAAGTCAACGGTGTCTCCCGAAAATAAAACCTAATCCAAATATATAGTGTGACATTTCGGTAACAGCATTGTTACCATCATTAGACAAAAGTCATTTTCAGACAAATTTAAAAGTCAACAAAAGAGAAAAGATTGCCTGATGATGGTAACAATGCTGTTACAAAAACTGTGTGTTAATGTTGTAGGAATTTGTTTTAAAAATTGGTCAAATTATCATGTATTGAATTAACCAAGTTATGTCTGTATTTGTCATTTTTTCCCCTTTGTCCAAAAGATGTTTCAGTAACAGCATTGTTGCCAACATCAGACAAAAGTCATTTTCAAACAAAGTTAACAAAAGATTCTCCATCTTTTTTTAATTATTATCCCTAGTACACATGGTACAGGCCATGATAATCATGGTGGGTGGTTAGCGACTACTTTTACTGTAAGCGCACCACATGTCTACACATGTGAAAAGCAGTTCGACTTTGCACTTACAAATGTGCCAGAGCCCAGTTTGGTTACTTGCACTCGCTGGTGGGGTTGGACTTTTGCAAGAATCGGATGCCATTGGAGCATTTTTTTTTTTTAAATCAGAAAAAAGTGTCCAATGCGGGAATCGAACCCGGGTCGTAGTGGTCGAAAACCAAACGGTTTAACCAGCCTTCCACCAACGGCCCCAATCTATGAATGAACTCATGGAATTCATGTAATCTTTACACAAGGGGATATGAAACAACATCAGTACAAGGCACAAGGTAATAAGATCAAATCCAAATAAATAGTGTGTGACGTTTCCGTAACAGTGTTGTTACCATCTTCAGACAAAAGTACTGAATGAGAAATTTTACCACAGCATGCTTTAAATAGTTACTGTTATTAAGTGTGTATAAACAAGATAACAGAAGGTGATAAGAAATAACAACATTTACAAGACAAAATCAGACTTTCACCAAGTGTGCCTGGATCATGGTGCCATGATCAATGAAAGCTACACCCATACTCCCCATTCTATGAATGAACTCATGGAATTAGTGTAATCTTTCACATGGGGATAAGAAAACAACAACAGTACAAGGCAAAATCAGACTTTCACCAAAGTGTGTCTGGATCATGGTGCCATGATCAACCAAAGCTACATCCTTACACCCCGTTCTATGAATGAACTCATGCAATTAGTGTAATCTTTCACATGGGGATAAGAAAACAACAACAACAGTACAAGGCAAAGTCAGACTTTCATCAAAATGTGTCTGGATCATGGTGCCATGATCAACAAAAGCTACACCCATACACCCCGTTCTATGAATGAACTCATGGAATTAGTGTAATCTTTCACATGGGGATAAGAAAACAACAACAGTACAAGACAAAGTCAGACTTTCATAAAGTATGCCTGGATCATGGGGACATGATCAAC
Source organism: Cordylochernes scorpioides (assembly GCA_030710605.1). Lineage (NCBI taxonomy): Eukaryota > Metazoa > Arthropoda > Arachnida > Pseudoscorpiones > Chernetidae > Cordylochernes > Cordylochernes scorpioides. Next base: position 32,687,038 of record CP092868.1, read on the forward strand.
CAAAGCTACACCCATACACCCCGTTCTATGAATGAACTCATGGAATTAGTGTAATCTTTCACATGGGGATAAGAAAACAACAACAGTACAAGACAAAGTCAGACTTTCACCAAAGTGTGTCTGGATCATGGTGCCATGATCAACCAAAGCTACACCCATACACCCCGTTCTATGAATGAACTCAAGGAATTAGTGTAATCTTTCACATGGGGATAAGAAACAACAACAGTACAAGGCAAAGTCAGACTTTCACCAAAGTGTGTCTGGATCATGGTGCCATGATCAACCAAAGCTACACCCCATACCATAACTCATGGAATTTGTGTAATCTTTCACATGGGGATAAGAAACAACGGTACAAGAAGCAATTGTAACTTTACTTATAACGATAGTTTGATACTAAATAATTGGAGATCTTAGAATGGGCTTCTATATTTTCTAACCCTAATCTTACATTGTAAGCCATGATGAAATTAGTTTAGGCTAGGTTAATTATAGCAAGCTAGATTATGGTTATTAAACATGGGGAAACAGGTCCCAAAAACCTCACAATATTCCTTCATGGAAAATTTAAATCAATCAAACGATTTAAAAAAATAGTACAAAAGTGGAATTGCGCCTTTTTCATAATATCAAACTAAGCCTATATTTCCACATGTATAGATCAATAGGCTATGCCTATTTATATAGTGATCTTGGCCAAATGGCAGAAAAGCAATTTGGTCAAAAATTGAGCAAGCATTTTAGGAATAAATATCAAAGGTAGTAGAATTAATATAAGTGTTAATGGGTTACAATAAACCAAAACTTAATATTAAATATGATTAACTTGACATTTTGATAAATAGTTAATAAAAGTATATATTTATATATAACTTTTTTGAGAAACGTGGAGAATTACATTTAAGATTTACATGTAATAAGTTAAAATTATATTGAAAAACGACAATTAAATAAACCGATAAATGATTTATAAAAACGTTTAAATATTAGTATATATATTAGGATATATATAATAATGAAGGTAAAAATTGTAAAAATTTTTACTTTTGTCGCTATTCTAATATATGGGTGCACATTTGTGGTTCCTTTGTATTGCCGCACGTTGTTACTTTTAAAAAGATTTTTAAAATCTCTACTCTATTCATATTAGTAAGAAACAAAAATTTGTAAGTTAATTTGTCAGCATATTAATAAGTATTTACAAATAAAATATTAAATAGAATGTATTATATAAAAAGCCGGTTTAGTAGCAAAATGGCGCTTTAGTTCACGATTGAAAAAAAAAAAGTTTTAATAGTTATATATAACTATTCGAAGATAGTCACTTAGGGATATTAATGAATATCCAAATAGAATTACATTGTTGGACAAAGGAACAGTAAAATACATTTCAAAGTTTAAAAGAATGGTACGAAACAAACTGTTCTTAACATACCTCCATTTGTTCTGCCATAGCTGTAAATTTGACAATGAGGCTAGATTAAAATACACGTGCTGATAAAATTTTTAAATCATAAAATTTGACCGATTAGAAAAAAATCAAAAACAACTTCTCACTGTTTATATATAATAAAATCAGTGTTCAATTTATATTAAAATATTTTATTTAAAATTATTTATTTTATTAAACCAGGTTTCTCGCGCGTTTAATTAAAAATACTAGCAATTTTTCATAGACACACTTTTGAACAAAAAGCTTGATTTTAATAAATTGAAGTAATTTATTAAAAATAGAAGTAAGAGAAAAAAATTCCGAAGACATTTATTTTATTTTACAATGTCCTTGTTTATTAAATCCTATTAATTGGCGCTATGAGCTCCAGATTGTTTTGGGATGCTCGCTTAACACTTCACAAGTCAAGAGAAGTGTTAAGTGAACATCTCAAAACAATCTTATATATATATTAATAAAGCTTATTTTGAATTTAATAAGATTTTTTATTCATCCAATATTTCGATGAACCTAATGGCGTTCATATTTTTAATGTAGAAGAAGTTAATATAGATATTATGGATTGCTCTATATTCAGAATATATATATGAAAAATAATTTTGAAATAAAAAATATAAATAAGTTCAGGTGTTGATATTAAAAATAAAAAGACCTTTCCTGACCATGCTCACATGAGCATTTCTAGAGGCATATCCTGACCATTCACAAAAACACATATATGGAAATTTTTCTGGGTGGAA
>CP092868.1:32689333-32735551 GCA_030710605.1 Cordylochernes scorpioides
CCTCATCAGTACAGGGGCGGCTTCGATTTCATAACATCCTACGAGAGAGGTTATGGAATCGGTCGAATTTACCAAAAAGGTGTCCAAGTTGGTGAGGTGACAGGGACCGATTTTCATACTAGAATATAACATAAAGTTGCGTGAATTATTTTACTTGCGGTAAGTCATGATTTGTTGTCCACATAGCCGCAATTGCCGATATTTCAAACATGTATGTCATAATATATACTCTTCCAGGAATAATAAAGCAAACCTAGAGCCAGCCCAGAGAGAGACGGAAGGGTAAAGTCCGGTCACTTTAGACATCAGCGACATTCCAAGGGGCGACCACTGGGGCCCGTTACTTGGAACCTGAGGACTATTAAGACAGTTTGGGATTGTGGTGCGACACGAACGGCCGCCCGGCTGTTGCCGGTCCCGTCTCTCCCCCTCTCTCTCTCTCTCTGGTTGCCTGGGGTTCCTCTACCAACTTGTGGTGTTTTTATTTCTCTTTCCCCACCTTATTATTATACCACATGTATATATGTAAATAAATCCATATACCACAAAAGTATATCAAAAAAGTTAATCAGAACACAGTTTCCCTAATTAATCAGAAAAACTATCAGAAAATCACTCATGAACAAAACTAAAGGAAAGTCTTTAATATCGATCGTCTATTTTTTTAAGGAGACAAGGGTAATATTGTTTACACTTGGTTATTTTGTGTGTCTTCAATAAAAGTCATTGTAATATTTTTCAGAGTTATTGTCTGAATCCCGATATACATTCTAGAAGGTTCAACTTCCTCAAGTTTTATCCATGAGTGTATAAATCTAAAACTTCATAGATCTACACAAAAAGAATCCTGAACATCATAACTGTACAGTTCTGTGCACACATCGCTTGAATATAATTTTAAAGTTGAAGAAATTTTATAAACTGAGAAAAATCAAGATGTAGTGGTCAATGTATATTCTAACTACCTGTCTTGTCGATGCATCCCTCTCTCAAACCGAAATAATTTCTAAACTGGAAAAGGCCAAACAGTAGTGGTCAACATAATAAAAATAATGTAATACGCATAGAATCAAAAAGAATGAGTTTCTTTTATTGGGAAAAACGTTTTTAGCTTTCGGGCGTAAGCGGCCCTTCCACAGGAAATAATGGAACAATTTCAAGTAAAAATGTATATACATATATATAAAAGGTAATTTTTGCATATCTAGGATTAATTATGAAGTATTATATTTTATTATTTAAGAAAAATTATTGTTATTTAAATTAGTCAATTTGCTGATATTATTATTAAATGCATAATTGTAAAATGGTGTGATGAAGAAAAAACGGAAAAATCTATTTTAGTTTTTGGACCAGCCTATCATATGTCTCTGGGATGTCTATATGTCTGTTTATACTATTATATTTTGTTGATATCAATGCTTCTAGTATTAATCTTTTGTATTTACTGTTTATGTTTGTGTAATGAATATTTGGGTTTGCTAGATTGAATTCATGATCTGTGTGTCTGATGTGTTGCACTATTAGAGATTTGGGGTCTTTGTTTTTAATGTTTCTTCTGTGTTCGTCTATTCTGTCTTTTATCTGTCTTCCTGTTTCACCTACATAGACATTATTACATTGGGTGCATGGTATGGAATATACTGCTTTGCTATCGTATAGTTTTGATATACGAATACTGTTTCTGGTAATGGGGTTTCTTAAAATGGTTAATATACTCGGGTTGCTTTCATAATATGTTCTGATACCGTGTTTGTTTAAAATTCTGGCTATGTGGGTACTACTGTGGGAATATGGGATTGTACATATCGATTTATAAACATGATTATTTCTTATGAGAGAGGGATTGTAGAAATGTCTTAATATAAAGTTTTTCGGATAACCTATAGAAGTGAGTTTGTTGATCAATAATTGGGTTTCTGTATCTTTTGAGAGTTGGGTGGTACAATGTGTATATATTCGTTTGGAAAGGGTTTTAACTGTGTTGATCTTGTGACTGATGGGGCAATAAGAGGAATAATGTATATAATCTGGAGTGGAATTTGGCTTGTGGTATATTTCTGTTGTATATTGGTTCTGCGTTTTTAGTATAAGTACATCTAGAAATGGTAAGGTGTTATTGTTTTCTGTTTCTATGGTGAAATCTATGTCATTATGTATGGACTTTAGTTGGGTAAAAATGGAATCTATTTTGTTAGAGTTGGATATACAAAAGATGTCGTCTATGTATCTCTGCCAGATGATGATGTCTGTGGAAAACAGTTATCGTTTTATCTATTTTTCTCATGACTATTTCTGCCAAAGGTGAAGAGAGAGGACTTCCCATGGGGGAGCCCTTGGTTTGTTTATAAAATTGGCTATTGAAGGAGAATATATTGTGTTGTAGGCTCAGCTTAATTAATGAAATAATTTTAGAGGATGTATCTGGAGGAATATTATTTAATGCTAAAATTTCTATGGTGTTATCTATTATTAGTTGGTGTGGTAAGCTTGGGTACATATTAACTACGTCAAATGATATCATGGTGCTGTTAGGAGAGGGGGGAGACTATGTATATTTTCTATAAATTTTGGTATGGATGTGATGGATGTGGTGGTAGGATTGTCTTTTAGAATGGGGATAAGGAAGTTTGCTAGAAATTTGGCTAATGGGGCTATAGGAGACATATGATATGCTATGATAGGGCGAATAGGAATACCTGGTTTATGGGTCTTGGGTTGGCCGTAGATATAAGCGGTATTTTTTATGTTTCCTAGGAACAATTTCAAGTCTTCTGCAGTAATAGTATTGCCTCTGTATAAATTCCTTAGATCTTTTGTATATTGGGCAGATGATTGAGATTTTTCATTGGTGGTTATAGGTTTGAATACTATGGAGTTGTTTAGGATTTCATTCATTTTTGATATATAATCTAGAGTGTTCATAACAACTGTTTGCGATCCTTTATCTGCTTTTGTAATTACAATTTCTTTCTTGCTTCTTAGTGAATTGGCTATATGTTGATTATTGGGCTTAAAGATAGGCGTTCTTGATGATTTTTCCAAGGAGGTAGTATCTAAGTTTCTGATTTTTGATTGTTCATTATGTGTTAGGGTAGATATGGCCGATTCGACTCCTGCAATGATTTTATAATTATCTGTTTTCATGGGGAATCTATGTTTGGTGCCCTTTGATAAATAGTCGATTTCATCAGTTGAGAGATCATAGCTGGATAAATTGAGAATATTAGGCTGGTTTTCAGGTGGTATGAGTTGGGTGTTGTATTTTCTTGACCAGAATTGAAGTTTCTTTTGGTGTTTCTTCTCTATGGCGGAGTTTAAGGTTTTGATGTCTTTAGTGGTGCTGATGATAAGCTGTAGCATTTATGTATATATGTATATACATCTTTACTTGAAATTGTTCCATTATTTCCTGTGGAAGGGCCGCTTACGCCCGAAAGCTAGAAACGTTTTTCCCAATAAAAGAAACTCATCCTTTTTGATTCTATGCGTATTACAATATATTAAAAGGATTAATCGTATTAAATAATAAAAATAAATCAAGACATAAGAAATATGAAGTTTAGTACGAAGTTAGCTACCACAGCTCAAAAGTGAAGACAAAACTTCAATTCTATCAACAGATACATGCATAGATGTATAAGTAACCGCCTTAACAAGGGCTCTAAATCTTCAGTAATCCCTAAGACTGGAAATCTATAACTGTAGTGGGATACGTAGACAGTCTTGGAATCCAGAAATGTAAAGCTTTTTGCGTCTTAAGTAATAAAAATCTGATAGAATATATAAAATTTATTTATTCAATACATATCTTAGGCATTACATAGGTATTCTTCTAAACAACTAATAGCAACATATATACAGTCAAAAATGTATAATTCGAAGCCCAAGGGACCAAAAGAAAATTCGAATTCCCCAAAAATTCGAATTAAAAACGGAAATTATATTTATAGGAAATTCTAGGGAACAAAATAAATATTTGAATTAAAGATTCTCGAATTTTCCAAGTTCTACTATATTATCTATCAAAATCATTAAAATCATTATTAGTAGTATTTGCATATTGTCAGTTTTCTTGCATTTAACTTAGAAAATTCCATTTTTATATAATTATTTCCTTTCAATAAGGACAATATATCTTTTATACTAACGTGGATGGCTTTTCTTCATTTATCAAGAAATTGGGTTGGCCAAATATCAGGGAACAGACTAAATCAATGTTTAGTTGATTTCTGTTCCACTAGATGGCGCTCTGCCTTCTGTAAAGCACATGTGCTCCTGGTCAGAATATACCATTTTTAATACCTCATACTACTGTAATATATATTCAATCTAGGCTTTAATAGCACGTATTGTTACTAAAATAGTGCTCTTTTTATAAAGGCTCTGCTACAGTAAGTATTAAAAAACACCAACAACGACTAAACGTTCATGTTCTAATGTTTTTATATGTTGAATTTATTCCATGATAATTGTCGGTGTATTTTGGATATTTATCTTGGTCCCTAGAATTTTCTATAATAGAATTTTTAATTCGAATTTTTGGATAATTCGAGTTTTATTTTGGTCCCTTGGGCTTCGAATTAACCTATTTCGACTGTATATATATTGCTATTACTTGATTAGAAGAATACCTATGTAATGCCTAAGGTAAGTACTGAATATATTTTATATATTCTATATAATTTTTATTACTTAAGCCGTAAGACGCTTCACATATCTGATGTTCAAAGGCTGTCAACGTACCTCAACAAAACAAAAGAACGTTTATGATGATAAGCTCTATATAAGTGATTCTTATTAATTAAAGTTATTTCTGAACTATACGAGGAGTCTGTCCGCGTCTGCTACCGCTGCTGTGTTTACGGCCACAACGCCGATAGGTGCACCAAGGCTACGGTCACCTGCTTCCACTGCGCTTCTGGTGACCACCAAGGCCGAAGCTGTCCATCTATCGCCAACCCGCGCACGGCCAAGTGCGCTAACTGCTCAGCCAAGGGCCTCTCTGCCGACCACGAGGCAAGATCAATGTCTTGCCTAACTTCCAGAGCTAGAGCTGCAAAGTTCTAGTCCTCCCGCCTTCTTCTTGACTCCTAACCTCCACGGACCCAATCCGGCCTAACCTGCCTCTTCCCTAATGGAGATCCTGTCCCTAGCCTCTCCAGCCTGGTCATAGTGGTTTGTATATATTCCGCTTTACGCGGCCATTGGGGTTTAAAAATCATTTTATTTTGGTTAGCAGACCCGTAAATAAAGATATTTCCGTTCCGTTAAAGTATAATAATATATGTACGGTTCTATATGGAACAGAGTTTGCAAGAGATTTTAAGTTAAAAGAGTTTCTAAGACTTTGAAGGGTGAGTTGTAATGGCCATACATTACTGGACTTGTACAGGCCCGGACGTAGCTAACTGCTTTGGGCAACGAACTAATCTTCATGGCCTCAGGCTCAGCGCAAACAAACTTCAGAGATAACATGTTTCCAATATACAGAACTCCGGGTAATTTTACTGCAATCATTCTGGAGAATTCTTCCCATATCACATTATATAAATACGACATATATATATATATCCGTTTATGTGGCGGCTTTCAATTCGGGTTGGAATTTGTTGTTGTAGGGATTGTTTAGGACCTCTTGGAAGGCTAAAAATATAGAAGGATATGTTTAACATTTGTTTATTTATCAAAATTCAAAACTATTTTAGACGCGTATGATTTTTTTTTAATAAAACAATTTCTACTGTCCTTACTGCAATGGAAAAATTAATGGAAGGGTCTGGCTCATCAGTGGTGAACCCTCCCAGCGGTTTCGCCAGTTTAATCTACCATACTGTTGTTATATTGCATTTTTTGGAACTTCCTTTTATAGTGATACTGATGCTAGACTCTTGGAATGGATATTTTAGATGAACTATGGACATAAGCTTTGAGGACAGCAGAATTACGTATTATTATAAATATATAATTTTTTTTATTTTAAAAAGAATCATACGCGTCTAAAATAGTTTTGAATGTTGATAACAGATGGCGCGCTAATGCATCATAATCTAATTTGTTTATTTATCTTACATTAGCATATCCTCGTGAATTAATTTATTCACATCTCACCAGAACATGCTCAACAATTTTTTTATTTATTTCACATTAGCAAAAAAGGCATAAGACACCTTAACTCTTTTTTATTAATTGTATAAAGTAGCTTTCAGGCAAGTCCTTCCTATAGAACAGACTTCTATTAATCTGCTGCTAAATTGCCCCGTCTTACAAGATTATAGAATAAACAATGGACTAAATGTATCAAACCCATTTTATCTAATACTAGCGGACGTACCCGGCTTCGCCCGGGTTTTACCCGAGTAAAGGTTTGTCTAACGAATCTCTCGATAAAGTGAACATTTTTCCCGGTCTCTTGAAAAATACTCGATAAGTTGAATAAAATCAATATTAATTGGTTCCCTCGGTAATTGGAAGTTAAAGGAATAGTATTTTGCCTTGGAATTGTATCATTATTCTTATATGGATGTACCCGGCTTCGCCCGGGTTTTACCCGAATAAAGGTTTGTCTAACGAATCTCTCGATAAAGTGAACATTTTTCCCGGTCCCTTGAAAAATACTCGATAGGTTAAATAAAATCAATATTAATTGGTTCCCTCGGTAATTGGAAGTTAAAGGAATAATATCTTGCCTTGGAATTGTATCATTATTCTTGTCTCAAATAAATTGCCGTGTCATCCTGAATTATGTCTTTCCTAATTTTCTACATTACAAAATCATCGTATCATCATGATAATATTTAGAGCAGATTGTTGAATTTTAACAGATAAATTAGAATATATATCTTGATTATTTTTAGGCGAAAAGTTATTTCAAAAATTTTATTTGCTAGAAACCTTCCCAGTACTATACTAAATAACTTCCCAAAGTTTCATGGCGTTCCAATGAGTGGTTTGGTCAGGCATAAAGGACACACACACACACATACATTCATTTTTATATATATAGATCAACAAAAGACAAATATATAAAATTCAACTCATTTGGCAGATTTATTTTGAATTTTATATAAAATTACTAAATTTCTTTGGAACGCTTTTATTCATAAATTAACTCTGTTTTTCATAGTTTTAATTGAATAAATATCTAATATCTTGCATATTTTCATTCTAAAATATTCCTTAAAACTTTCTTTAATCAGTAAATTATTTTCCTCGAATACACATAATACAATTTGATTTCATTTAACTAGATTTGCATACTACCCTTTGTACTTATTTCAATTGTGTTAATATTTTTTCTCCTTTTCATCTAACTTGCATATTAATTCTTGTACATATTTCAAATATCTTTCTTTATTTTCTTTCAAAGTTTTTTTTTTTTTACCTTTAAAATGCAAGTTTCCCTAGGGGGACATAGCGCTCTAAGTCGAAATTTAAATAAAAATCCCTTCCTCAGCAAACTAAAATATATGAAAAGGTGTAATGGAGAGAGATTTTATAGAATTTTGAAGATATATTTATGTAAATATAAGACATAAGAATTTAGATAACTGAAATTTTCTTTGAATTAACAATGAAAATTTTGATAAACTTAGTGAATAGAGATAAATGGACTGATCAGTGGCGACCACACTTTGCTTCAGCGAGCGCGAACTGGGACAAAGCTTCACTACACATACGGGCAGTAGTGTGGCAGCCTGACTACGCATGCGCGCGGGACGTTATCCAAGGCTTTGGCTGGCCACTGACGTCATAACAACAACGGCCGTGTTACTTCTTTTCTCTTTATATATTTCTGGCTTTAAAAAATTAAATTTAATTATAATTTTATCAGCGGCCTTTCCACAAGCCACACCAACACATCACGCAACCATCCCACAGATATGATGTAACAAGATAACCGTAACAATTGTCTATTTACTAGCATATTCTCGATACATTTTTATTTCTATACACAGCAGAACATGCGTTAATACAACATATTTACATAAAGAAGAACAAATGTTTGAAGAAAAAAAGGAAAAAGTCTCTATTGGAAAAGTTCTCGACATGGTCGATATGACCATAAAGAGATGGAATGTGGGTCTACAATATCATCATTGAAGAATGGATGCCTTTTTATTGGAATGACAATCATTTGGAGAATGTTCTATTTTAAATATCGTTTTTGCCAACAGAGTAATTGCAGAGATAAAGTTATCTGGTACTTCTAGGATGAGTGCTTCTATATCGATTCTTCCTTTCTTCCATTGTGATCATTAAATGGGGAACTTATCTTTCTCATCTCTTTATATTTCCTGCCTCAAAGTGTTTTAAAGGATTGCTTGAGATATTTCGCTTTGAAACTTTGATATTTAACGCTTTGGTGCTGAATGAAATTTTTGTGCCTATATTTTTGTTTCTCTCAAGATTTTAAAATAGAATGAATAAACAGTTTCGCTGAAAATAAAATTTAATTCTAATAAACAAAACATACTTGTATTTTCTAGAAAGTACATACTTGTACTTTCTCCATATTTCCTCGCGGCAACCCAGAACGTAATGGCAACAATATATATAATGAAAGAAAATATAATTTTTGTATTATAATGTCGCGGCTTGCCCCTCCGCGGTTCTTGCGCGACGACGTCGCTTCTTCCGCCATGGATCACCTGCCCGGGCTCCCGTTGCTTCTCTTCTGCAACTCTACCCTGCAGGCCACCCAAAGACGTCCTGAGAACACCTCTCCAGTAGGAACTCCCTTCCTCTGGTAGTATCTCTTGGCCTTACCACTGGTGGGGGGACACGAGAGACTTACCAGAAGAGTAGCAGCAGCAATGTGGCGATGGCGAGAGGAACAACAGCAGGCGACACGGAGACTTCAAACACTACTTTTATTGTCATTTATACTAAACATTACATTTAAATGGGATAATAAACGACGGGTATTTACATTAGGCCACCACCTGGGGCCAATATAAAAGTGTATTTACAAACATTTTCCCCAGGAAACAGGACCACAGCAGCCGGCGATTCCCACACCAGTTTCAGATGGAAACAGGCGAAATCGCCATCTATTGGCGGAGGTTGTAGTTATTCCGAGGCCTTATACGTGACAATAAATTAAAAATATTAATATACTATTTAGTGAAGATGTTTTACAATTTTTTTTTCTAGTAAACTATATACTAGAAAGAGCATCAGTCCTTACAATTTATCTATCTCTTGCTCCCCTCAAGACATAAGCTGACGAACATGGTGACTATCCTTTCAGAGTTTTTTTTTTTTCTCTTTCTATGGCTAGTCTTTTGATGGTATTGTAAATATTGTCCATAAACTCCATTCTCGGCCTTGTCTCACATTGGTCTTCCTTCCATAAATTCCTTCAGTAATACCTTTATCTACTCCGAATGTTGAACAAGATGTTCAAACATTACATAATTGATTTAAATCTCCTGGACCTAAATAATTGAACAAGGTTTCTGGAGATGAGTTTCTCTTCATCTTATTAAAGCAGTCTCAAGCTTTCAGGGATCTTTGTCCTTCTACAGAAGAACATAAAAAACAAATAAAACGCTGCCTGATACCAAACTATTACTATTATCAGGCGGTGGTTTATTTGTTTTTTATGTTCTCCTGTAGAAGAACAAAGATGCACGAAAGCTTGACGTTAATTAAATGAAAAGAAACTCTCATCTCCAGAAACCTGTTTAATTATTTAATTATATAATTTTTAAATATCAGTTCATCAAAATATGCACATTCAACATGATACACATATCTACACTTTGATCTTAGCCAAAAGGCCGAGAAGCGATTTTTATATGTTTAAAACTTGAATTTAAAAACAAATAATAAAATAATTGCACTTTAGTAACGACTTCTGTCTTCAGATATTTGATCAAATTTCAGTTTTAATTTTTCGTTAAAACATGTCAATACTTGTACATTAAAACTTTACACAAATAAATTTACTAGCAATGCGTTTCTTTTAAATATCATCAAATATTATCTCTACAGACCTTACTGCAATGATATGAGTTATTGAATGAGAGGGCTTGGCTCATCAGTAGTGAACCCTCTGATCGGTTACGCCAAATTAATCTCTGAGAGGGTTCACTACTGACATTGCATTGAGGTCTGTAGAGATAATATTTGATGATATTTTAAAAAAACGCATTGCCATTAAATTTATTTGTGTAAAATTTAAACGATAGATGGCAATTAAATTTATAAACTTGTACATTACACTACTTTGTTAGAAATCTCGAACAATACTTTAGCGAGAATTCCCTGTTTCAATTAAAGATTTCTCTAACTTTGAGAACACGTCGTTTCAGAAATGCCGGGAGCTTTCTGCTCATCCTGGACGACCATCTGTCTGGATGAAGAGAAGAGTCAGGCCGAGATCCCCGCAAGCGTCAAAGAATGTCCCTTTCGATGTAAGCAACACTGGAGAATCCAACTATTCATATACACCGATATAGTAAAACTCCTTAGAACGAACAATTTATATTGTATAGCAAAGTATTTATTATATATTATATAATACACTGCGGCTTGTGATTGTAAAACAACACTTGAAGTTACACCGCATGAGTTTCTTTTCAATGAAAAATCAAAATTTATTTCAAGGTGAAATATTGATCATTTCTAACCTTTTTGGATGAGGTATGAAAGGGTGAATTATGAAGAGTAATGATGAACGGAAAAATAAAAGTGCCCAGGGATGGGAATCGAACCAACAATGTTCCGCTTACCGGGCAGATGCCATGTGTTGTCCACTAGACTTTTTATTTATTATATATGTTTATGTACAGATTATTACTTTTTATATTTATATATATTTATTGCTACTCTGGAAACTTCCCTCATTGCCTATCTTGTATCTTATGATTGTTGATTTTGTTTTCAGCATTGAATAAATTGCCATGTAATTCTGAGATTTGTCTTTCCTGATTTTCTACGTTACAATATCTATACTACATGAAGTTGCAGGAGTATGATATCCATGTGTCAAAAGAGACATCTCTCCTATGGCGGAGTAGTCTGCTTAAGTCGCATCGCTGGGATTGGTGGATAAAAGCTCCAATAAGGTCGTATGGACATAGTTCTGGGCTGTAATTGGTGGAAGTACTTTAGAAGTTGCTTAGTCAATAACTGCAGAAGCTTCAGTGCTTCTTGTTGGCGTTCAGTCTATACCAGGGGTCTGAAAACTGTGGCTTGCAAGCAACATACGGCTCTTTGGATGTGAAGCTGCGGTTCTTTATATAGTTCCATACGTAAATATGTATGTATGCAAGTACTATAAGCGATAAGCGATTGTTGGCAAGAAAAATGTTTGTGACTTTTTAAGAACTAAAATTTTGTAAATTGTAATTTTTTACTTTTCCCACTCAAAAGTTTGCCGACCCCTAGTCTAGCCAGTTCTGTCAGGTTGTTGAATGACTGAAAACATTTCTTGATTGTGTGGGTACCTAGTGTCGTCTCATGGAACGTCTCAGTGGTAGGTTGGGCGGAGTATTTCCAGAGCGGCAGAGAACTTGCTGACCAGATGTTCGATAGAGGCTAAGGTGTGTATTGTGGCTTTGGCTATATTTTCCTGTTCTTATCTCTCTTCATACTGCGATGTCTGATTGACCTCTGTCAGCTTTCAATATTCTGGTGGCTAAGTACCTGTCTACCTGTAATATTGTGGTTGGGTAGGTGTAATCGTTGATGTAGTTATTGCTTGGCGCACAGAAGGATGATAGAGAAAGTCTGGTCCGTTTCAATGAGGGGCAAAGAAAGTAAGAGATTAGGTGAGTCGAAAGAGCAATGATCAAGTCCTGTATGATTACCACTTGGGATGATAGCGGAATAACTCAGAAAGAATTCAGATAGAATGACAATCCCTAACTATACTTTGATTAATGATCAGAGGGATTTAAAAGAACTAAATGAACTAAATACATAAGTGAACGGTTTGCTAAACTTTGTGTCCGAGAATTTTTGAGCCAAGTTAATGACCTTCTGCAAGAGAGGTAACGCTTGCATCAGCCAACGCGAACTGCCTATGCCCGGATATCTTCTTTCATTCTCTTCTTCACTTATTTACTAAGGAATCAAGGTAATACAGACAGTTCAACTACGGATTTATGTACTCCTATCTCTTCGTACATTCAAAATACATCGCACTGTATTAATCTATGCCCTACTTCTATATTTTGAAGAGCTATTCCTGCAAAAGGGGATGATGCCAGCCTACACATTGGTGTACCTCGGATTTTAGTGTAAAATTTACATTCAAAATCGAGAACCTGTCCATTTTTATACATATTTCTAGACTTCTAGGGTTTTATCTAGTTCACACAAATGAAATCCTAACAGCCGCATCATGTGTGTAGTTCCCAAGCAAAAACGACCCGAACGCCTGTATCTGAATGCCCTATGTGACGTCATTCTAATTCAGCTACGCAAAAACTGTAATGTCACCTGGCAGTTGGATCCCTTGTACATACCACAGCTGTCCACACCGACAATACAGCTAAGAAAGCTTGTCGTATACGGTGCCATGCGTGGACTTGCACGTGACGGGGATTGCTATCTCTCTCAAGATGAAGAAGGAAACCCTAACTTGGATCTTCATATCCAAACCTGTTCTGTGAACTTCACAACAGATTTCTGCTTGCGTAAACTGTCGGGTCATGTACAGGGCAAGCTGAAGGTACTGTCGGTGCGAGTGGTTGTCGCGTTACAGCAGCCCCCACGACTGTCATCCCTCCATGTCACCAGACTGGGTGGTCTACGTCTCACCAGGTTCAAAGGCCTCGGGCCAGGACTGAACTGGCTGGTCAGGGCGGCCTTCAACCTGGCCATCGACAGCTACCAGCAACAACTGGCCTTCAGTCTGCAGGTCCTCCTTGCCAAGGTATTTGACAAACTTCTCCACAAAATTCTCAACGACCTCCGCAAATAAACTGATCGGGCTTAAGTCTTTTCTTTTATTTATTTATTTCAATTTAAAGCGCTATGTCACCCTATGGACACTTGCGCTGTCATACCTGTATGCCTTTACATTTATCTATATATATTTACATTAATTGTAGGCCGCGTAAAGAATAGTCATATCATATTAACAAGGAACGCTTCACGATTTTGCGTGTCATCCTTGCGCAGGGGCCATGCTAATCTTCTCTGTATCGTTCCAATTTTAGTATATGTACCGCCGAACAAGCGTGTACATCATATTAACAAGGAGAAAGAGAGAAAAAACGAGAACAGAGAACTTTTCTATTAGTCTTTTCTTAAAACTGTCTAATAAATAATCTTGTCATTTGATAAAATAAGATGAATATTTTATCAGGAGGATATTGTGATATATATAAATAAAGGTCACCTCTCTCGTTAAAATAGGCTCTAAAACTAAACGCCATCTATTGACTGTCTCCTGGTTCAAATCACATTAATAGGTACCGCTCAGCAAGAGCAACCTAGTTCATGATAATTGAACAATGAATAATATGTGAAGGTTATTCACATATTAATCAATTTTTAACACGGGATTCAATCCCGGTTCATGAATGTCGGGAATCGAGCGTGTTACCCTCTCATCCACCGACTTATATTGACTGTCTCCTCAAACATCTCTTTGGCGAAATTCTTAAGATTTCATTTTAATCCCTTGTGGAGCTACCATGAAATCAAAGCCCGCCCTGGACTGAAAAAGTCCATTAGCTCGAAACAAAGGTCTCCAGGAAGACGCTTCTCAGTTTTCCAAAACTGGTGTTGCAGTTTTGTCGTCACCAACTCAAATCCAATAATTTGCGGAGATGGTCAATAGATGACGCTTTGTTTTGATGGAAGAAGAGACTTATTTTTATTAAAGAAATCTGTTAATAATCATAAGCAATGAAACCTCTAAAGAAATTAAAGGTATATATATTATTTTTTTCATTTTATATATCAATCAATTGTAGAACGAAGTTTGACAATTATACCGCAAATGTTTCTTTTGAACGAAAAATTCCCATCCCTGGACACTTTATTTTTCCGTTTATCATTACTTTTCACAATTCATCCTTTCATACTTCATCCCTAAAGTTAGAAATAATCGTAATTTCTCCTTAAAATAAATTTCTATTTTTCATTCAAACGAAACATTTACGGTATAATTGTCAAATTTCGTTCTACATTCATAAGCCGTATTATACTGTATTATATCGATCAATTAATATCTTTATTAAGACTTTTAGTGTTATATACAGATTTTCCTTGGATATAGAGTAAAAATGTGTAGAAAAAAGAGGGGGAAAGAAATTAGAATATACAAAGTTATCGTTCCAAAAATTTCGTTATGTTGTGTTTCTTCTTTGGTTTTGTAACTAAACTCCATTATGGTGGAACTCTTGAGCTTTATGATGGCTGGTGACGAGTCGATATTATTGATGAGTGAACTTATGTAGACGATGATGCGGTTAGTTGTTGCAGATTGTAGGTTACAGGCAGGCAGATCGAATACAGCTTGTGTGGAATCTTGCAGGTCGATCTTTCAGCTTGTCAATCCTCAAGTATCAGTAGTACAAAATTCGAAACTATTTTAAAGGCGTATGATTTTTTTTTATAATAAAACAATTTCTACTGTCCTTACTGCAATGGAAAAATTAATGGAAGGGCCTGGCTCATCAGTGGTGAACCCTCCCAGCGGTTTCGCCAGTTTAATCTACCATACCGCTGTTATATTGCATTTTTGGAACTTCCTTTTATAGTGATACTGTTGGTAGACTCTTGGAATAGGTATTTTAGAAGAACTAAGGACATAAGCTTCGAGGACAGTAGAATTAAATTGCAGTAAGGGCAGTAGAAATTGTTTAACTTCAAAAAAAATCTTACGCCTTTAAAATAGTTTCGAATTTTGATAACAGATGGCGCGCTAGTGCATCATATCAGTAGTACAGTTAGTGGATCAATTCTTTCGGTACATATTCTCTTGCGTTATATCAAAAGAACAGCTTCTGTAGATTTTAGATAATCCTTCCTACCATCGCCATAACTTCTTCAAACACTATCTCTTCTGACTACTCACTTCAAAAACTACAAGTCTACTCATCGATATATGTTCTCATCCCAAACAATCTTTCTGGGAAACAAAATAAATGATTCATGGTATAGTATGACGGATTCGCTAACTATTGAAGTTCTGTAGATGGACATTTTTCCGGAAGTAAATAGATCTATAGAAGCATAGAGCGCCTCTCTCGTCAGATAACGTCTAGTTTTGACGTTTATTTTGACAGGAGAGGTGCCCTATGCTTTTAATATATCTTGAAGTTCATAGGGATGAGAGGGTAATACGCTCGATTCCCGACAATAAGTCGGTGGATGAGAGGGTAACACGCTCGATTCCCGACAGTCATGAACCGGGATTGAATCCCGCGTTAAAAATTGTTTAATATGTGAATAACCTTCACATATTATTCATTGTTTCAATTATCATGAACTAGGTTGCTCTTGCTGAGCGGTACCTATTAATGTTATTTGAACCAGATCTTGAAGTTCTGTTTTGAGGTCTTTATTTATATGATATTGTTAATATTCATTTGTACAAACTCTTAATTCTTATTGAGTGTCGCATGTATTCTCATTTTCAATAAATATATCTATAATGTACCAAAGGTCACCTTTCTTATGCATAATGCTGGGTCATTACCCTAGTACAGAACATTATGATAGTAATCATGATTGAACATCCCCGACAGACACCATCAAAAGTCTCAAGCGTGGTGTCGCTGGAGACCCACTGGCGATTCTCCACCAAACTCTGCAGTGCTGGCAGAGACGCCATATCCATTGTAAATCTATATATATATAAATCAATGTTTGTATGTTTGTTTGTTTGTATGTCCGGTAAACAAATTCGCAGTAGTTCACTAATTCAAACCAAAATTTCCATACATAGGTAAAAAAAATACGGGAAAGACGATAGGCTATTTTAAAAAATATATAAATCAATTATTAAAACTATATATTCAAATTATTCTACTTAGCTCACGAACAGCGCCCTCTATCAAAGATTAGATTAAATTATGCTGATGCAAACAAATAGATAATGCTAATAACAAACAATTATTTAAAAAAATCTTATCTAAATATAAATCACTCGGGCAGATATGCACACGGGTCAATCCCGGGGCGAAGCCCGGGTCACCCATCTAGTAGTGTATATAATGCATTTTATCTTTTTTTTTTTAAATAGTGCAGACTGTGGACTTTGCATGTATTGACAAGATGTCAATAAAATGATTTTAATTGTCAAAAATTGTCAAAAGTCTCAAGCTTTACAAGCTTGATACCCTAATATGATTGAGTGGAGATAAGAAAGAAGAAGAAGATGGGAATGAAGAATTTGCTGCAACACCAGTTTTGAAGATTAAAACAAATTCCAAGTTTAGGACTATGGCCATTCTTTATCACTACCATAGCGTTACAATGATTCCAATGATGAACCAAAATGAATGGTTTTAATGCATTTTAATGGGAGATGTACCTCTTTCGGCACATGAGTATCATTCTTCCATAATACATCTATACTAGGTGTTCATTATCACAAGATAGGAGTCGGTGGATGAGAGGGTAACACGCTCGATTCCCGACAGTCATGAACGGGGATTGAATCCCGCGTTAAAATCTGTTTAATATGTGAATAACCTTCACATATTATTCACTGTTTCAATTATCATGAACTAGGTTGCTCTTGCTGAGCGGTACCTATTAATGTAATTTGAACCAGACAGATATTACAAGATTGTAGATTTCGATAAATTACAAAAAAAATCATAAGACAACTATTTTTATTTACTTGATTAAAGGAAGCTTTCGAACAAGCCCTTCTTCATATAACTAAAAGCCTATAGAAAAGCTATTTTAGCTTGAAACCTTACAAATTTTATAATTTAAAAAGAAATTTACTAGAAAAATCTTATACAGTAGAACCTCCATGAGAGGACACTTGCGCTAGAGGACAACTCTCTATAAAGGACAGTTTTCATTTCAAAATTATGATAAAGCACAATTTGGATTATAGATTATAATAAAAGAAAATAAGACCTAATCCAAATAATTTATTAGTGTGTGATGTTTCGGCAACATTGTCACCATCATCAGACAAATTGCCATGATGGTGACAATGTTGTTGCCGAAACGTCACACACTAATAAATTATTTGGATTAGGTCTTATTTTCTTTTATTTCAAAATTATCATTTTTACTATTTAGCAACTCTCCGGTAAGAGGACACCTTTCCTTAAAGGACACTTTGACTCTACAATTAGGTGTCCTTTACAGAGAGGTTCTACTGTAATGCTAAAATCTAAAACTATTTATATTTATCCAGAGGATTTTGTTTTCTTTAAAGGTTAAATTGAAAAAAAAAATCAACAATTGGAGTCAAATTGTATTTGAATCTAGTTTCATTTTTCCAAATATTTGACGCTTATTGTGATATTTTCTTCTCTAAATATATTTTTGAATCCTGCAATATGGACATTAATGGAATATAATAATTTGATTCTTGATATTTATAAAATTGTTTATGAAAATAGTTTCATTTTTCCAAATATTTGACTCTTATTGTTATATTTCCTTCTCTAAATATATTTTTGAATCCTGCAATATGGACATTAATGGAATATAATATTTTGATATCTATTTCAATAAAAAGAAAAAATTCGAAGAGAAATCATTATATTGGAAAGTAGAAAAGAAGTATTGATAATTTATTTTGTTGAAATTTTTGTGATCACATGAAGAATTTTATTCCCTACAATGAAATTTAGAAAGAAATTGAAGAATATTGCTCATTTTTATATAATAAAATTATATATGTATGAAGCAATTAAGAATGATAATGGATTATAAGAATATCGGTGGACAAGTTGGTTAAAACCCTCGATTCCTGACAGCCATGAACTTGTATCGAATCCTGCACTGTATACTTTTTCCTGTGAAGAACCCGTTCATATTTCTCATGTAAATAACATAAGCTAGGTGCTCTTTTTGAGCTATACCTAATAAAGTTATTTTGGAATAGGTAGGTAATGGATTATAATATATATTTCTGGCGCTTTATTGCTTTGTATTAATTTATGCCTAACTGGCCTTGTCTTTATTGTTTGTGGAAGAGCATTGCTCGATGCAAATATTTGAATGTAATTCTACTGTCCTATAAGCTTATGTCCATAGTTTTCTTGAAACCCATTTCTGAGATTCCATCCTTCAGTGCTGCGTATATAAGCAGAATCGTCCAATACAGTATTAGAGCTCTGAGAAGCGGTCTGGTGGATTAAATTGGCGAAACCGCTGGGAGGGTTCACCACTGATGAGCCAAGCCCTCCCAATATATTTTTTCATCGCAGTAAGGGCAGTGGAAGTTTGAATTATGTATAAAAGAAACATTCGTGCTTTTAAATCCTTTCATTTTATATATATATTTCTGTTAAAGATTATAATTGTTATGAAGAATTTGGAATATATATTTTCATGTTAATTTAATGGAAAAATCAAAACATTCCCGAAATGCCCCAAATGCGATTCCCAACCAGCCAGTCCATCTATTGAATTGTATCAAATCCTCCAAAAAAGACCTCTGGGAAAACCTCTAGACTATAATAGAAAAGCTGAGACAATGGAACCTAATGGAAATTGTTTAAACAACTTGAGGAATAAGCAACAACAACATGGTTGAATCAAGAAGAAATTCAGTTCACTATATTTCCAATATCGTATTATATCCTGAAGAAATACCCAACTCTATTCTAAATAGATATCATAGAAGATGTCAGGTAAGAATTTTGATGATCATGATGATAACTCATGTCAAATGACCAACAAAACTAGGAGAGTAAATACTATCACACACAAAGCATTAAACTTTAAATGCAGATATCAATTCATCACTAACATTATAAAGACCTTTACATAAACTAACTCCGCCTTTGCCGGTCCCAGGCTAGGATGAAAAAGGAGTAGGGGAAGCAGTAACAAGCTCGCTAAAAAACCTGGGCTCAGGTGGCCCATGCAGATAGTACCTTGTAAGTGCTCCTAATCCAAGTATACAGGATGAGCAGCATTTGTACTCCATGTTAGGAGCGGCTGCACATGGAGTCTGTTCTTCATGTCAGAGGCGGCCATTTATTTTGGAGCTAAGTTGGCCTGCCACTGAGTAGTGCTCCCAGTCTTAATGACAAAGGCAGACGCATTCTACTTCACCCAGTGTGGAAATAAGAAAGAAGAAGAAGACCTTTACATAGAGATTCTCCTGAGGGAGATATAGCATTGAGTGGAGAAATGAAAGAAAGAATTTATAATAAGACAAACCCAGGATATAACGAACCTTCCCTTAATAACGAATATATAAATCTCAATGTTAGTTATAACAATGGTATTGATAAGGCACAATTTGGATTATAGATTATAAACACAAGGTAATAAGACCAAATTATGTTTATAATCTGTAATCCAAATTGTGCCTTATCATTTTTATAGACTTCAATGGACCTAAGAAGTTATTCGGATTCAGTACTTTTGTCTGAAGATGGTAACAACGCTGTTACCGAAACATCACACACTATTTATTTTTTTGGATTTGGTCTTATTACCTTGTGTTTAACAATGGTATTTTTAATGAAATGAATTGGGTATTACATTAAGTTTTTCCATTATAAGGGAAGGTTCACAATATCCTGGGTTTGTCTTAAGCGAGGTTTTACATATATATGTAGAACCTTCTTGAGAGAACATTCACGCTAGAGGACCTCTCTATAAAGGACAGTTTTCATTTGCAAAATTACCATTTTTACTATTTAGCAATTCTCCGGTAAGAGGACACCTCTCCCTAAGGACACTTTGGCTCTGTAATTAGGGAGGTTCTACTGTATATATATATTGTTTCTTGATTTTCTCTCCCTCTTGAGAAAGAAAAATATTTATTAAATAATCATTTTTCATAACATATACAGTATACATATATTAAAAAACAAAATAGGCATATCCTGACCTGCTCACATGAGCTTTTGAGATATCATAATTTGCATAATACCCAAGAGGTATAATTTCTTTTCGCCAAAATATTAAACTGTGTTGTTGTGCAGAGATTTTTTATCTTACCTTTTTAAATAAAATTTTCTATAAAATCAATAAGTTCTATTATCCTACAAAAATTATTTATTATACATTGCTACACACTCATCTACAATTCACCAGCAACTAACTGAAGAAGAAAAAAAATTCTATTTGCATTCTTCAGATATGCAAATAAATCTAATTAAAAAAATACTTTTTACAATAAGGAATTTGCATACATAACTTCTAACAGCTTGAACAATTTACATATTTTCTCCCAAGAAATTTCAAGGTGATCAACTTCAACAAACTGTAAATATGTCAAACTTGTGTTAAAATGTAAATACAAATTCATCCATCTATAAATACACTGTACAAAATAAACATGGGTACCAGCGCGAACGAATGCTATGGCACGCCGCGTGTGCACTCTCACTTGGCATAACAGTTGCACCCTTTCATTCAATCACAACATTGTATATATGATATTATATAAAAATTTATAAATTAATTCAAATTATATTTTTTAGAACAAACCTCTGTGAAGTCAGCCGCCAGATAGCACTGTTTCACACTAAATATTTCATTATTGTTTTCCTTTGGCCAGCTCAAATATTTTGTAGATATGTATTCTTTCATTTTCTTTAAATCTTCTTCTTTCTTATCTCTACTCAATCACACTAAGGTATCAAGCCTGTAAAGCTTGAGAATTTTTATGGTGTCTGCTGGGGAAGAGTGAAGCTCATCAATGGATGAGTCAATACAGTCAATAATATGTCTTGGGGTTGCAGGCTGAGAATTGCACTTAGTACATAGTGGGAAAACCCTGCAACCATTCTGGAAAGTCATTGTCCGTAGATGACCAGACTTAAGTCTGGAAATCAAATGTTTCTTTAAATGAGTTTTTAAAATAATATTAAGAAATCGGTACCTGTCTTGAGAGGTAGAGAATACATATTTACACATCTACAAAAGATTTAAGCCGGCCAAAAGAAAACAACAATGAATTATATTGTGGCAAAGAAATAATTAATATTTTTATCATTTAATTTATCATTGAAAATATTCAAAAGATTATATAAATATATATTAACTGTTTATGATAATAATATTTATCATAAAAATATTTCTTTGCTTGCTTGTTCAAGATTCTCTAGCTGTTCCAGTTTCCAGTTCCAAATAACTTTATTAGGTGCCGCTCAAAAAGAGCAACCTAGAGCATCATATTTACAACATACTGTGGGGGATGTACAGGGTTTGTTCATTTACAATTTATATTGATGTCGTTGGGTCCTCAGGTCCTTGGGGATATTGTTTTTGAGGTTTTTTCTGGCTTGTTTGATATTCAAGGTGGGTTTATTTTTCCTGTTGTCGATTAGTCGTACGGACGTCATCAATAAATACTTTTACATCTTAAGATATTCCAAGACTTGATTTCTATGCTACAATATAGTGCAGAGCTTATCTAGTAGCTGACTTGTTCAACTAGTAGCACTTTTGTTCTAGATTATTTGAATTAATATATAAATTTTTATATATAAGGGGGTCGGTGGAATGATGGTCTAAACTGTTGGTTTTCAACCGCTACGACCCGGGTTCGATTCCTGCATTGGGCACTTTTTTCTAATAAAAAAAAAATGCTCCAATGGCCCCCGATTCTTGCAAAATTCCAACCCCACCCATGAGTGCAAGTAACCAAACGATTCTGGCACATTTGTAAGTGCAAAGTCGAACTGCTTTACACATGTGTAGACATGTGGTACACTTACAGTAAAAGCAATCGCCTACTTTTACCCACCATGATTATCATGGCCTGTACCACATGTACTAGGGATAAGCAAAAAATATATATATATTGTTGCATCTTGGCTAATGAACCTATTTTATTTTAATTTGTAATCTTATTTTTCATATATTTTAAATTCAGAATTATATTTTATATTTATTTTATTAAACAGAATATATGTATTATAGAATCACCATTTGTATTCAGGTACACGTGTGACTTCACTGCTCTCTTTGATGTGAGAAATAAATAAATAATTCTGGAGGCTACTTGAAACACGCTCTGGTAAAATGCAAGACCCGGCACAGGAGATAATCAAGGTTGAAGAGTCTGCCAAGCCGCAACCTGGTGCAACAATATGTATATAACATATGGTGAAATAAGTGTTAAACAAAGAAAAAAAAAAGCCTTAAATTTATATTTGTTTCTTATCCCCTTGTGTAAAGATTATACAATTCCATGTTCTGCGCAACAGGCGATGCAGCATGCAAATCAACATCTATATCTTGTACTGTTGTTGTTTCTTATCCCCATGTGAAAG
This sequence comes from Cordylochernes scorpioides, assembly GCA_030710605.1. Lineage (NCBI taxonomy): Eukaryota > Metazoa > Arthropoda > Arachnida > Pseudoscorpiones > Chernetidae > Cordylochernes > Cordylochernes scorpioides. The sequence goes on from CP092868.1 coordinate 32,711,737, forward strand.
ATTTGCCTTGCCTTTGCCTGTAGTTTGAGGCCGTTTCTAACATGGAAGCAGACGCTGCTTCCCCGTAATTCCTGGAGAGGGACCCTTGCTGAGGTTCATCAACTGGATCAGTTGAACTCAGAATTTTTAAAGAGGTCTACTCCACTTCTAACAATGCTGCTGTTGGTCCGCGATTGCTTATTCGTCAATTATACTGCTTGTTTAACAGTATATAGAGTAGAATCTGGAAAAACTTAGTGAAAATTTCAGGTCTCTATCCCGAATATTCTTCAAGTTATTTGCAAATTGCGTTGCAAATTTGCCTTTTCGCTCACAAGCAGCGCCTCTAGCGGTGAAGCTGGGAAGTAATATCAGCTGACCTAATGTACATGTAAAACGTGTTTTGACAGGACATAGAGAAAAATCTGGAAAAGATATTTATCAGATTTTTAGCCAATAAAGAATAAAATTGACAGGTTCTGGGCAAAAATAGTTGTTCTTTTAGTTGGAAAATGATGACAATATTGCTGTATCATGTTTGATTATCAGATACAGAATAATATCGGGAAAAATTCCAAAAAGCTGAGACTACGGGTGTAGCCAGTTCATTTTTAGTGTGCAGGAACAAAATTCTAACAGAAAAACATTCATTCGAGCAGAAGACACAAAGCCAGATCATCTCTTTATAAAAATATCGCTTCTCAGACACAAAGTTTGGAGCGGGACGTTTCACAAGAGTGACATCCACGGCGCCAATTTATAATTGTAACAAATAGTATTTGAATAAAAGCATTTAATCGGGTAAAACCAGGGCGTTGCCCGGGTCATTCGGCTAGTTAACTATATTTGACAAAATATGGGCAACAAAAAGTGAATATTGTTTCTATTTTATGCCAGAGTATAAATCAATTGTTGTTAGTGTCCATCAAGTTTTGGTGACACTATGTGTGTGTGACAAATATTCTTCAATTTCATCTGTTAGTGACCAACACTCACAGCTTATCTAGTGACCCTCTGGTAGTTCCCTTGACCCCTTTCAGCCAGTTTATTGGAGGTCATCCCATCTTTTTTTATTTCAATATTTTCTACAATTCCTAACAATCCTAATCTATTTGCTCTCATTATCTGTCCATAGTATTTCTTTTATGAATTTCCTATTATGTGTAAGAGAGGCTTTTTATTTATGTTGTGCAAGGCACTTTTAGGCAAGAGTCGGTTTAACAGAAATGAAGGCTAGGATAGATATGAGGAACCAGACAGGATCCGCTAGGTGAATGACATCTGGGAAGCCCAATGGGTTGAGGCGAAAGAGATGTGTACAAAAGAAATTTTAAACCCCACCTTTCGCAAGCAGTTAGGTTTTGTAGTTGTGGGAAGCTGTCTTTTGATTGAATGAACCCTTCACTCTCTAAGCAGATGTTGTGCCGTTGATTTTTTTTAAAAATTACAAAAAATGATATGAGCAAACAAAAATATTGTGATTAAAATGAATGATTAAATAAATCATACAGGCTTTAAACATTGAATAAATGTCAACATTTTGAAAATATATTTAATATAAGCAGCCATTATATAAATTAAAATTAACTGGCTGCATATCCACTAAACATCTTCCAAATTACAAAAAAAAGTTGACACAATTTAACATCATGTTTCTATTAACAAAACTCCTTAAATCAATCATAGGTGTGTACATGTACAAATGAAGGCTTTCAAATAAAAATAAAACTTTCCATAAACCTTTTTAAAATCAAGTTATTTTAATTGTTTGCATTACTTACAAAATGTGAGCATTACATTAATGAAGTAACCAGAGAAGAGAAGAGATAATGACCAGAGTGGAAGGAAACAGAAACACAAAGATAGGAAGGTAAAAAGGGGGGGTAGGGGGAAGACAACAAAGATATATGAACAGTTTTGTATAAACAACAAAGATAGGAAAAGATTAAAGGGGGGGCCAAATGCCTTTTCTGGCGGTGAAATCAAGAAGCGAGAATGAAGTGAGAGAGATGTGGAATGATGCCCCTTATCGCATGCGGTACTTGTAGCTCTTGACAAGCTCGGAGAGTTCTCCTTTAAAGTCTAGGTCAACGGTGAAGTCCAGGTCTCTCTGTGCCACAAACATCACTCTTCATAAGCTTAAGTCATGGTAGAGGGTAACCATGCAGGAACAATAAGGATCTCTGATATCTATTAAATTTGATGTCATTCATTATAAAAGGCAAACTACACTCATGGACAAGTATAAAGTCGATTTTGTCGATCCTTTTTTTTTTTTTTTTTTTTTTTTTTTTTATAGATAGAAATTTTGTCGGGAGGATATTGATCTAAGAGAAAAAGGTCGCCTCTCCCATCAAAATAGACATCAAAACCAGACGCCATCTATTGACTGTTTCCGTGTAGATCTCATGGAATAAAGCCCGAAACCATGGTCTCTAGGTGGACACTTTTCAGTTTGCCAAAGCTGGTGTTGTGGCTTTGTCACCGACCCGAGGGCACTAGTTTGCGGCGACGGTCAATAGATGGCGGGTTTTGATGTCTATTTTGACAGGAGAAGCGACCGTTCTCTTTTTCTTTGTAGACAATTTTGTTTACACTTGGTTATCTCGTGTCTTCAATAAAGGTCACTGTAATATCTTTCATAGTTATTGTCTGAATCCTGATATACATGCTGAAAGGTAAAACTTCCTTAAGTCTTGTCCATGTGTAAAAGAGAAAACAATAAGGCATGTGCTCTGAATATATCTTTATCCCAAGTATACATGTTACAGATCATGATTATCATGGTGGGTAGTTAGTATTGACTTTTACTGCAAGTGCACCATCACATATCTACACATGGTAGAAAGCAGTTACTTTTGCATTTACAAATAAGCCAGAACTCCTTTTGGGTATTTGCAAACACTGGTGGGTGGGGGGTTGGATTATTGCAAGAATGTGAAGCCATTGAAATGCCATGTTTTCCTCAGGAAAAGTGTCCAATGTGGGATTCATTACCAAGTCATTGGCATCAAAAATGGACAGTTCATACCACTCCCACCCACAAATAATCCCCTTTGTAAAAAGTAAAATAAATGAGGCACAAGCTCTGAATGGTAGATCTCCCCCAGCACAGGACAGGTCAAGCACAGGACCTTTGGGAGAGGCCACTGCTTATCATAAAACAGCTCAAGAAGCATGAACTAATGGAATTTGTGTAATTTTTACACAAGGGGATAAGAAACAACTTGTTGACTTTCTTTGAAACCTTTTCCAGACTTTATTTTGACAACAATGGGTTGATAATGATCAGTGCAACACCTCATCTTAAAGAGAATTCAAAGATTGAAATTTTGCTATAACTAAGCTCTAGAACATTTGTAAATGCAAGAGTCAAATTGCTTTCTACATGTCTAGACATGTGGTACACTTATAAAATAGTCACAATGATGACCATGGTTTTAAACACAATGTAATATGACACAATCAAAATAGTGTTACCGAAACATCACACACTTTATGGATTTGGTCATATTATCTTGTGTTTATAATCTATAATCCAAATTGTGCTTTATCATGATCATGGTCTGTGTATCATGTTTACAGGGGATAATAATAATGAAAAAAAAAAAAACATTTTGGGCTTTAAAGAATTCTCACCTTTTAAACAATTAAAATGAAAACATGTTACCAATGCTTCACTATGTATCTCAGGGGTGGGCAAATGTAATGATGATTAAAATTTCTATAATTTCTAGTAATTAATAAGGTTTAACAATTTGCCTTATATATTAGAAACACAAAGTAATAAACCAAATCCAAATTGATAAAGAGTGTATAATAACAAATTTATTAATTATGAATAAGGCATCTCCTTATCGTGCAACTGAAAGTTGCTGATGGCTTGTGCCATCTACCGGAATAAATATCAACTACGTTCGTTGATTTTTAATTATTCCAGAATTGGCCAAATACCCATTCTTGATTAATCAAGAAAAGCTAACCATGTATGCATTTCGGGCTGTTGGCCCTCATCAGCGTGGTGCAAGCTGTACCTCAATGACCAATATTTGGCAAATTCTGGAATATTTAAAAATCAACGAGAATAGTTGATATTTATTCCGATAGATGGCGCAAGCCATCAGCAACTTTCAGTTACACGATAAGGAGATGCCTTTTTTTATAATTTATGCACCATATCCCAGTACAATATCACATTTGTACTATTTTTTCAATTTATTTTTTTATGTTGGTTTTATTTCATTATGTTTCTAAGCTATAAAACTCAGGTCACTCTTTAAGAGTATTTTTATTATGATACCTTAGCATGCCATCTGTTATGAAAATTCAAAACTATTATAGATGCCTATGATTCTTTTTTAAAAAGTTCAAAACAATTTCTACTGCCCTTACTGCAATGGAAAATTAATGGGAGGGCCTGACTCATCAGTGGTGAACCCTCCCAGCGGTTTTGCCAGTTTAATCTACCCTTTTAACACTCAAGAAATCTACTTACTGTATTTCTATTGTCCTCAAAGCTTAAAATATCTGCCAAGGTAACTGATGAAATCGCTGGGAGAGTTCACCACTGATGTACGAGTCAGGCTATCTCTATATTGTTGTTTCTTATCTCTTTGTATAAAGATTACACAAATTCCATGAGTCCATGCTCTTCAAGCTGTTTTATGTTAAGCAGCGGCCTCTCCCAAATGTCCTGTTTAGTGCATCTAATGCAAGCCAAAATGTGTTCTGGAGCTGCAGGTGCCAAGCTACATTTAGAGAAAGTGGGGTAGATTTTGTTATTATCTCCCATTATTTATGCAGTAGGGCAGTAGAAAGTTGTTTTAATATAAAAAGAGAAACATTCCAACATGCTATAGTTTACAATTTCAATAATTCCATTGCAGATTTTACTTGCACAACTGGTAACATGCTAATAGGAGTGAGAAAATGTTTACAAAGACAAGAATTGCTACAAATCCAAGTTAGACCTACCCTGTTCTTTGTGTTGGGCTTCATTCCAAACACCCCGTAGATCTCTTCTCCCTTCTTGACAGTGAGATACTCATCAAAGTAAAAGACTGTCTGCTTCCAGTGGGTATAGTGGGCTTCAGGGGCTGTAGTCACCGTGGTTGTTGTGACATGGTAGTTGGGGGACAGCTGGGGACACACTCACCGGTGGAGAAACCAGTCCTCTTGTGACACTTGGTGAACTCCACGTTGAAGAAGGTGACAAAGGCCTGGATGTAGTCGTCCCTGCGGACCTGCAGGTGGAAGGGAGAGGAGAAGGTCAGATCGCTGGTCTTGACCGTGTACAGATCCACCTCCTGCAACAAAACAACATTCTTTTTTACAACCTAGTTTATTCTCAGGAGTTAAAACTTTCAAATAAAATTGTGTGCGGTGTAAAATAAAATATTTTCAGCATTTATTCAGTATGGTAAGAGAGACCACCAAAAACATTGGCTAAACTGGGTCCCTCCTGGAAGTAGTCTCTCATCAAGAGTTGTTGTTTCTTATCCCCTTGTGAAAAGATAACACAAATTCCATGAGTTCATGATCTCATGGAATGGGGTGTAGGAGTGCAGCTTTCGTTGATCATGCCACCATGATCCAGGCACATTTTGGTGAAAGTCTGACTTTGCCTGTAATTTGAGGCCGTTCCTAACATGGAAGCCTTTGCTGCCAATATGAGTACAGACCCAGCTCTTCCATATCCCTGGAGAGGAACCCTTGCTGAGGTCTGGGTCAGTTGAACTCAGGTCTCATCAAGAGTACTTCAGTCTGACATGAAGAGAGAGCAATATAAGATACATTAAGGCAAATACAACAACAACAACAAAAAGCCTTTATTCAGGGTCACTGACCCTATACAGGATTCACCAGAGGTATGCATAAGAACAAAGCAGTGAGACAAAGGAAATAACGATATATACAGAAGAAAAGGAAAAAAAAACAAGAAAGAGAAAGAGGGAAGCAAGAAAAACAACACAAAAAGAGTAGCAGTAAGAAAGTGAGGAGTGAGTGTCACTTGGCCTTCTTCTGAGATATGGACTTGTGGAAACCATAAAACGCCGTAGCAATATATTTATTCTGGGTCATATTGTCAATTATTGATGGAAGTGAAGCACAGAGTTGCCCAGTTTTGAGCATAAGGGTTTTTCTTTCTTCTTTCAGAGCATAGCAATCAAAAATATAGCGAGTGATTTCATTTTTTAGTTTTGAATTACAGAAGGTACAAATCGGGTCCTCACCGCAGAGCATCTTGGTGATTAAGGCAAATACATCAAGACTCGTCAACAGCAAAAATATTCTCATTTTTGAAAAATTTATTATACTTTTCTATATGTGAAAAAAATAGTACAAATGTAATATTGTACTGGGATAAGGTGCATAAATTAAGAAAATTATATATGTATATATAATATACATTAATATAAAGTATTTATATCATCATTTAAAATTAGTTGAAGTTTTTTATAAGTTATACTTTTTACTTAAGGTTTATAAAATTGTTGTTAACATCCATGTTTTATTTTGGCGACTGATAACCAACATAGAAACAGATGATAAGGCACAATTTAGATTATAGATTATAAACACAAGGTAATAAGACCAAATCCAATTAAATAGTGTGTGACATTTTGGTAACAGCGTTGTAACCATCTTCAGACAAAAGTGCTGAAGCACCTGTCAGTACTTTTGTCTGAAGATGGTAACAACGCTGTTACCAAAATGTCACACTATTTATTTGGATTTGGTCTTATTACAATACAGAAACATTTAATTACTAGGCATAAGCTTGTCATTTTTTCCTACATGAAAATAAACTATCTTGGCACAAATGTTTCTGCGCAAACAGTTCCCACTGCCCTTTGTGCAAAGAGCAAAATAGGGAGAAGGCCTGGTTCATTCCAATATTTCCACATTGCAGTAAGTTGGGCAACTCTGCCTTTGCCGGTCCCAAGCCCGGATGAAAAAGGAGGAGGGGGAGCAGTAACAAGCTCACTAACAAACCTGGGTTCAGCTGGCCCGGCTGATAGTACCCTGTAACCGCTCCTAATACAGGGATACAGGATGAGCAGCGTTTGTACTCCATGTTAGGAGCAGCTGCACATGGCATCTGTTCCTCATGTCAGAGGCGGCCATTTCTTTTGGAGCTAAGTCGGCCTGCCACTGAGTAGTGCTCCCAGTCTTAATGACAAAGGCATTCTACTTCACCCAGACCCTAATATGATTGAGTGGAGATAAGGAAGAAGGAGTAAGTTGGGCAGGCGAAAAAAGAAATAGAAGAAACTTTCTCTAAAGGAGACCTAGTTGCATAGAGCTAGAGAGGGGTGTCTTCTTAAAAGAGGTCAGCTAATTGATAAAAATGGAAACTTGATGAAAAGTGTCCTTTGTATAGAAGGGTTTGATAGCACGAGTCTGCTAATGAAAGCTCTATTATATTTATGCTAAAATAATTTATAGAAACACAAGGCTTTAAGAAAGAAAAAGAGCTGTAAGGTCCAAATTATACTTGAAGTGGCTTGGTTAACTTACCTTGAGGAGGCAGGCATTGGTGACCACTTGCTTGGGATCTACCACATCCACTAGGGGCTCTGAGATGGCCACATTGCGGATGCAGCTCATGTTGAAGCCATAGACATTGTCCCACCCTGGCACACCACACATCCCTGTACTTTACTAGGATGAAATCATGGGTAGCAACATAACAAAGGTAAGGCATATACAAGCATTTTAGATTGGAGTTCAATAAGAATGGTAAATATGGGTTCAAAAGTCCATTTCACTAATCATGTTCAAAGCTATGGGGGGGAGGAATCACTATCACATTTTCTTACATGTATTCATCAAACATATTTTGGCTTGCATTAGATGCACTAAACATATTGGGAGAGGCCATTGCTTATCATAAAACAGCTCGAGGAGCATGAACTCTTGGAATTCATGTAATCTTTACACATGGGGATAAGAAACAACAACAACATCCATCCATCCAATGGCAGGGTATCCTGCAGTGGAGACTCTGCTAAATCCAGAACAAGTCAACTTAGTCCCCTGACAAAGTCCATGGGATTCATACCATGGATTTCAAATAAGACTCATAGTAACTGCCTGGCAGCAAGTCCAGATAAAAAGAGAAGGGGGGAAGAGGCAACAAGCTTGATAAAAAAAAAAGCAGGGTTCAGCTGGCAGGACAGATGATACCAGGTACAGTGTCTGTACACTAGCTGCAGGTGATATCTGTTCTTCATTAAGCTATTTAAAACTCTTTGCTGGTCCCAAGCTCGGATGAAAAGGAGGAGGGGGTGCAGTAACAAGCTCACTAAAAAACCTGGGTTCAGCTGGCCCGGCTGATAATACCCTGTAAGAGCTCCTGATCCAGTGATACAGGATTAGCAGTACTTGTTAGGAGCAGCTGCACATGGCGTCTGTCAGAGGCAGCCATTTATTTTGGTGCTAAGTCGGCCTGCCACTGAGTAGTGCTCCCAGTCTTAATAACAAAGGCATTCTACTTCACCCAGTGATAAAGATAAGAAAGAAGATCGGTGCAAAGTCAATCTGCTAATGAGGAGTCTTAATGACTTAACATTTGACTTCTCTATCAGGAAGATCTCAGACATGTGATAAATGACAATTTGGATTATAGCTGCATGAAAATAAGACCTAATCCAAATAATTTAATAGTGTGTGATGTTTCGGTAACAGTCTTGTTACCATCATCAGACAAAAGAATAGATGATTAAATCCTTTTTTTCTTTTGTCTGATAATGGTAACAACGCTGTTGTCGAAACATCACACACTATAATTTATTTGGATTAGGTCTTATTTTCTTGTAAGCTATAATCCAAATTGTGCTTTATCACAGATGTCAAATCTTTTTGATAGAGAGAAATCAAATGTTAAATTATGAAGACTCCTCAGTGTGGAAGATTGACTTTGCACAGATATTGAATGGCTTAATAAAGAACAGATGTGCAGCTTGTGTACAGACACTGTACCTGGAATTATCTACGCTGCCAGCTGAACAGTTTTTTAGCAAGCTTATTACTGCTCCCCCTTCTCCTTCTTTCTTATCTCCACTCAATCACACTAAGGTATCAAGCTTGTAAAGCTTGAGACTTTTGATAGTGTCTGCTGGGGAAGAGTAGAGCTCATCAATGGATGAGTCAATACAGTCAATAATATGTCTTGGGGTTGCAGGCTGAGAATTGCACTTAGTACATAGTGGGAAAACCCCGCAACCATTCTGGAAAGTCATTGTCCGTAAATGACCAGACTTAAGTCTGGAAACCCCTTCTCCTTTTAGGACACTATTAATTTATTTGGATTAGGTCTTATTTTCTCAGTAAATGATAGGAAGGGCCACTCACAGTTTATCTTCTCATCCTTGTATTGGCGATCTTCAATACCGCATACAAACAAGGTAGCCCTGTCTGGGAACATCAGCCCGTCCTTTTTCTGAACACACACAAACACATCCTTAGTGGCTGGGGGACACATGTGATTGCATGAGTGCAGTAACATGGGGAAATTAATTGTATTTCACACACACCACATGCTATATTGGCTTGTTTCCATTATGTGTCACAATCAAAAATTAAAACTACCCAAAAGGTATAGAAAAATATTTCCACAATGACAATAATGGAAACAAGAATGGATAAGAATTAAGGTTACTTATATATTTCTCCTTTCTTTACCATTATATTTTTTCGCTTCCTATAAATGCAAATACTGTAAACAGTTTAAATTTGTATAGCCTGTTCTTCGGCTGAGGAATTTTGCATAAAGCATGTATGCATGTATCACATGTACCACAATGTGTTTTAATTCTTTTTATCTTTTTTCCAGATTTACCCAAATAAAAAAAAATTTAGTTTAATTGTCACTACTTTTCCTGTATATAAATTTCCTTATTACCTTTAAATATGATTAGCATTTACTTTTTTATTCTTTTCATTTGTTCAGTCTCTGCGGTAAAACCATGTATAAGACTACATGTCTTAATAAAGGCTTTTGTGTGTAATGATTACCCATTATAGGGTAGCAACCAGATCCCAAAATGGTAATTTATTTATGAAGATCAACCCTAAGACATATTATTGACTGTATTAACTCATCCATTGATGAGCTCTACTCTTCCCCGGCAGACACCATCAAAAATCTCAAGCTTTACAAAGCTTGATACCTTAGTGTGATTGAGTGGAGATAAGAAAGAAGAAGACTTATGAAGATGTTACCCCCTAGAAAACTACAACAAAATATAAACTGTAAAAATAATACAAAAGTGTAATTGTAATGGGATCAGGTGGATAAAAAGAAAACAGCAACTCCTGATCATGCAACTAAAAGTTGCTGGTGGCTTGTGTAGTGTTAATTCTGGAATAATTAAAAATAAATGATTAATTTATATTTATCCTAAAAGATGGTCAAGCCATCAGCAACTTTTATTTGCAGGATCAGGAGATTCCTTTTTCTTAAAATAAAAACTGTTCTAAAGACTCAAAAGGATTAGATGGAGAATGGTGAAAGCATTTGAGAGATTCATTATGATCAAATGGTACTTGGGATGAAAAAAAATATTGCTTCACAGCTCTTGATTCTTGCCCAACAACAAGTGTGAGCAAGTAAACAAGTTTGACAATAAAATAAAAAATGGCATATCCTGACCAGGAGCACATGTGCTTTTCAAATTTGACAATGTATCGCAAAACATGCAAAAGTCAAACTGTCTTCAGCCTGTGTAGACATGTGGTGCATTTAGAGTAAATAAATGCAGCCACCAACTACCCAGTGATGACCTGTATCATATGGGAGGGGTAGTGAAGGAGACGTACCAGCCACTTGTCCCTGGCATGGAGCACTGTGTCGAGCATGGATTCGTAGAAGAGGCAGTAACCCATCCATTCAGAGATGATAATGTCCACCTCTGTGATGTTGTGGGGCAGCTGCACTTCCTCCACTTTGCCCTTCACTATGGTCACCACATCGTCCAGATTGTTTTCCTTCACAATCTTCTCTGCATGCTCCACGATGCTGGAGCACTCAATCTGAAACCACATCACTCCTGAATTACTGAACATAGCAATCTCTGTCAATCATGAGGATTAGTTTCTATCAGAGCACAGGAATATACATTATAACCTGTGATATTATAACCAGACATGTGGTGCACCTACAATAAAAGCAGTCGCCTACTTCTACCCAACATGATTACCATGGCCTGTACCACGTGTACTTAGGGATAAGCAAAAAAAAAAATGGTATACTGGTTGGCTTTTTGTCTGAATTTACCAAAACTGGTGTTCTGACTCATTATTTTATCTCACTACCAGTAAAGTTTTTCACTAGGATGATAATCATCGTTCTGATGCCACTTTAAGTAGCTGAATATAATTCTTCCTCAACTTTGTGTTATATTCTGAGGTTATTGTTTTAAATCTGTGTGCTTGAATAGCTCATTGATTTCTAACTCACCTATCCTACTGCATACGCTATATTCTTAAATGGCAGATCCTTTGTTAAAAAAAAAAGAATTGAACAAAGTTGAGCCCTGAATGAAACTCACCCCAATAACCTTGGAAGCTCCAGCCTTAGCAGCAAACATACAGAGGATGCCAGTTCCACAACCCACATCTAGAACCACCTTGTTCTTGAATAGGTGTTTGTTGTGGTACATGGCATTTCTGTAGGTGAGGGTGCGCACTTCGTCCTTTAGCATCTCCTGCAGCAGCAACCAGAGGTCAGTCAGTCTCTAGGGTGGGGCACACCTAGTCCAACAGACTCACCTCGTGGATCCCAAAGTGGGCATAGGAATCAAAGTAGTAGTCCTTGGAGGTCATCTCCTCGGGCTTGAAAGTGGTTAGACCATTCATCTCCTTCTGGCATCTCCAGCAGTACTTCTCTGGCAAGGGGGTTTCTCCGGAGCCGGATGCTGAGGTGGAATTTGTGGTTGAAACCTGCGACCAATAGATTTGTAATGGATCACATGTCACACAATCATCAATCAGTACATGAGGAAAGTTCTCATTTCAATACAACTTGATGGATCAATCTCTTAAGAAACTACAGTGTACTATGTAAATGTACTATCTACTCTATGGGGAAACAAGTTCCTATTATCCCATCTTGATGGATACCAATCCGTGAGACTGAAAATTTAGATTTTTTAATTGTGGTTACTTGTTATACTACTCCTAATTGGGACTGCTGGTAATTGGAACTGTTTGTAATTAAAACGGCTAGTAATTGAGACTGCTAGTAATTGAGACAGCTGATAAGTGGACAGCTTGGGGTGTTGAATTAAAGAGAAGTCAGACTGTATATATATATATTTTTATCATCTTCCTGTCACTTGGGAAAATCCCTCAATAGAGATTAATTAAGAAAAAAGAGTGAAATCTTTTCTAGAGGTTCATCCAGTGGAGGAGCCAGGTCAAGTAATTTATTTTACAAAGATGTAGGCTACTCATTTGATGGGAGGCTATCAAGTTTTAGTAGGAAATTTTTTTAATGAATTTTTTAATAATACTGGCCAAATTGAAGGCAAGAAATTCTTAATGAAAAATCCTTTGGCAGCCTGCCAGTTGGATTCTGGTAGGGAGGGTTGGTAAATATGTTTACCTGAAGACTTTGCTTCAGAGATAGGAATCAGGTCATTTAACTAACTGCAAGCAAGAGAGAGAGAGAGAGGATGGCTATCTCTATATATATAAAAGTCAATTCCTGTCTGTCTGTCTCGCGATAAACTCAAAAACTACTGAACCAATTGGTTCCAAATTTTGCATGTCGCTTTTTATAAACCTGGGGAAAATTTTTGGCTACATTTTGCTTATTATTTTTGGCTATTTCTTTTTTTAATTTGAAGAACTATTTTTTTACGCGGAGTAATCCGGAATGGAATGAATACCCAAATATGGCCATTTTGTATACGCATCGGTGGCTCAGTGGTAGAATGCTCGCCTGCCACGCGGGCGGCCCGGGTTCGATTCCCGGCCGATGCATTTTTTTTTTTACAATTTTTAAAACTAATTTATAAAAAATATAATATAAATATATACTATTATATCAACTATATGAATTAAATCAAATACCTAAACACTAATCTCTATATAGTATATATAAAAGTCAATTTCTGTCTGTGTCTGTCTGTTTCGCGATAACCTCAAAAACTACTGAACCTATTGGTACCAAATTTTGCATGTCGCTTTTTATAAACCTGAGGAAAATTTTTGGATTTTTTTTTTTTTTCATTTGAAGAACTTTTTTTTTACGCGGAGTAATCCGGAATGGAATGAATACCCAAATATGGCCATTTTGTATACGCATCGGTGGCTCAGTGGTAGAATGCTCGCCTGCCACGCGGGCGGCCCGGGTTCAATTCCCGGCCGATGCATTTTTTTTTAACAATTTTTAAAACTCATTTATATTATATCTTCTATATATATAAAAAAGAATGTTTGTATGTTTGTTTGTTGGTTTGTATGTCCGGTATACAAATTCGCAGTAGTTCACTAATTCAAACCAAAATTTCCATACATAGGTAAAAAATACGAGGAAAACGATAGGCTATTTTAAATTATATATAAATTAAATATTAAAACTATATATTCAAATTATTCTACTTAGCTCACGAACAGCGCCCTCTATCAAGGGTATAAATACGTTTAAAATCGAAATCTTCTCAAAATTTTATTAATAATAGTTCGCTTAATAATTAGAATACTTGATCTAAATCGAAATATTTATAGACGCTCACTCGATTTGAAGATTTATATCGTAACTAATCTGACTGTAAAGTTTGGAGCGGGACGTTTCACAAGAGTGACATCCACGGCGCCAATTTATAATTGTAACGAATAGTGTTTGAATAAAACATTTAATCGGGTAAACCCGGGCGTTGCCCGAGTCATTCGTCTAGTATTCAATATATGCAGTAATGATAAAGGCCCAATTTGGATTATAGATAAAATAAACACAGAGTAATAAGACCAAATCTAAATAAATAAATAGTGTGCGAGACGTTTCGGTAACAGCATTGTTGCCATCTTCAGTACTTTTGTTTGAAACTGGTAACAATGCTGTTACCGAAACGTCACACACCATTTGGATTTGGTCTTATTACCTTGTGTATATATACAGTAGAACCTCCATGAGAGGACACTCGTGCTAGAGGACACCTCTCTACAAAGGACAGTTTTCATTTGCAAAATTATCATTTTTGCTATTCAGCAACTCTCCGGTAAGAGGACACCTCTCCTTAAAGGACACTTTGGCTCTGCAACTAGGTGTCCTTTATAGGGAGGTAGTTCTACTGTATTTCAATAATAAATTTAGAGTAAATCTTTCTAGAATAAAGTTCTAGTGTGTGGTGAGTAGTACTTATCCCTTAACGCCTACAGTCCTAAACCTTGATAAGGCACTTTGGTCCTCATCAGTAAAGGGGCGGCTTTGAATCCAAGTACAGTGGTACCTCGACATACGAGCGCCCCAACATACAAGTTTTTCGAGATACGAGCAAGTGATTTTTTGCTTTGAGTTACGAGCGAAAATCGAGATAAGAGTACGTAGTGTTGAAGATATTAATCTGTGATTTTAAATGTTTCTTTTTGACCAGTACTTTTGTTTTGTTTTTGCTTTTCCTAAAATGTTTCTTTCTTCTTCATTATTATTATTTGTTCTATATGCAAAACTTTGTTTTTTGCCTTTGGGGAATTTTGCTTCGAGATACGAGTAATTCAAGATACGAGCAAGGTTGCGGAACGAATTAAACTCGTATGTCGAGGTACCACTGTATATGTATTTCTACTGTCCTCAAAGTTTCTGTTTGCTCTCCCTATAGTTCATTTAAAATACCTTTTCCAAAAGGTCACGGCTTCAGAATCAGTATAAAAGAAAAACAGCCCAATAAAATCAAGGTAATAAGACTAAATCAAAATAAATAATCTGTGTGACATTTCAGTAACAGCATTGTTACCATCTTCAGAGTAAAGTACTGAATGAGAAATTTTACCACAGAATGTTTTAAATAGTTACTGTTATCACTTGATAACAGTATTTGGTCCCTCGAGTCCTAATCCTTCTACATCCCAAAAGAGATTCAGTTGATTTAAAGTCCTATTGAATTATGCAGGGTTGATGGAAGGGTGGTCTAAACTATTGGTTTTAGGCTGCTATGACCTGGGATCGAATCCCGCATTGGTCACTTTTTTCTAATTAAAAAAAAAAAATGTTCCAATGCCCCATGATTCTTTCAAAAGTCCAACCCAACAAATAATTCTTTAGGAGAGGCTGCTGCTTATCATAAAACAGCGAGGAGCATGGACTCATGGAATAATTTTTTAAAATGCTCCAATTGCCCCCCCGATTCTTGCAAAAGTTCAACCTCACCAGCGAGTGCAAGTAACCAAATGGGGCTCTGGCACATTTGTAAGTGCAAAGTCGAACTGCTTTTCACATGTGTAGACACCTGGTGCACTTACAGTAAAAGCAGTCGCTAACTACCCACCATGATTATCATGGCCTGTACCATGTATACTAGGGATAATTTTTTTTTAAAATGTAATATTTACACACAAGGGGATAAGAAACAACAAATTACTTGGTTAAACTTAGACATGTTGTGGAAAGGTCAATCTAGTTGACATCGTGTGTGGGTACAGATTGTTTGTGTTTAGATAAGAGCCTTAAAGAAGGCCAAAGACCTCTTAAGAACTAGAATGTAGCTAAAGTAAAATCTCTATGGAGACACTGTTCTACCAAGGAGTTTTCATCATAGAAAATTCTACCAAGGAGTTTTCATCATAGAAAATTCTACCAAGGAGTTTTCATCATAGAAAATTCTACCAAGGAGTTTTCATCATAGAAAATTTTACCAAGGAGTTTTCATCATAGAAAATTCTACCAAGGAGTTTTCATCATAGAAAATTCTACCAAGGAGTTTTCATCATAGAAAATTCTACCAAGGAGTTTTCATCATAGAAAAATGACCATTTTTATTAATTAACTGCTCTCCAGAATAGACTTTTCTCTAAAGGATGCATTGGCTATTCAACTAGGTGTTATATTTTAGAGAGAGGTTCCGTTATATAATGCTAAGTTTTAATATAAATAACACATTACAAAAAACCCAAAAAAGGAAAAATTATATATGATATACCATTGGGACTTTTTTCAGAATGTTTAATAATTAACTTTAAACATTTGAACAAATTTTAAATATTAATTGAATCAGGTGAACAAATGCAAAGAGTTGAAAGTGAATAAACTTAGAAAATAAAAGACTCACCAAAGTGTGGTCTGGATCATGGTGCCATGATCAACGAAAGCTACACCCATACATCCCATTCTATGAATCAACTCATGGAATTTGTGTAATCTTTCACATAGGGATAAGAAACAACAACAGTACAAGGCAAAGTCAGACTTTCACCAAAATGTGCCTGGATCATGGTGCCATGATCAACCAAAGCTACACCCATACACCATGTTCTATGAATGAACTCATGGAATTAGTGTAATCTTTCACATGGGGATAAGAAACAACAACAACAACAGTACAAGACAAAGTCAGACTTTCACCAAAATGTGCCTGGATCATGGTGCCATGATCAATGAAAGCTACACCCATACACCCCGTTCTATGAATGAACTCATGGAATTAGTGTAATCTTTCACATGGGGATAAGAAAACAACAGTACAAGGCAAAATCAGACTTTCACCAAAGTGTGTCTGGATCATGGTACCATGATCAACCAAAGCTACACCCCATAACTCATGGAATTTGTGTAATCTTTCACATGGGTATAAGAAACAACAGTACAAGAAGCAATGGCAACTTTACTTATAACAATAGTTTGATACTGAATAATTGGAGATCTTAGAATGGGCTTCTATATTTTCTAGCCCTAATCTTACATTGTAAGCCATGATGAAATTAGTTTAGGCTAGGTTAATTATAGCAAGCTAGATTATGGTTATTAAACATGGATAAACAGGTCCCAAAAACCTCCCAATATTCCTTCTTGGAAAATTAAATCAATCAAACGATTATAAAAATAGTACAAAAGTGGAATTGCGCCTTTTTCATAACATCAAACTAAGCCTATATTTCCACATGTATAGATCAATAGGCTATGCCTATTTATATAGTGATCTTGGCCAAATGGCAGAAAAGCAATTTGGTCAAAAATTGAGCAAGCATTTTAGGAATAAATATCAAAGGTAGTAGAATTAATATAAGTGTTAATGGATTACAATAAACCAAAACTTAATATTAAATATGATTAACTTGACATTTTGATAAATAGTTAATAAAAGTATATATTTATATATAACTTTTTTGAGAAACGTGGAGAATTACATTTAAGATTTACATGTAATAAGTTAAAATTATATTGAAAAACGACAATTAAATAAACCGATAAATGATTTATAAAAACGTTTAAATATTAGTATATATATTAGGATATATATAATAATGAAGGTAAAAATTGTGAAAATTTTTACTTTTGTCGCTATTCTAATATATGGGTGCACATTTGTGGTTCCTTTGTATTGCCGCACGTTGTTACTTTTAAAAAGATTTTTAAAATCTCTACTTTATTCATATTAGTAAGAAACAAAAATTTGTAAGTTAATTTGTCAGCATATTAATAAGTATTTACAAATAAAATATTAAATAGAATGTATTATATAAAAAGCCGGTTCAGTAGCAAAATGGCGCTTTAGTTCACGATTGAAAAAAAAAAGTTTTAATAGTTATATATAACTATTCGAAGATAGTCACTTAGGGATATTAATGAATATCCAAATAGAATTACATTGTTGGACAAAGGAACAGTAAAATACATTTCAAAGTTTAAAAGAATGGTACGAAACAAACTGTTCTTAACATACCTCCATTTGTTCTGCCATAGCTGTAAATTTGACAATGAGGCTAGATTAAAATACACGTGCTGATAAAAATTTTAAATCATAAAATTTGACCGATTAGAAAAAAATCAAAAACAACTTCTCACTGTTTATATATAATAAAATCAGTGTTTAATTTATATTAAAATATTTTATTTAAAATTATTTATTTTATTAAACCAGGTTTCTCGCGCGTTTAATTAAAAATACTAGCAATTTTTCATAGACACACTTTTGAACAAAAAGCTTGATTTTAATAAATTGAAGTAATTTATTAAAAATAGAAGTAAGAGAAAAAAATTCCGAAGACATTTATTTTATTTTACAATGTCCTTGTTTATTAAATCCTATTAATTGGCGCTATGAGCTCCAGATTGTTTTGGGATGCTCGCTTAACACTTCACAAGTCAAGAGAAGTGTTAAGTGAACATCTCAAAACAATCTTATATATATATTAATAAAGCTTATTTTGAATTTAATAAGATTTTTTATTCATCCAATATTTCGATGAACCTAATGGCGTTCATATTTTTAATGTAGAAGAAGTTAATATAGATATTATGGATTGCTCTATATTCAGAATATATATATGAAAAATAATTTTGAAATAAAAAATATAAATAAGTTCAGGTGTTGTAAAACGAAAATTAAAATTATACCGCGAATGTTTCATTTTTTAAAAATCGAAATTTATTTTCAAAGAGAAATAGCGACATTTCTAACTTTGAGGATGAGGTATGGAAAGGTGAAACATGAAGAGTAATGGAGAACGGAAAAATAAAAAGTGTCCAGGGGCGGGAATCGAACCCACACCCTTCTGCTTACCGGGCAGGTGCCTTGTCCACTCGGCAATATTGATATTAAAAATAAAAAGACCTTTCCTGACCATGCTCACATGAGCATTTCTAGAGGCATATCCTGACCATTCACAAAAACACATATATGGAAATTTTACTGGGTGGAAACTAATATATAAAAATAAATATCGCCTCTCCTTAGATAGCGCTTGGTTTTAGCGTCTGTCTATTTTGAAGGGAGAGGCTACCTTTATTTTTATAAATTAATTTCTTCCTGGAAGATTTCCTATCTATATTTTAGCCACATAGATTTGGCCTAGCCCCACTCTACCAGCTAAACACCTCTTTGGAAGATTGTGAAGATATCAATTGATCCCTTGTGAATATCATGAAATAAAGCCCGCCCTGAACTGACTAGAGCCATTAGTCCGAAACTATAGTCTCCAGGTGGATGCTTCTCAGATGGTGTTGTGGCTTTGTCAACAACCTGATTTCGCTAGTGTAGAATAGTGTGAAATATATAAGTGATGTGAATTTAAGAAAATGGAATCAAGAACAATAGACTGACTGTGTTTTGTAAATATATAATTAATCTTTACTAAATTTAAATGTGTGTGATAAATAAATAATGATAATTAAATAATAAATATATAAGTTGTAGTTTATAAAAGATAAACAACACAACATATTTGGCGACAGATTTGTATTCCGAGTACAAACATTGGATGAATTCATATTTAATTTATGAATTAGCAAGCGGTGTTTCAACAAAGAAAGATGACTTAAAAGGGCAACACTTTTGCATTGCCTTGGACCTCAAGTCCAAAGAATTTTCTTTAATTTGCCAGAAGAAAAAGATACGTATGAAAAAGCAAAAGAAGCTTTAACTAAATATTTCACACCACAAAAAAATATTGTATCAGAACGATTTAAATTTAGGCAAAGAAAACAAAATACAGATGAAAATATTGATTCATATGTCATTGCCCTAAGAGAATTAGTCAAATCCTGTGAATTTGGAAATTTAGAAGAAGACATGATAAGAGATCAGATAATAGAAAAATGCTATAATAGGCAATTAAAAGAAAAGTTGTTGCAACAAGATAATTTGAATCTTCAAAGAACAATTGAGATATCAAGAATGTTTGAAACAGCCAAAGAAGAATTTAGAGTATTGACAAATGAAGATATGACCTCAATAAATAGAGTAAACTATAAAAATAATTTCCAAGCAGCTAATGAATCAACTGTTAAAGGACCAAAAGCTCATAATGTGTACCATCAAAAAGGAAGCACCTCCAAGGTAAGTGCACCTAATTTGGAAGAATGCTATAGATGTGGCTTAACTACACATCCTCCATATAAATGTGGAGCTAGAAATATGAAATGCACATTTTGTAACAAGATGGGTCATCTTAATAGAGTTTGTAGAAATAAAAATAAATATAAAAATATTGAAGGAAAGAAAAGAAATATTCAAAATATTTCAGAAAATAATGAAGACTCAGATGAATACACTTTCTTTTTAGGCTCTGATAACAAAGAAAATATCTATATAGATGGAAAGGAAATAACAATGACTATTGATACAGGTAGTGATACAACATTCATAGGACTTGAAAATTTGAAAAATATTTTTCCTAAGTCTCAAATGCCAACTTTAAATGGTACAGAAAGGAAATTTTATGCCTATGGACAAACTTCACCTCTTCCATGTTGTGGATATTTCTTTGCAGATGTTTCATGGGGTGAAAGGTCTATAAAGGAACAGATTTTTGTGATTGAAGGTAAAGCAGAACCTCTTTTAGGAAAGAAAGCAAGTTTCGAATTAGAAATTATAAAGCGTGGAACAAAAATAAGGAATATTCAAGAGGAAGTTATTCCGAAGGATATATGTAATTTGATACAAGAAAACATGAACCTTTTTCAAGGTCAAGGAAATGTGAAGGGTTATAGTCAAAAAATAACTCTAAAAGAAAATGTTACTCCTGTAGCTCAGAGATGCAGACATTTTCCATATAAAATGGTAGAAGCCATCAATCAAGAGCTAGACAAAATGATAGAAGATGGCATTATTGAGGAAGTCCATGAAGCTTCTGAATGGATCTCAAACATTGTGGCAGTTCCAAAAGAGGGTACTGAAGAAATCAGACTATGTGTTGATCTGAAAGAAGTGATGGAGCATAATCAAGCCTATAAAGAAAGAATGAAGAAATATGCTGATAGCAAGAATAAGGCCTTGCCTCACGACTTCAAGAAGGGTAATATTGTTTATGTCGCAAACACTGAAATGAAAAGCAAGTTGACACCAAATTATGACAACCAAAGATTTATCATTCTAGAGACTATATTTCCAAATTCATTCAAGTTAGTCAATACAGAGACAGGTAGCTTTATCATTAGGAATGCAAAGCATTTAAGACATGCCAATGTCTTACCAGATTTTAACAAAGGAATTGATTTGAATACCACTTTGATTAAGACTCCAGAAATTAGAATGGAACTTCCTAGTACTTCAAGGTATCTACCAGAACAAGAAGCAACCTTAGAAGATATTGTACCAGAAGAGCAGATTGCTATATCTGATATGGACTGTTTATACCCAAATGAATCACCTAATGAGAATGAAAACAAGACTGTCATCACTAGAAGTGGAAGACAAATACATGTTCCTTCTAGATTTAAGGACATGATTAGATACTAACTAAACAAGGGAGGAATATGTAGAATAGTGTGAAATATATAAGTGATGTGAATTTAAGAAAATGGAATCAAGAACAATAGACTGACTGTGTTTTGTAAATATATAATTAATCTTTACTAAATTTAAATGTGTGTGATAAATAAATAATTATAATTAAATAATAAATATATAAGTTGTAGTTTATAAAAGATAAACAACACAACAGCTAGTTTGCAAGATGCTTTAAGTGTCCATTCTGTCTATTTTGAAGAAATGAGCATCAAAACTTAAAGCCCAAACTCCAAAGTATATGGGATCCTAGACCTATTCATTTAAGCATGATGGGCAGGAAGTTAAAACTAAAGCAAGTTGTTCAACACAATTAATGAAATTTGCCAAACTCCATAAACTCCCATTGGTGCAACTCACACACCCATTCAGATTTTTAAAGGGAAACCATTCTAACCCAACCCTTAGTAGAATCTAATGATTACAATTGCTCAAAGAGATAGAATTTAATTTTTAACGCTGCAGTATTATAAATTATTTTATATTAAATTAATATTTATATATGAAAATAGATGTATGTGTTTATTTATTTATTCCCCTTATTTGTTTCCTCAATATTTAACCAATCTGTCAGAAATTTTATTGTGATATAGAGTTGAGTCTCGAAAAGGTTTTTGCCATATTTTAAACCAAGCAAGATAAAATTAACCCAGGACTGGTATAATTTATATTTTTTCAGTCAGAAAATGACCTGCTTGTTGACTTTTTAGAATTTTTTAATGAAACTGTGTGATTCGCTGAAGATAAATTAAACATTACTTAAATTAATTTACAAGATGGATAACAAACGAATAAATAACCTAAATTAGCATAAATAAAACATATTATTTCGGTTAGCACCTTTTTTTCTTAATCAGCAAGTCCAAGGCTATCTGCACATTTTCGTAGTTTGTCTTTAGGAAGACTCTACATTATTATATCCGCCTCCATGTCTTCACTTTTAGTGTATGTTAGTTTTATTGCATTTTTCTTTTTTTCCACAAAATAGTGTCAGTTTATGTGATTTATTCTTAAAATAATTTTGTCAGATTTTAACCAGTTTATTTCAGCCTGGTTGTCAGGGTAATTAGGGGGACAGAGTCTATCATCTTCATGCGGTGCCCCATGGGTAGCCAAGCAACGACAGCCGTTCTTTTTACCCAAAGGACTCACCAGACTACCTCTTGGAATGCATGGGAGAATCAAAACAGGACCTATATTACAACCCTGCCAAGATTATAGAATTAATCTACGAATTTAATATCTATGACCTTGTATAATTATACAGTGAGATAATTTTTAAAAAGGTAATTGGGAAAGGCACAATTTCGCAAAGTTCCTCTAGTAATCCCTTTAACAATTTTAATTCAAAAATTACTTCATATAATGATATAATTTCCGCTTCATCTGTAGACAAGGATTTTAAATTTTTCTTCTTACTTCTCCAGTTTATTAAGTTGTCGCCAAGTTTGACTGTATAGCCTGAGTTGCCCAAAACCACTGTTTATAGTGTCAAGAATCAGTTTGATAAGGCTGACATTAACAAAGAGGGAATGGCTGCAAGAAAAAAGCATTCGCGTCGATCAGAGAGGGTAAAAGGCGAAGGATTTGTCAAAGATGCCATGGATAAGATTCATGGAAATCCTAGAAATAGCATGAGAGCCTAGCTAAGAAAATGGACGTTGGCTTTATGACATGGATCAGAATGTCCATGAAGACCTTGGTCTCAAGTCCAATGCCCTCCAGAAAAAGGCCAGTTTCTGACTGAAGGTTAACCAAAAAGAAAAAGCTGCTGACCTCCCCAACAACCTGAAACATGACTCTCGTGGAATTATGAGGTTCATCTCTGATTAAAATAACTTTGACGTGGACCAAAAGGAAGATTCCAGGAATATTCTTTGGATCTGTAAAGACCCCTATATAGATACCTGTCGTGAAGCACACGAAATTTCTTTCCTCCATGATAATCCTTTCCGTTATCAGCTGTGAATATGATATCATGCCTTCCCATTTATTTGAGAAAGGCCTTAGGATGAACGCTGACACTTACACCAATGTCCTGGAGAACGTTGTAACGCCTTGGATAAAGATGGTGGCCGCAGGAAGGAAGGATATCTTCCGAAAGGACTCAGCTCCAGCTCCAAAGGAAAAAACACAATAGTAGCTTACACTTATGGTCCACAGTCACTGGAATCCAGATATTTGATTCCTAACTCTACCAATTGCAACCCCCTCGACTACTGTGTATGGGGCGTTGTTGAGATAGAAGTTAACAAAGCTTCTCACAACACCATTCAGTCTATCAAGAAATCGGCTCACCCAGTGAAGATCCAACTCGAAAAGTCATCGTCACTAAGGTCTATGCTTCATTCCGAACTCGCCTCGAGACCATTGTAGTTAATAATGGT